>ML974118.1:3600000-4136603 GCA_010015515.1 Trichoderma sp. TW21990_1
GATGGCGCGAACAAGATTGAGCACGTTCTCGTCCTCGAAGGGAATCCTCTTGGTCACTTGCATCATACCAAGGATGATCATGAGGTTGGTGCTGGTTCCGAGCAATTAGCAAGCCGCTCCAATGCAGATTCCTGGCGCCGCCATCGTCGTTGCGCCGTCGCTTGCAACGAGACTCTTCGCTGCTTCGCTGCTTCGTGCTTTGCGCTTCGTCTCTCGGATCGGCGACTAATGAACGCAATGGACCCGTGTACTTACATCTGCGGACTGATAGCCATTGTGGCGGCGACTGCAAGCGCAGTGATGCTCGGAACAGGAACAAAAAAAAAAAAACTAAAGGGAAATGGCGAACAAAAGGAGCCCGGATGCTGGCTTGAGAGGGATGGAATGTTGTTCGTTTGTCCTGTTATACAACGAACAGATTTATTTTGGGGCCTCGCTGGCCTTTCCGGCGATGGGCACCACCTTTTTCCGGGGGCGAATCGGGGCCCCGCTTCACGCAGATAAGGCCAACGGCGCGTGAAGACGAATTCTTTTTGTTTCCGACGCCTTCGATTAATTAATTAATTACACGGCCACGGCACAGCACCGAATCCGGACAATGTCAGCGTTTCTCTCAAAGAGACTCGAGGGGTCAGAGTTGAAAATTTCCAAATTCGTCAATTGAACCATTCTCTCCGATGTGCTTCTTTTGTTTCATGGATCTCACGTGCACGCCGAAACAAATCTCCACGTGTAAAGTCCTTTGTGTAACCAACATGCCAGAGCTCAACATCCCACATGGCTCAGCAAAAGACGGGCTTGGCAAGTGCTGATCAAGTCGACGACTATTTCTTTGTGACACTAGACGAGGCATTCATGATGACTACGCCATGTGATGAACGCATTCTGCTGCTTCTGCGCCACCGAGACTCCATCAATATCAGCTCTTCAAAGGCCGCTGTTGAGAGCTGTGATTCTACTCCACCGAGACTACATGAACAATACCAACACTTGAAAGACCACGGCTGAGAAGCTATGCTGCTACTCCACTGGTATTCCCAGAAACAGCAACTCTTCAAAGGCGGTCGACACAAAACCTTGAGTCATCCTAGCATCTCTTCATTGGACCCTCGTGATGTGTTGAAAGGTTCAATTCCAATCTCTTTGCTTTGCCATGGCGCCAACCAAGAGTTTCCAAAATTACCATGTAGTTGCTTTCGACATGACCGAATTAGAGTATTTAAGATGGTGAATATCTCGTTGGAAACCCATCCGTCTGTCTTGGAAACCACCATCGCTTCAGCACGAACAATACGCGCCGTTCCAACACACGATATATGTTTTCGCTCTGGAAGAAACAGTCGAAGGCAACCTGGAAGACAAAATCCAAGACCAAAACCAAAATAAAGGTCAAAACGACAACCCGGAAAATGTACTCTGGCGATTCTCACTCTTCTGGCCCGAGCCAGTTTCGCGATCGCCATGATTACGATCATGGTGGTTGCAATTGTTCCAGCCACTGCAGCAGAGATGGCGACATTCCGTTCAACCCCGAAAATGTCCAAATCGTGAGGCCCGATCCTCCGGAGAGGCCCAAGGAGTGCGCATGCGTCTGCTCCGGCTGGCTTCCACCGCCATCTGGTCTCCCGATGATGTGCTGCTACAGGGACGGACCGCCTAAGTGCGAGGTGCCAGTCCTCCCTCCCAACTGCTGGCCTGTGTCCGATTGCTGGCCCGTAGCTATTCCCAAGTGCCCTCCTCAGCCACTTAGCTTTACATACGTCTGCGGTCCTCCACCGACAGCTCCCGACGACTTTCGAATCGAGGTCATCGACACCAGCACTACTGGACGGAACCGTCGTTTCCACGGAGAGAAGTACAGCATCACGTTGAACCCCAACGCCTCCATCCGGGATGTCCTCTCGTTGGTTGACTGGCACAAAAACAAGGACGTGCTTGTGCGATGGAAGAACGACGTTCTTGAGAAGCTGGACACCAGTATCCGGGTTGGCGACCTCAAGCTTGATGCCAAGTGCATCATTGTCAAGGACCGGCGAGTATGCTACTACTAAGCACGGCAACCAAGAGTTGGCCTACAATGAGGTGGCATGGGGAGGATGGAGGAATGGATGATTACATGGACGTTATGATGATAGATTTGTGAGATTTTGAGTGGCCTTGTTTAGGTAGTGTTTCGCATCAGTTTGTATGATATTGGCTTTGTTTGGTTTGTTGTCTTTGTTTATTTGTTATCGTGTATGTAGCAAAGCTGGCTTTATCACGTCAAGAAAGTCACAATCTCAAGTTTCCGTATTCCAAATACCCGCGAAACTCTCCGACGTCCATCTCCCGAGCAAATGCAACACACACGCGCACATGGCAGCGCCTCCCCACAGCGAATGGAGAAGCCAGCCAGGGTTGTTTAATTAACTGGCAGAAAAAATGTCGAGCATCTTGTTGCAGCGTCGAAATGAGATCTATCCGTGACTCACACGCCCACTTTTCTTTAGGCAGAACAGCAGGGTGGTTTGACAGCCGCAGTTGACAACTCTCTGCAAGCCCAGGAGTCTCTTTTGCCGCGCTTGAATGATGCTGCTGTTTAGCCCTGAGAATCGAGTTCTGATATTAGCCGAGTACCCGTTTAAGCACTTTGCTCCGCGCGCTTGATTAGGGACTTTTTTTTTTAATCCCGCGCGGCTTGTTTAGCCCCTGCTTCTGTGGGAGTTGCATGTTCCTGTCAAAACACGCGCAAGCCAAGGACCTGGCCTTGGTCAGTCGTTAATGACTCAAGACAACATATTCTACTGTATAATGTCCTTTTTGGCGAATGTAACGCTTTCAACATCGGTATCGGTAGTTGACAGATAGTCCATTACTTGCTGGGCTTTTCTTTTTTACTTTCCAATTCATAATAATCGAAATGGGAGCATGTGGCTTTGGATGCCTGGAGAGCCTATCTACAACTCACACAGGTTCCTGGGCGGTGGTTTCCGAAAGACTTCGTATCGAGCCAGAGCGCGTGATTGATGTTGGTGCATGTAAGTGGCTGCATGAGCGCCAACCAGGGCCTTTGCGCCGGAATATTATCATCAGTGCAGCAGCTGGACGCACACACTTGCATGCACATGCATATGCTAAAGCCAGAGGGGGCGTGTGAAGAGGCTGCGAGCCTTGCTGCCTATCTCCCAAGGTACAGCACCCAATATGGAAGATACGCATCTGCTCCGAGAAGCCATCGCCGTGAGTGCATCAGTACATAGGTAGGTACAGGTAGTAGTACTGCACACCGCCCGTGGTTTCGGATCCGAATAGAAGGGCAGGGCGACTTTGTCCGGCACGGGGCTTCGGCTGTGGCGCAGGCCAGCGCCGCCACCAGAGCAGCGGTTCGCTTCTTGGCTTGTCTGTTAAAAGGATGTCGCTCGTATGACTGGGCTCGTATCGCGGGCGGATTTACTATTTGCATTCTCGTATCGGAATACTGACAGTCCGACCCTTGGAAAGCAGGGCGAGGCAAGGCGAGACAAGATGAAGTAATACGGGCTCTTGATTGTCTCTGCCGAATGGGGCGTATTGGATACGCCAGTTTCCCGGTAAGAATAAGGCTATTGGGATGAGACAAGAGATCCTTTGAAGGGATGGTGACTGCGATTTCGGCGCACCTGAAATTTCGGTGCAATTTCCAGACACATTATTTCTGGGGGATTTTTGGGGGATTTTTTATGAGCTTCATGGTTCCTGGCGTAAGGCGGATGGCAAGGTTCATTTCCACGCAAGGAACATCCTCTACTAGCCGATTCTACTGCCAACACCCCATCAGGAACCAACGGTTAGGCATATTCACCAATTCTCCTTCAAGAGAACCATTCGATTAATAAAAACTTGTCAAATTAAATACCAAATAGGCGCTACATCCGATACACTACGGCATAAGCAATCAGCTCGTCGCCTCCTCGTAGATCACCACAGGAGGATCCTGTCCTTTAAGATGCACGGCGATCATGGTGAGATTCCCACGCCCAATCAAATCAATGACCCCCATTCGTACAGCTTATACGTAATCAAGATGCACGAGTGATTAATCATGCGAAACCAAAGAAGAAAACGTCAAAGATGGAAAAAAACACCTAAAAAAACACCGCAAACTCGTCATTGTGCCACGCCTTACCATGCAGCCCTACGGGGGGTCCATCCAGCGGGAATCCAGCAACGTGTGACGGCATCCAATCCCATCTCACCCCATACATACGGAACATGTACTCCATACTGTACTACTACTAGGTAGCATGGAGCGTAAGATGAGTGGAAGGATGAAGGCTAACAGGCTCAGCCCATGCCGGAACTTGGACGCTACGGCTATACTCCAGACTACTGGATAGGGCAGGCATACGCCTATTCGCACCGTCTTGCTTGGGAAGCGGCGCAGGTGACTTGAATGGCTGTGCTATTCGCTTCTCGGTCTGCCGGAATAAGACCGTCGAATGGCGCATCGCTCGCCCGTGGGAGTTGATTGCAACGTCTGTGAATTTTCCCTTGAGGGTTTTTTTTTTTCTCTCTCTTGTACCTGAGATTGTGACTTTGTTCTAATTAAAGACTGTGCCTATATGTGTGATTCGGCTGCCGTTGCGTCATACCGAGGTGGTGAGTAAGGCTTTTTGTCTTGGACACAATCCTGGCCCTTTCAGCTTGGGGCCCCATGACGATAGTCGACGCCGATAATCAGGATACGTATTCTGAATGAGAAATGAAGTTGAATTGCAGCGTGTTGGGAGACGAGTCAAGCTGTCAACAACATCCATGGCAGCCAGGGATAATTAGTGCTTCGTCCTTATCGCCATCATGACATCTGTCTTCACCGTCCCAGCGAATACCCGGAATACGATGCGTCGCCAGCCCCGGCCAAGCTTCGAGTGCCTCGCCGCTCACTCACGACAACTTAATCTTCATCTCGCAGAGCCAAGGCCAAGTGGCCCGTGACGCCAGACCGCTGACGCACAGCCACCGCGTCTCGTTCGTTTCTCAAACGGCCTCGCTGAAGTTTATTTGCACGAGGCTGGTTGGCTCCTTGGCCTTGCGGACTTTTGTTGTGGCACGCAAGCCACGCCTCTAGACTCAGATCCTGCCTCTTGCACGGCACACTTTGACACGACTCAGAAGTCGGTTACTGGCTTTTGGACTTGGCGCTCAGTGTACTCGGTGCTTATGATGGATTGGAGAATGAAACTCTTTTTTTCCATCATGGTTGGCCATTTGCTGGCTTTACACGCACCCCCCTCTGGCTATGACTCTTGTCTTTGTCTTTGTCTTGTTTTGTGTCTTCTCCTCCTCTTCATTCCCCCATCGATTCATCTCCTCATGCTGCTATTTTGACTCATATACTCTCCTGTTCCATCACCGGGTGAGGCATTATCCATTATCCCCAGCGCTTTTCCCATCAAATCCATCTTGTCGTTATCCAGAGCATCATCTGCGCCGTAACTTCTTTCCATTCTTCCCCCTGCAATACTGCCGCGCTCTTTCAGGCAGCCCCACCCACGGGAGCCTAGTTCTAGCGCAAAACCGCCCCACTTCCGCCCACCCCTCATTACTTTTTGACCCACCACCTGCCACCGCCTACCGCATCCGCAGCCGGCCTTGCTGACAAAGTCCGCACTCTAGCCTATCACGGCGCCCGGATTCTTTTCCTTCACTCTGGTCCATGAACCATCTCAACCTTCGATTCTTCCATCATCCGCATCAGATGCCCACGCGCTGCCGTTTGCTCAGCCAAACCAGGCTGCCGATGCTCCCACGCCCCTTGATGTGCTCGGCCTCTCTGCGTACACTCCCTCCAGGCCTAAACAGGATGATGCTCCCGAATCTGGCTCAACTCAGACGGCAGACGGACAACCACAACCATGGCCTCTTTTTTTTTTCCCTTGGTGGAGGGATCAATGGGAGGGGCCAGGGGGAAGTACATCGCCAGTGGAGAAGACCCGCGGCTGCCTGGCTGGCTGCTGTCAAATCCTCCGGCAACCCAATCGAGATATAAGAGGCCATGTTTGGCCTGAATTAAAAGGTTGGTTCTACTATCCATCCAGTCAGTCCATTGAATCGTCTTATATCACATCGCGGATCTACACGCATACCATACAGGGCTCTTGACCAATTTGTGCATTGCATGCTGGGACTCTTCATTACTCTCTTTTGGGTCTATCAATGGGAAGCACTGTTGGCTTGCAATTACCTCAACACTCGTTCTCTCGTTTACACCTATAGCAACTGGATAGGACAATTGAAGCAGCCTTCTTCTTCTTTCGTCTCACCCTCAGCCTTGTTAATTCACCATTGCTATATGAGCACATAGAAATACTAGTACAGCCTATAGCCATGTTCAACACCTTCAAGTACGACCCCGAGACCAAGAGCGTCCAAGAGCTCCGGCGGGCCTCAGACCCTGTCTCTGCGCGGTCAAGTCAGCACCAAGCATGCAATAATTGCCACGCTAAAAAGGTAACAAGACGCAGCACCATGCCACTGCCGAGCAAATCTTCGCCTCGTTGTTGACCCAGCGCTAACCACCAATCCCCTTGAACTAGCTCAAGTGCAGCGGCGACAAGAGTGGCTGTGAACGCTGCATCGCCAGCCAGCTCCCCTGCGAATACACTCGCTCTCCCTCACGCAGAGGTGGCAGAAAGTCTAGCGGCAGAAATTCCACTGATAGCCGTGAATTGGCCGGCGGCGACAGCAGCCCTGGCAGCCAGTCAAGACATCGGGGCAGCAGGCACTCCCAATATGCTGGAGCCAGCAGCAGCCGCAAGTCCAAGTCTCGACCTGGCGAGTGTGGTGATGCGCTGGATCTTCTGGACCCTGATACGCTCGGTCCCGACGATGGATTCGACTTGCGTTCTCTCTCTCTGGACAACAGCGGCGACGCCATGACTTCGGATGGTGGCTATGGGAACAGCGCCTATTACGGCCAGCAACAGCATGGCGGAGGCAACTGGCAACAGATGCCTTCCCACGGCCAGTATGGCGAATACATGGGCGCGTCCGGCTCCAATAGCCAAAACTACGACGTTGAAGAGTACTACGGAAACTATGACGAGTACGGACAGTACCACGACCAAAACGACCCTCGATACTGGGGCAACCAGCAGCAATAGCGGCTCGTCCCTTGTTCCCTTTGTGTTTTACACATTTTCCACTCCTTTTTTCTTTTTAACTTTTCTGGCATTTTCCATCTTCTTCTTTCCTTTGTCTTTCTTATTTTTCCATTAGATCTGGCCCTGGGCGGCCATGTAAGTGAACAACTTTGGCGAGAATTGCGGCGCATCCGATCTCATGCCTAGAATACCCCTTCACAGCAACAACTTGTATATTTAGGAATCTCGTTTCTTTTCTTTTCTTTTCTTTTCTTTTCCTTTTCACTATTTCTTTCTGCCTGTTGTCTGTTTTTCTCTGGGCAACCACACTCCTTTTCCCTGTGCCTCACTGCACGGCGTATCCCGTCTGCAGCGTTCAGCCTTGGGAAGATGGACACTGGATTAGGCCGTGTACTTTTTCGTCTCGCACTTTCTAGAGGGAGGCTATGCCGGTAATGGGTTTACGATTGGACGATATGAGGGATTGGTTACCTACATAGACGGCTTGCTTTTGTAAGCTTAGTTAGATTCGATGTAACACTTGGATTCGCCGTCGATGCACACGTACGTTTAGTCATCTTGCATACCGCAAGACTCGTAATTTTCCCATTTCTCCTTGGAAGTAACTTGACAAAGCGGCATCCTTTGGTTGTCGAATACATGAACAGGCAACTATCCACGAGACCCGGGTTTGACTCATCCCCGTAAGAGCATCTGCTAAGCGTATGAGTCGACGCTCTCTCGTGACGTTCCTGACCAACAAAACGGCTCAGGTACCCATGCCACGCCAAGCATATAAAATTACCCCAAAAATGAAATAGAGCAAAATAAAACCCCGAAAAAAACTTTTGGGGGGGGGGGGGGGGCGGAAATAAAACATGGAAAATTAAACGTGATGGGTCTACGTCAACCGGCAAAATTCAGCCCTGTCGACAAGTGCCTGGAAGTGTGCCTCAGGGTACGCCATCATACAAGACCACACCCCTTTTTTTTCCCCTTAGGTTCGTTACCAAAGAGGATGATGTAGAGCTGCGTAATTAGTACCTAGTGGTAGTAGGGGCTAAAGAAAAGGTAGGCCCCAGATACCATCGTGTAGGTGGAATTCCTTCGTCGAACGATGATTGGCGTCCTTTTTTTTTGGGGGGTTGGTTTTTGTCATATGTGAGGGAGGGGTTGCATTTACATGGGAGTGGAAGGGGTGCTTAGATAAGGGGATCTTGGTTCCAGGTTTTTGTGTTTGCCGTGTTGGGTGCCTTGCATGGGTTGAGATGGGGATGGGGGGGCGTGTGTGTAAGTGATTGAATAGAGTTTTTTTTTTTTTTTTTAATATTGAGAGGGAAATTGGAGTATTGTTTAGTTTATTGTAGGTTGTCTTGTAGGCGTTTTTACTGTGTAAGGTGATGAGACTCGGGGGAGGCGAATTGCGTATGAGGTGTAAGTGTGTAATACGACAGTTACGACAATGGCATGATACAGCCTTCTTTTTTTTCTTTTCTTCTTTCTCTTTCTATTTCTCTTGGCTCATATTACGTTGCATTTGTGTTTCACGAAGAAAAAAAAAAAAAAAAAAAAAAAAAAAAAAAAACCAACCAACCAACCAACCAACCGCCGCTTAGGCCAATCCTTCCGCTAGATAATGCCATGTATTATCCTAAATCGTCACCGCCGCGTCTTCCCACTCTCCAAAACCAACGACAAAGAAAAAAGAGCACACTGCCGAAATAAAGAAGCAAGGGGGTCACGAGGGGTTGCATCAGCCCCCATGTCAACAAGCTAATGCGATAAAGATGCGTGTTTTATGTACCTGCACTTTGTTTTTTTTTTTTTCCTTAATGAGGTCTTTTTTTGTGGCGCATGCGATTTTCTTGGATGCCATGCTTTGTCACGATGTGAGGCGTGGCATTCTTAGGCAGCAGAAGGATTCTGTCAAAGTCGCCGACTTTTGTTGTAGGCTGCGCTTTGGGGTCCTTGTGACTTGAAGTCGGATTTGGATTTGCGAGACTCCGCGATCGATTCGGAAAACCAGCGGGAGGATTTGTTACGTGTGTTTTGTTGGGGAGAGATGAAGTCAGCGAGCATCGGAATGGCCTGTCTTGACGAGAAAGGTATACAGTTTACTTTTTGTATTTCTTGAGATGGAGGCTATATTCGTAGCTTGTATAAATCATCTTACAAGATGCTCGCTATTTGTTCGAGTGTAATAATTAGCAGTCACTCATATACCATCACGTAAACGCCATGCGCAATGATAACTCATATACCATCACAAACGCCATGCGCAACAATCACAACCAAAAAGATAGAAATAGCGTCATCCAATGCTGATTCTTGGCACTCATCACATCATTCCAACTACAACATACCAGCCGTCTGGTTGCAAGTCTAGGCGCAACGCTCTAGGCCGCGCGTTTGTCTTCAACCACATGGGCCAAAGCAGGACCCTTTGATTTCGGACGACTCGCGGCTGTATATGCCTCGTCATCGTCCCTGATGGACTTGAACAGCGCTCTCGCAATAATCAGTCGCAAAAGCAGGGAAAGAAGTGAAGTAAGCATAATGCCACAGGCAGCAAGAAGCTGAATCCCAATATACTTGCCGCTACTCCTGAGAATGGCACCCGATATGGGCGGGCCAATGAGAGATCCAATGCCCTTGAGGATGGACACCATGCCCAGTCTCGTCCCCAGACGACTCATGTCTGGAGTAATGGAGGTTAAAACTACAGATCCGAGAGCTACTACGCTACCGGACCAAAAGCCGTATAGAACGGCAAACGCAATGTTACCGGCTGCGTTTGTCACGCTGATCCAATAAAAGACGCTTGCACTGCTCAAGGCGCAGACAACGACGTACGTGTCCAAAGAGCCTACCTTATCGGCAACGAAGCCGGGTATGATCCTCCCGGGGATGGACGAGGCGTTGAGAATAGGCAACAGATATGCGGCCAGCACGTGGCCCTGCATGCCGTGCAAGACGGCGTAGCTCTGCAGGTAGTAAGGAGGATTGAAGAATGACAGATTATTGAAGAAGATGGCAACGCAGTAGAGAAGATACGTCCGCTCCTTGAGTGCCGAAGAGTCCCAAAACCAGCGGATGGAGAAGCCGTTCTGCTGCCACCCGGGCTTCTTTCCCGCCGTGCGGGGCCGGATGATGATCAAGGCAAAGGAGCACATTGCAAACGCCATGAAGCCCATGACCCTCATGGTCCATCCAAAGCCAATCTGCGGTCTGAGGTTCTGGAACATGAGGGGATACAGCGTTGCGCCAAGGCCGCTGCCCACGGTGGCGAGGCCCATGGCCCTGGCCCTGCGTCTCTTGAAGTACATGGGCACAATGGCAATGGACGGAATTGAGAGACAGCATGTGCCCAAGCCGAGGCAGACTCCGTGGGCCAGAAAGATTTGCCAATAGCGCGTGCTGATGCTGGTCAACATGAAGCCCAGGGTGACGAGCAGCGTCCCGGCGGCGAGCAGCGCGCGACAGTAGCCTGCGTCGTAGAGCGGGCCAATAACAGCTCCAACGGACATTAAGCAAAACACTTGGATGGACCCGATCCAGGAGATGGCCGAGGGCGAAGAGCCGCTGAGGAGGTCTGTTTCATAGTACGTCTGGAAGACACCAAAGCTGTTGAGCAAGCCCCTGAAACGCCTCGAGGTCAGCACATCTTGAACAACAACAGTCGTTTTTGAGGGGCAGTTTACCATACAAGTGATTGAAGTAGAGGGCAAACGAGGCCACAACCTGTAGCCACGCCTGCAATCCGCCGTCCGGAGGCGCGTTGCTGTCGTCTCGGCCGTTGGTTTGGACCTGTTCGGCCGGCGACTGCAGCTCATGTGGTGCTGACTCCCCCAAAACGCCCGCATCGGCAGCACCGACAGGCTGCTCTTGGAGCTGGATCTTGGACATGACCGGGGTTCAGGATGAGTCTGAGCGCCGTGACGGGACAAGTCATTGCTGCTCGGTATCGAGACGAGAAAGGGCTATAAACTAGCAGCGGGGAGATGTGCGCACGAGATTTTCTTAAGAGACGGGAGCCATCGCCGAGATACGGCTCGTCACGTCACGTCGTATCTCCGGCCAGGGGGGACGGCAATTAGCAGCGGCATGGGAGAATGGAAAATGGGAAAGGCATTTCAGTAGTAATAGCTGGTGTTTGCAGGGAATAAGTCGGGGGAGAGCAAGACGGATAAAGCTGTGGTTGGCTAGCGCATTGCGGGGGGGTTTTTTGCGATAGGAGAAGCTGGGAGAGTCTGGAGCATTTCGGTGGTAGTAAGACTTGGATATAGCAGTAGATGGTATGGAGATGCAGTTGGATGGTGTTGGGGCTTGGTGTTTTGAGTATCAATGTTGTGTAGCTATAAGGTAGGATTGGATACCTGTGGCACGACAGGAGGAGGCTTGAAGGAGGAGGCTTGGACTAGGTATTACATCAGCCATCTCATCTCAATGCAGGATGCTTTGCCCGGATGACGAGCATATCCTGCATGACGGGCTTCAACCTTGGCTGTATGTAACCATTACCAGTATGTATTTCGTACAGCACAACTTGGCAGTCCATGCTCACGCATCAGATCCAGCACGCTACGGGCGTTTCAGGAAGGCTGTTGTCTCATATACGGAGCACGAGAATCTGCATCCTTCAACAGCAGGGGGTTCGTCCTCGAGTGTCAGGTAACGGTGGCCAAACGTCGTCCCGTGATCAGTCGAGCCTTTGGGCGTTTTCCAACAGACGGCACATTTGGGTTGGGCTCCTATAGGTGATGCTAAGTCTAACGAGGTACCGAGCAGGTATACGAAGTAGCATCAAAAGCAGGCATGTATTCCGAATGCATGCATGCACATACAGCACCTCTCGTTGGAAAGCCATAAGCCACGTACAGTATTACTAGTAGACAAATAGCCAAGACGAGAGACAGGTAGCAAAAAAACAAAAAGTTCCCGCTTCTGCGCGCATCTGATCTGCAGCTGCTGCACCACCCGTGGCATCATTCGTTTGACGATCCTAGAGCCAAACAAAAAGCCACACACATCACCTTTTCGCCGCGGGGGGACGATTGAAAACGATCTCGTATTTCCGCCTCGATCAAGGCATTCGCCGGCCGGCTTACTATACTGTACTCTTTCCTGCTCCGGGAATACTACTGCTTCAGCCAGACAAGAGAAGAAAAAAAGAGGGTGTTGTGCTATGTTTTTAGCACCTGCTACGTCGGTGCCGCTTCGGCCTCGCGCCGGTTCGCTTTTTACTTTTTGCTATGGGCTGCCATTGACTTTTCTAATCATGATATCCTTTCTTCTTTCGATCAAGGCCCAATGCAGCTTCGGTTGACGGACATGAAAAAAAAAGGAGCAAGAAAAGAAAAAGAAAAAAAAAAAAAAAAAAAAAACACACACACAACAGCGTCGCATTCTGCAGCAGGCCTGGGAACGCAATCTAGGCTGCATAGCTAGCTCGCGGCCGATGCGCAAGGCTCGGTGACGAAAATCGGTAGCTTGTCGCGTGTTTTGCGTCCAATTTTTTTTTTTCCCTCTCAACAAGCAAACAGGTAATCAATAATTAACGGGGAAACTCTAGTTTTGTGGGCGGCTTTTGGGCTTTCGGGCTTTTCGCCACCTCGGCCAGAAGCGCGAATAATTGGGACTTTTCAGCTGGGCGGCGAGGTTAGAAAGGGCAAAAACAGGAATTGGGACCAAAACCGGGAAATTGCTCTGCGGGCGAGACACGGAGACTTTGGCTTGAAGGTTACAAAAGCAAACTGTACTGTACTGTACTGTATTCCAACGATATTCTACGCAAAAGGAGAGTCCGGAAACAAAAACGTCTCGAGATTGCAGACTCGGCCTGCGGCACTGTGTCGCGCGTAGCCCTCCCGTTTTGGCCGTCTAATTTCCAATTTACCTTTGGAGCAATTCCCCGTCTATACACAAACGCCAATGGGCCACGGAGCGGCGCTGGTTTTGAAACTGCAGAAAGAGCTCCGAACTCCGCGGTCCCTGATATTGGATGCTGGAGCATTAATAAGGCCCAAGTGGGATTGGTAATGGGCCAACTGCCGGCCGGACAGCAAGTTAGTCAGTACTTTGAGGGTACCAAGCACATGTTGGTGTATATACCTGTGTATACGGAGTATACGGAGGACAGGGATCAAGCTTCTATTCTACGCTCTTTTGCGTCTAAAACACGGAGTACGGAGACGTTTCTGTGAATGGAGTTGGAGGGCCAAGACCCGAATCACGGCTAGAAGCATTGGTTTATTTTTCGTGATTTTATTTTACTTATTTTACCTATTTTATTCACTTTAATTTAGATTAAGGCACAGGTGCAGGTCGCTCGTAGCTCACCTACTACTGCGGCCCATCCGCGTCTAAACGGCCTTCAGTCGTCACACCCAGCCGTTCCAGTAACTACGGCTTGTGGGTTAGGTTGGCACTGCAGCTGTTGAGAGACGAGATCCGCTTGCCATCCGGGCCGTCTCGTCTCCTTTTGCGATCAAGTGTAAATTGTCTAGATCTCGCGAACCCCTATTCTATGGGGTATTACATACTGTACGTACAGTGCAGTAGTACTAGCAACACCAAGGGATGCTGGGCCGTCAGGTGATGGTTGTACTGTATTGCGGCAGCCGGAATGGCAGATGGAGCACATACCGTAGACGCTGTTTGGGGAGATGGGGGCGTATGTCACATGTAATCATACACATCCTGGCGCTGCGGCTGAGGAGAACTCGGGGTAGGGACACGTACCAGGTGATGGGCATGATGTGCGTGCTTGGGCAGGGCCTGTCAGATTACTTGCGTCGTCGGTGATGGGCATGACCAGAGGGGAAGGTTGCACGAGGTTATGCCCAAAGGACGAGTATGCAATATCGTATGCATTATCGTATGCATTATCGTATGCAATTGTACTTGAGGACGCAGTTCTCGCTGATTTCGGGGCATTTCTGAATCTTGTTTTGGTACCGAACCCGAAATCCGAAATCGAACGTCCTCTACGCTTGATCACCAGATCAAGCCCATCAGGCTCGGGATGGGTGGATGGGTGGATGAATGGGTGGGTGGCCAGAGGAGATTCTTCATCGTGCCGTAACTGTAGGATCGGGCATTTGCTGCCACTCACAGCCCATCACAGCCCATCACATCTGATTTCCCTTGGCAGCAACCCTATCAGGGCATTCCGGGGAACTTGTTGCGATGGGAACGAAGCCCGATAGAAGCTGAGCCACCTTGGCGGGCTTGGGTAGGCCACATGAAGACACCACTTCGCAGAGTTTGACGCGTCGCGGGAGATTCTCGATCCCCCAAGATTCCTTCACCCAGCGAATCGACTGCAGCCACCCATTCGCCAACCAGTCACGGAAATCACTAAGGGATTTGATATCATCGTGCAGCGTGCTATTTTTACTCGTCATCCTTTTTTGCTTTGGCCGCGACGGTTAGCGCGGGGTGGCTTGTGAGGAGAAGCTTCCATGTCATGGCCTCTCCTCACTCATTGACGTCTTATTACGCCCCCTTGCTTCAACATAACTGTGACACTCTGAGCTTAGGACCTACCTAGTAGTAGTAGCTGCAGTACTACTAACTACTAAGGTAATATAGCAGTAAATACATACGTACTTGGATGTACACTTGTCCAGTTGGCCTGGACTGGCATCCCGCGTGCGTCATTTCCGCATCTAGACATTGGTGAAAAAAAAGGATCACGGATCCCTGTAATTTGGGCCAAGCATCTTTCACATGGACAGCTGTTATGCGTGCTAGAGGCAATTTACAGCGAATGAAAGAGACGCCGCAAATCTCGGGCTACCGAGTGACATGACCAGACGCATCTCGAGGGTCCAATTACACGGACGAAGGTGGCCTGGATCTGGATCCCTGTGCCGCGGCTTATTAGTGTTCGCCTCAGTGGCGTCTCTGGCCAGACAACTCTCGAGACACCTCCGCCGGCTAGCTTGAAAACGGGACAGGCGAACAAGGAGAAGGAGAACAAGGAGAACAAGGAGAACAAGGAGACGGCAGAGCCTGAGGCGGCGTGTCAGCGCATGCACTTGTGTGTTGTCAAAGACTCGAACCGCCTGCAAGGACACCCATCTGGAATTGAGTCGCGTGAGCACATGCAGGGCCGCCTTGAGCAAGCCCCAAAGGATGTCTGCAGACGCGGCATTGATCGTTGGCCGTCAGATTGCCGTTAGTTGAGCATCATGTCAACATGTCTCCCTGCATAATGGACTGTATCTGTGCAGCCGCATCCTCCAGACCAACGGTGAGCCATTCGTGAGCCATTGGTGCCCCAGACTTGAGTTGAGCGAGGCTAGCAGCTACGGGTCAAGCCAAACGCCCAGCCCCCGTTGTCGAGACTCCCGCCACAGGAGGGGAAGCTTTCTCATTCGGTGGCTTAACGAGGGGAATGAGTGCGAGTGCAAATGTTGATCGACTGTGCAACGCGGCAGAGGCGATCCAACATTGCGCTCATCTCAGGTTGTTGAGCACGGGACATGCACGAGTAACTCGGTACCTCAGGTATTGGAATCTCTCCGAGAAAGGCCGGGGTGAATGTGATTCGTAAGCCGTGGGAAGCAGAAGCAGCTGTTCATGGACTGCCGTGGAAGAGCTCAAGTCACGGCACAACACTAAGCGCGGTTACTACCATCGAAGCTTATGGCTGCTGTTTTGTTGACCAAGAGGAGAAAAGAAAGGAAAAAAAAAAAAAAAAAAAAAAAAAAAAAAAAAGAGGTCCGCTGCAGCCGCGATCCGAAGACGGAACGGCACTAACAACGGCCGTGACCGCGCTGTACCTCGAGAGTACATCAGCACCTGATGCCTGCCCAGTACTAGTAGGGCCAACAGCGAACCCAATGCACTAAAATCGCCTGCTACAGCGCACCTCTGCCCGCTAACGTACCCGTTGGACCCTACTGTGCATGCACGATTGATACTGCACCCCACCCTCTGTTGGCCCACCGCAGATGCCACCAATTCCGGCCCCAAAACTGCAAAGGCGCTCTAATGCAACGGACAAGGCCTGTACATGCTGTACTGTAAGCTGTTCGGACAAGGGGTGGGGGAGAGGGGAGTTTTAAAATATAGGTACCTACCTACTAGGTATAGTAGGTACCTAGTAGTAGTAGGACCTGAGCTGTGTGGAAAGGTGCGAGCTGGGTACTGGGGTACGTGACTGTGCTCTATCGGGCATGTAGAGGACAGGTACATTTGATGGTACTGTACATGACGGCTGCCCCAGTTGCGGTACAGCACAGTACGCAGCCGGTACGCAGCCAGTACACGTGCAGTACTCACGCGTATTCGCGCACCGCTGTACCCGCTACATCACCTGCTACAGCACCCGCCACAGCACCCGCTACAGCGCTCGCCCGCCTGGCGTCTGGGGTCCTGGTCCGGTACCTACGGCTGCTCGCCTGCCCCGGTACGTACCACGGCCAGCTCCAGTAACCCCCATGCCCGTCTCAGTCGACCTCAAACCTGGCGATCTCCCTCCCACATCCTCCCACGCGACCTTGCCTCTTCTTCCTGACCGACGCCTGCAACTCTCCCGTACTTACACTGACCTTCTCCCACTCCCGTCAAGATGGCTTCTCAACTCCCGCTTGATTCTTTCACAAGGAATCCCATCATCCTTTAGGCCTTACCCGCTAGCAGTGCCTTGAGAGCCTCTATCGACTGCGAGAAACCTTACTTCAAACCATCCGCCCTCTACTCTAATCTGCTCTGCTCTTATCTGCTCTGCTCTGCTCTGCTGCCTCTCCGGCCACGGCCTCAAGATCCGATTCTCAGTCTCGAACCTATCTACGACTCTAATCTTTGAACATATACTTTCCTATTCCGCCACGCGGACCTGCCGCGATACCTTCTCTCCTTATCGCATCCTCCCGGAACCTAACCTTGCTGAACATTGGCTAAACACTCTGTGCTGTGTCCAAGGATAGAGTTCTACAACTGCACAACAATCAACCCCAAAGCTAGGTTGCGCAGATAACGGGACTATACCGATAGATAACTATACTACGACGCGAGCTGGTCGGCATGGCTATAAATATTCTATCCGACAGCCATATCCTTTCCTTTTCCTCAGAGACTCTGGCCTCACCTCTTACTTCTCCCCAACTGCTTCCTACTCTGCTGCCGACGCATGACCGCGACTTGATGCTTGACAACCTATCCTCCAATACACCTGAGATGAAGACGCAAAGTCCTGTCGACGATCAGACTCTTACCGACGAACAAGCCATCTCGCGCGCCCAGCGCCGCACAGCTGCTCAGCAGACATTGACATCTTCCACGCTGCCCAGATCTAGTGCAATGTCTCGTGAGTTGTTCCACACATCCCCCCTTCTTGTTCTACATGGCATCTGAACAGTAGGTGCTGACCGTGTCCTAGGCCCTACATCAAGTGCATCGGTAGTATCAATTACTGCAACCCACGTCTCGGAATTCCCGACAGCGCCTATGGAGGGCAGACCTGTCAATTTTGGCTTAGTTGTGCCTGGTGTTTACCGAAGTAGCTATCCCAAGAAGGAGGACTACCCCTTCTTGAGGGACCTGAAGCTTAAGACGATAGTGTATGTGTTATCCCGTCTATCAATGTCTCCAAATCGCAAAGCTAACCCTAGCATCAGTACCCTGGTCAAGAGAGATGAGCCCGATCGTGAGCTCGAGTCGTTTGTCGCTGCCAATGGCATCCATCAGGCCGTCTTCAACATGAAGGGGACAAAGAAAGAACCCATCCCGCCCGCCACCATGGCGGCCATCCTTGAACTTGTTCTGGACCGGAAGAATTACCCTCTCATGATTCACTGCAATCATGGCAAGCACCGCACCGGATGCGTCGTCGCCGTTGTCCGTAAGCTGTCCGGCTGGGGCCTCGACAGAGTCATTGACGAGTACACGACCTATGCCTCTCCCAAGGTCCGGGAATGTGATGTTGAGTACATCACCTCGTTTCAGCCTAGCTCCCTGGAGATTACATTGGTGCGATCGGTCAATACCGAGAACCCGCGATTCGGCCCGCTCCAGGTGCGGTCATTTATGAGGAGCCTCCTGTTCACTGCCGTGGTCACCACAATATGGCTGGTGTCTGGCTCCCGCATGGCCGTCCACCGCGACAGCATGTCCAATTAGGACATTTTTTTCTCGCAAGAGCTGGGAAAACCTACCTGAAGAGTGTACCATGTATGACTCGCGCAACTGGGGCTTTTGTTTTTTGTTGTTGTTGTTTTTTCTTTTCTTTTCACGATAGTGTCAGCAAGAACGAAGAGAAAGAGAGAGAGAGAGACGCGGTTTCAGAACCGCAGATATAGAGAGGGGCCTCGATTATTACTACTAGTGTTTGGTGTTGTATTACGGTACAGATTTGTGTTTCGGATCTTATGGGTGGGGATTGGGCTCGCAGAGACTTCAAGAGCTGACACGATCTGCGAATCGGCGTTATTATGTGAGGTGTTTTCTTGATTGTATTCTTCTACTTTTCCCTTTGTCGGCTCTTTGTTAGAGGTGGTGGCGATGTGCACTTTGCATAGGTACTAATCAACTACCCTGTTTGCCCCATTTCACATGTCCTATTTTTATCAGTTATCATCCTTGGTGTCTCAGATCTGAGATGTAGATGTTAAACTTTATATCCAATATCTATCTGTATAGACGGCAGTAGCTCAAACTTAGTTGGAGGCGTTGGTGCTAGAAGACCATTGGCCTGAGGTTGAATATTAAACATGTGTGTATCGTCAATTCAGCTTGAGAGCGATTAAGTGTGTAATTTGTGTAATTCGTATTCCACGCTAATCATGTGCAGGTAGGTAAATAGTATACATAATTGATCCCAACAAGGAGACGCCAATCACTTCGTAGTCATACAGTGCTCTCTCCATTCCATCTCCATCTCCATCTCCCATCTCCATTCATCCTTTGCCACGTATTTTCTCTTCCTCTCTCTCAACCCTAGCCCTTCGCCCGGTTTTTTTTTTTTTCTTCTTCACTTCTTGTCGTCAAACTGCCCCCACCGATTCCGGCTCTCCCTCTCGTCCCTATCACGATCCTTGCTGCCATGCAGATATACCCAACCGCCCGCCACGCAATTCGCCGCGCCGAGCCCAACGGCGGTGCCGCGCACGAGGCCGCGGATGCTAAACTTTGCGCGCAGCGTCTGGCGCCTGCGGAGGGCGAGCAGGGCGTACAGGCCGGACCAGGCGGCGGTGAGGCCTGCGCTGGCGGTGGGATAGCCCGAGAGGTTGAGGTAGGACGAGAAGAGCAGCGTGGGCGTGAAGAGCGTGAGGGGGACGAGCTGGAGGGGGCGGGCGTGGAGGGCCGTGATGAGGGTTGCCAGGAGGGAGGGGGGGAGGGAGGATGCTGTGAGAGATGGACGGGGGTTTGTTAGCGGTGAGGGAGTGAGGTGAGAGGTGAGTTTGTGGATTTATATATGTGTGAGTGGGAGAGTTGTGTATGTGTATGTGTATGAGAGAGGAGGATTTTGGAGGGGATTTTTTTTGGGGGGGGTTTTTTTTGGGTGTAAGATGGAGGATGGGAGGGTTGGGGTTGAGACTTACAGCCCCATTCGGTGAGATGCTCGGATATGGATTTTTCGACTGCTGTTTTGTCGGATGCCATGATTGGGGTGTTGTTGGTGTGGACGTTTTATGCAGTCGAGATGTAACTTTTCTTTCATGTGAGATCGTCAACTTGGGTGAAGTTGAGTGTGACGTGATGTATGTATCTCAGCGACGATGACTAAGCATCCTTTCTACAGCAGATTCACTCAGCCAAACGCTTGCAGAGCCAGAAAAGGGAATCCGCAACATGAATCAACCAAATAAGACGACTATCTGGAAATGGAGAAGGAATTGATCCAATTGAGCACGAGCACATGGCACAATGGCTTGGAAGTAAAAATTGAGAAAGCTATTATTCGATTGTAGATGCCGCAACTACATGTTTTCGGCGCGGGCCGGCCGAATGATTCGCCGACGACCCCAAAATTTCCATATTCATCGCACGACCCAATATCCACCAGCGTCGAAATCCATCTCAAGACGGAACGATTTCGAGTTTTTGAATCGCCGCAGCTCCAACCGCCCAATCGCAAACCCAATCCGCCATATAAACAAACAAATCCCCACCCGAAGCCTTTTCGAATCGATCCCCCCCTAAAGAAAAAGCTCACCACCCCGAATCAAAGCCAAATCCGCCAACCATGGGCGGCAGGCAGATCCGCCCCGCGGGCGTCTACAAGGCCGTCAGCGAGGAGCTCAAGCAGCAGCTCATGCCCGGCTACAACGTCCCCGCGCCGCCGTGGTTCGCCGTCATGAACTCGGTGCCGCCGTCAGAGGCGCTCGTCCGCAACGTCACGCCGCGCCACCGCATGCCCAACCCAAAGGCCTCCAAGCCCAAGAAGCTGTTCCGGCCCCAGAGCATTGCGTACCCGGAGGATGCGCTGCGGACGAGCTTCTACAAAGACCATCCGTGGGAGCTGGCCAGGCCGAGGGTTGTGCTGGAGCTGGACGGAAAGGATTATCAGCGTTGCGACTGGAGTAAAGGGCTGAGGCAGCCGGGTATCCCACTAACAGGTGAAAGGTAAAAAAAATCACCAAAGCCCCGCGGTGTATCTCGATGGCGACAAGAATATTCACTAACCAACCTCTTTTTTGTCAGCGTCGTGCAACGCCAGCTGTGGTTGATGGAAAACGAAAAGATGAGCAAGCGCAAGGCATACGACACGGTCCGCCGAGAATTCTACAGGCTGCGCCAGCAAGAGGAGGTCGAAAAGAGGATAGCCATCGAGGAGGCGCGCTACGTCGGCGCTTACTTTGGCAAGACGAGGCTGGACATTGGCATGCAGCTCGAGGACCAGGAGTACGAGAACTGGAAGATTTGGGCCGGCAAGGAGACGGCAAACCGGGAGGCCAGGGCAAGTGCCGACATTGAGACGTTTGGACTCGAGGATGAGGAGAGTTCGTTGGACACAGCGGAAGCGCAGCCTGCAACGGTGCCAGCATCAGCATAGGCATAGACGGGGTCTGGCATGCTTGTATTATATGACGTGTACGAAGAACATTAAGGGAGAAGGCTATATATAAAAAAACAAGGCAAAATCTATTGGCATTTAGCAGGGCCGGGTTATATATCATCCAAGCGGCGAGAATTAAAGACAACTTCTCCTGCATTCTGCACGCCATATCGAGTTGCTGCTTCTTGGTGCTGTGTGACAAAGACGTCTGCTATGCCAGTGTAGAGAAGGAGTTTGCCCGTCAAGCTGAGGGTTGATATGCGTGCCCAAGACTCAATGTAGATGACCTTCATGCAGCTCTCGGGAACAAGATACGCCATCTTGAGCAGGTGCACCGCCAGCGCAACAAAGAAGCCGGTGGCAGGCCCGTTTGAGAAGACGCGGCTGGGATAGCGCAGCTTCTTTCCGACGTCGTTGTTTGGCGGAACGAGCAGCGCGGGGAATATGTCGACGATGCTGAGCAGCGCTGTCCAGGGGGTTGACCAGAGCGGCTGGTGGACTCGTCGCGCTCGTGTGACGATGCGCTTGTCATAGGTGCCGGGGGAGGTTTCCCGAGACTTGCACAGAGATTGGAGGCTCTCCTCGTAGTCGAGGAGATGGTTCTCCGACATGGAATCGCCGCTGGAGATGAGATAGCGGCGATGAAAATGGGCGAAATCGCAGAAGCCGTCGTCCATCATCATGAGCATCTCCTTGGTGTGGCCACCGGAGCCGAGGACAAACAGGTTGTAGTCCACTGGCGCTCGCTGAACGAGGCCATTCTGCGGATTGGCGCCAGTCTTCTTTGTGCTTCTTTTGTGGCTGCGATGTGAGAGGAGTTGGATGTGTCGTGTCTGGAACGCTGGCTGGTTAACTGGGGTGTTTGGGTGCCATATGAGGGGAGGGTTGGACTTGCTGAGGCGAAGATGATGAGGGCGATGCCAGAGGCGACGATGGTTGAGAGACTGCGCTTTAGAAGGCGGGGTGAAGCAACGCCGATGAAGATGGCTGACATCTGGACCACGAGGCTGACGAGGCCGATGATGATGACGGTAGAGCGAGCCATGATGAATGTTGGAAGCTGGAATTCGCTTGATTCCAGACGGACACGTTCTTCTGTGCCTTGCACGCAATCGTTAAATAGATCGTGAGTTTGCAGGAGTGCGAATTGCGAAGAAGGAGAGAAAAATCACGAGAGAGCCATTTTTGGCTCAAGTAATACGCAGAGCTTGTGGCTTCAAGATATGAGTTTGAAGAGGAGAAAAGGTGAGGTTGAGGATGATTAAGTGAGGCGAGGCCAAAGTACAGAATACATTGTACTTGATCTCAGCCCCACTCTCGTGTTCCTTCTCTACAGTGACGAGACAACATCCAGATTTCACATCATCACTGCGACAACAATCACGTACTAACAAGTAAATCATCATATCGCATCTTAAATTCAACAGGCCTTATTCGGCAATTTCAACTATCAACTCTGATTTCAAATATGGCCATAAAACTTTCCGGTGAGACGCAGGCTAAATAGCCGAAAGCAAAGAAGAGCTCTCACCAACATGGCATCAAATCAAGTGTTCCTATATTTCTTCAAGCAAATCAAATTCCTCCCCAATGACCGAAATCCCAGTCGTCAAACGTCGTATGCTTTAGTTCAAGCGTCTCTTACCATCTGCCATACGCATTCGGCGAGCAACCTCGATGGCTCGTCGGGTCGCTTCCGCGCCGGCCTCTTCGAGCATCACTTCCACTCCTTCACCTGTCATGGCAGAGCACTCGAGGTAGCGGTCAGCTCCGATGCGGTGAGCATACCACATGGCCTGTGAGACAACCTGTTATCATGCTGTTCCATCTCGGAGCCCTAGAAGACGACCTACATCAGAGGGGGTCACGCAGCAGGTGGGAAACGGCACAAAAGCCTGGGGCTCATTGGGCCCTGGGATGCGGTGGTCCTCGTCAAGGCACTTGTCGCGCATGTCTTTCTTCATGCCGATGAGGTGAAGGAGCGCGGGGGTCTGCTGCTGTCTGAGGAAGCCGCCCTGCACGGCATTCTGCCACTGATGGTGATGCTCTGTTAGCCGGTCTGTTGGTTGGAAAAGGCAAAAGACGCTGCAGGATGCTCGACTTACCCATTGCAGGATCGTGTGAAGGCTCGTCTTTTCCTTGATGTCAAAGCACAGGAAGATGCCATCCCACTGCACGTACGAAAGCCGCTCTACCGTGGCCAAGTCTGGCGCGCCCGAGGTGTCCTACATTTCGACGCGGACCGGCTGAGAGTCATACATGCGGTCGTTGGTGTACGTCTCGTAACAGGTTCGAGTGATGGCACTCGACTGCCTTTTGGTTAGTATCCCGACTTGATATATGATATACCTTGTGTGGTAGCAGCAGCCATGTCAATCTTACGTCGGGGAAATGACCGTAGCGAGCACGGCTATCTCATCGTCAGCACGACTCATCTCATGTGGAAATAAATGCAGTCATATCAGTTCTCACAAAAGCAGAGACGTCTGGCCAGCACCCTGGGCGCCAACAAACAAAAAGTGAAGGGTCAAGGGCGCTTCGAGAGCGACGGTGGGAGCAGGCGAGACCGACGGACTGCGATGCTTTCTCTTGCGACTAAACAGGGCAAAAAAGCCGCGGATAGGGTTCTTCGCCTCAGTCACCACTTCTTCCTCGTCCTCGTCCCGAATGCCCAGTGCGGTCTCGGGGCGTTCCATGGGGGACTCCTGGAGCGCGTTGGGGCCGTTGGAACGGCGAAAGAGCGGAATGGCGGCTCGCATCATGGCGATGCGGTTCGAGGGGCGACGAACGGGCTTGACCGGTTCACGAAAGGTCTGCAACATATAGTGAGAAGGATGGATCTGGGGGTATTGAGGGAGATACTGACGATGCGAGTCTCGGGTCGAGGAACAAAGCCATCGTTGACAAAGGGATCCTCACGCTCCATGCGACTGGGGACGGAGTGTCTCCAAGTGTCGATGGATTCAGCGAGCTCCTCCGTCATTTCCTGAGGCGCGTCCTGCATGATTTCATCTGGCGATTGGTTCTCCATCTAGGCTTCGTGTACGCGGAGGGAGATGGAGCGAGGTGGTGAGCGAGGTGGTGAAGTCGAGTGGCCGCGGGGAAAAGAGAAACTTTGGGCGTGGCAGCTGGTCGGAACGGAGCAGATGCAAGAGGTGATTGGGCAGGAAAAGTAAACAAAGCAGCGTGTTGACGTGTTGACGCGTTGGCGATGGACGCGACCAAGTGACAACAAAGTGAGGGCCAGGTGAATGGCAGAGACGTGCGTGATGCCATCTATAGGGGCACCCCGGCAACCCCAAGAGAGGGCAATGCGGGAGCCGCAGATGCAAATCGGGGCATTGATTCCTGTTTTTGGGATATATTATTATATAATTATATAACGTCGTCTTTCTTCATATAAGAGACGAATAAGTCTGTGTGCAAAAGGTCGAGGTGTTTGGAAAAGGGGGGTGTGATGGAATATGCCCGGAGCCGTCGAAAATTGGAAACGCGCAAAAGAGCGTATATGGCTATGGAAACAGGCTAGACATGTTTGACTATTCAACGCAATGACATTGTATTACTTGGTATCTGTGTTTAATTTGTATAGCCATTTAAACCGTTCTTTTTTCCATCGTCTTGTACTTGTTTGTGTGTGTTTTAAACGGGCCAGCACTCCGAGTTGGATATCCAGCATCCTATCTCACAGATTGAATATACTGGAAGTACTGTAAGTAGACAATCAACGATAGAAGAATGGAAATGGTGATGGTAGAAGAAAGTAGCTATAGCAGAAATATATAGGTACCTCTCTACCTTGGGTTAACAGGGCGCTCTGGGTCACCCCCATACCAATCCACGCTATGGTTCGAGTTTGGGAACCATTGGGGGTCTGCCGAGTTGAAGTGTCTCTAGGGCAGTGTTTGTCTGTTCATGAAAGGTGACTCGTTCATCTCTCTCCACATGTCGCAAGTTTTCACCGGCCACTTGTTTTTTTTGATGGCCTCAAAGTTCTTGGGCCTCAACATAGAGTGATGAAGTGGAAAGTGGAGGCCCACTCCTTGGCCTGCTGGCTCGACTTTGTATTCGATATCCGAAAAGAGAGGAGGTGAGATGGGAGGTGCCTCTTTATCCTCAGGGTCTTTAGGTTCCTCCTGGGGCCCAATATGTAGGTAACGATACCTTAGTAGTAGAGGAATGTAGTGACAGTAAAGGAATGTAGCGATAATAGAGGAATGTAGCGATAGCAGAAGAAAGGAAGATATTAGGTAGGTAGTGATATTAATAATAAACACATGAAGAATAACATAAATAACAGTTATTAGAATTCTGGATAGCAAAAATCCCAAATTAAATTTTCACATTTCCATATCTTATTCCAAATTGATTCTGGCGGTTGCGTAACCTTAAAAAGTTCAGCCGTGTGGGAATCATAGTTCCCTCGTGGCTTCAACGGCCAAATTCACCAAATGGCAGCAACTTGATTTCCTATTTATTCTTTTATCCCAAAATAAGAGGCGTGTTAATTCTCTCAGTAAATGAATTCACTTTTATCTCGACACTAATTCACTGTCCTCTCTCTCCTACCGCGCTCATCCGCATCCGTCGTTTTCCAAGCACCGAGTTCACCATCTCCTGTCACGACTCTTGGCCACCATGGACGACACCTCTGATAAAACCATCAAGGCCGACCTCAAAGCCTTCCTTGCGCGGGCAACTATCACCCAGAAGCAACAATTGCGCAGGCATCTAGCTTCGCGGCCAAACTACTCGACTCCAGCTCCACTTCTTCCTGAAGAAGATCTGCCTCTTAGGTTTGAGATTATTGGGGGGTTTGAAAGAAAATGGGATAAAGAACTCCAGCGTGATAAGCGGTTCTGCTTCTCATACATTCAGTTATCGGCACTCCTGCTGATGCCGATAGGTTCTCTGCGGCGCCTGCGCGATGATGGCTCATTGATCCATACTATTGTGCATCCCCAACGTCTGCTACCTCTTTGTATGTGGCTATCTTGATTGCGTTTGACGTATCTCTAACAATGATCTAGTGACTCAAGGAGAGCTTTCTGAAGTCCCTGTAGATAGCAAGCAGCTCAAAAGCAATAGCCTGTCCAAATTTTCAGCCATCGACAAATGCAATCTGCAAGAGCGTCTCACGGTACAGCCAACCTTCCAATTCACCCATCAGCCTATCATTATGGCATTTACTGAATCTATTATTTAGGCCTATGCCAGAGATCAACAGGCTTGCATCCTCACGAAAGCCGCCCATCCAGAGGTGTGCCATATCGTGCCATGTGAGGTTGCGGCAAATCAAAGAAACATCGCTGCCTATGTCGATTCGATTTTTGCTCGGCAGTTTCTGGGAGAGGCTGGAAGGCAGCTTGGCAATATCATGTTCAGAGAATCCACAGGTTGTCTTGACAAAAGCTGGAACATGCTGTGCCTTCATCCAATGCTGCACGCGTGGTGGTCAAAGTGTTTGTTCGGCCTCAAATGCCTGGGAATCACCCCCAAGAGCGATGGAAGATCTACGCGTGTCCAGATCCAATTCTATTGGATGCCCACAAACGGCCTTGATCCAGATGAGAAAGTGATGCTTCCGTACCGCAACGCCATCAAGAAGATGCTGCAGCAAAGCGCCGAACGAGAGGTGATGGAAGTGAACTCGTTTGTTGGACTTGAGACTGGACAAACCTTTGAGATTTTGGTGGGTAACGAAGATGCGACGATGATGAAGATGGCTCTTGATATAAAGTGGGCTGTTGTTCGATTGACGGCCTTTTCCAATTATAAGTGCGATTTAGATGCAGGGCAAGATAGTGGATCGGAGAATGAGATAAAGAGCGAACTAGATGGTTATGTTGAACAATATAGCGATTAAAAGGATGGACCAAGAATGAGTCTCACATGCCTTGGGTGGTAATACCTAGATGTATTATCGTCTCTACCGGAAAGTAGCCATAGTAGCGATACTGGAGGTAGTAGCAATAGTACCTAGTAGCAATAGTAGCAATAGTAGCAATAGTAAGACAGTAGAGACAGAGACAACCCAGCTACTACAGCTACCACATATATATTCAAAGTCAAGATGTAACAGATGCCAGATAGTATTACAGCTACCTTAGCCATCACTAAAGACTTCCAGCTCCATCAATTCACCCAAACCATATGCTTACCCCGTGCTTCATTCTCTCAACCCAGGCATCCGCATCACCGATATATTCCAAGAAAGACACACAACCTCTGCCTCAGAAACAAATAAATCCACCTAAAGCAATATAACAGCAAGCATCAAAAACTATATCCCAATAGCTCAATAAATCCACCCAGCACACCTCAAATCTCCTTCGCCAAATTCTCCAACCGCGCCCTCCTCAACCTCCCCCCATCAACCCTAACCTCCTCCCTCGGAAACCACTCCCCCAACTTCCCCCCCGGCCATCCCACACTCTCCTCCAAATCATCCTCCTCCTTGCCCATCATCATAATCGCCACAGCAACACCGCTCAGCCACGCCCAAACCATGCCCTCCCCATTAAACCCAGCAGCTATCCACTCCCCAGAACCCTTCGCAAGCCCTCCCCCGACGCTATCCCTCAATCCCCCAACTCCAGGCGAAAGACTTCCCACAAACGGAAGCATATCACCCGTAAACCCCATGATTCCGCTCCAAGCACCCTTCAATTCCCCTCCGGCACCCCATCTCGGCTCAAAAATTGTCGCCATGCTGCCCCTGAGATGCATCAACGGAAACGCATCCACCCTCCCATCATCCCACACCCCAATCTGATCCAATCCCTCATCCTTACTCCTAAACAAACCCCCTCCAATCATCAAATCCCCCGGCGTTCCATCGTTCCCATCCGGCCGCTGCGTCACATAGTCAAACCCGTTCCCGTACATCACAGACCAAGACCGTCCACCATGACACACTGGCGCGAATCCTGCTCCCGGCTGCTGCGCCGTCATGTGTCCAATGACGCCTGTCAGACAACCTCGAAGCGCAGGCACAAGATGGCCCGTGTAGGCATTCGTAGCGTGGAGGATATGTCGTGTGCGGATCGAGCCGCGGGACGAGTGAACCGTGTATGGAAACGATGAAGCGTCGTTGTTTGCGGTGATGGATGAGACGAGCGTGTGTGTGCTGACAGTGAGATTGGGATACCGGGTCATCAAGTCGTTCCATATGCTCGTAACAAGACGATACGGCCAAAGAGCCCCAGCCCGATACGATACCGCCCCAACAACATGGCGATTCACCCCAAACTGCCCCCATCATCATCAGCATCCATATCAAGCATCACATCATCATCACCATCGCCATCATCACTCACCTTCTCCCTCATCTCCTCCCCCTCCCAAACCCCAACCTCAAACTCCGGCATCCACGCCTTCATCTCCTCAACGCTCCTCCTCGCCTCCTCAAACCCCCCCTCCTCAAGAAACACATCCACCGTCTCAACCTCCCTCACCTCCCCCCACGGCAATCCCTCCCCCACCCTCTTCAGCACCTCCAAATGCCTCATCTGCATCCTCACAATCTTCCTCGCCCGCTCTTCCCCCAACGCCCTCCTCAGCCTCAAAAACTCCCCATGAGGCGCACACTTGATATGCCCTCCATTCCTCGCCGTCGCACCGCCACACAGTTCTCTCGCCTCCAAAACCACAATCCTCGGCCCAGAAAGCGCACACATCGTCCTCGCAGCAGCAGCACCCGTGATCCCGCTCCCGACAACAACCACATCCGCCTCCTCCGGCAGCTCGCCCTGCACATCGCCAATCTCGGGGAACGGCGCATCCCGCATCCAGTACGACGCCGTGGGGTTCTCGGCGGGCGTAAACGGCCCCGCGTCGATGCGCCGGAGCAGCGCTTGGTATTTGGCGTTGAGCGCGGAGATGCTGCGGATGACGCTGGTGATGGCGGTGATGCCGCTTTGGAGGTTTGAGACGACGGCGCCCATTTCGAGGGTTGGGTCTCTTCAATTTTGATGATGATTATGATGATAACAATGATAACGATGATGAGTATTTGATGGACTGGATGGACATTTATTGCTTCATGTGCTTTGAATGATGCAGCGGCCAGATTAGTGCCTAGCTGCAGGGTACCGGCAAAAAGATGGACAATTCCAGCTTCGTCCACAGTCCAGCTTCACCCAGTTTCTACACCTTCACAGTCAAATCGCCAAGACATAGCAATAGACATTCAATTCAATTTTTAATCTACCATTCTAAAGCATTCTCATACCGTTCAAGTAACAGAAAACGCACAAAAACAAACCGCAAAAAGCTCAAAGAGAACCTGCGCCCCTTGTTATTCGTGCCGTGCCGTGCCGTGCCGTGCCCGTCCATCCGCCTGTCCGCCAAAAGACTCGAAGCATTTAGAAAGAAAAAAGCACATACTAAGACAATCTGATTCCACGCTAGATCAAATGTCGGTCTGACAGTTTGTCTAAAGGCTAAGGGCATTATAATGCGGAACTGGGAATTGCTTCGTCCTTATCCGTACGGTGAAAAAAAAAAAAAGAAGAAGAAGAAAAAGAAAAAGCACAATTTGTTTGTTGATTCGTGATTCCTCCCCCATCTGGCCATCCGGCCATGAATACCATCCGATTTGATGTAGTAGAGGACGCCCTGGACGAAAGGAAAAAGAAAAAAAGAGAAGAGAAAATTCGCAAATATACTCAGCATTACAACAAGGTTTCATGGGTCGTCGTCATTTGCTCAAGCGTCCAGCAGCTGATGGCGAGTCTGATTCTCGTCATCATGCTATCCGCTCAGCCTGGTATCCGTCGCAGACAAGGAAAATCATAAACGGTGCGTTGAAACGTTAGAAGAGGATACAAGGTAAAAGAAATGAAATGAACAATGGATGTGAAAAACAATGAAAATCAGGGAACCAGAAAGACCGAGGCGTCGTCATGGGCTTGAAACATGCCTCATGCTTCCTCTGTATGGAAAAACCAAGATTATACACTAATCATTCCATCGTCTTCGTCGTCGTCCATGGCATCAAGGCCTTGGGGCGAGTTCCATCCGCGGGGATCAAGCCCCAGTTCGGCTCTCGTGTCTCGTTGAATCTGCATAAAGTACTTCTTCAGGCTCCGCAGCCCCTTGAGGAACCCTGGATCCGGTTGGTTGGGATGCTGAGGTGGGCATGGCTTGTCTTCCACCTTGTCCAGCGGCGTGAGACTATTGGCAAAGTCTGCCACCTTGAAATCAATCTCGCGCTTGTTCCTCTTCTTCCGGACCGTCTCTTCGGTATCCGTCGCGGCGTCTGTCATGGAGTCATACGCCGTCTCGTAGCCTCCAGCCTCGTCTGAGGCATCTCCGTCGTAGAACATGAGCAGACTCGCAGCGTAGAAGCGGTAGCCACGCAGCTCGCTGACAATCTGCTCCAGCTGCGAAAGCTTCCTCAAGATGACTGGGATATGGTGGAGGATGGAGTGCAGGTCAACACCGTTGTACAGGAACTTGGTGAGAGCAGCCTGGAACTCCTTGCCCGCCTGGAGTTTTCGGCCAAAGTACTTGTCTTGAAAGTCATACGTCTGCGTCTTTGCGTTCCAGACCTGCAGCCCACAGATGCGCACTCCAAGCTCGTACGAAGTCGTCGTCCTGCATTTTTCTTGCTGGGATCTCTGCTTGCTAGGAGACGCCTCAACGCCATATTGGCGCGTTCCCATTTTGAGGTCCATCATGCAGGGGCGCTTCATGCCGGCTGTGAGATCTTCCAGCAGTAAAAAGTACTCGACCCTGTCACGCTGAGTTTTGGCCTCCTTGGGATTGTTCGGTCGAAGCACCTGCGCAAATTCCACCGACGGATGCCGCAGGGCCTGTTGGACTGCCGTTGAGTTATCGGGAGAATCAGTGTCTTGGGTAGTAGTAGATGTAGCGGTAGTTGTAGTAGCGGCTGCCACCTTTTCGACTGATTCGTGGGCAGAGGAGGTGGCGGTAGCAGTAACTTTTGGCGTATCCTCTTCAACGCCGTCGCCACCCTTGTTGCCGTCTTGTTCGTGCTTGTAGCCTGCATCGTCAGCCTCCTCAAAATACTTGAGATCTCCCCTTGAGTCTCGAACATCCTGTGGCTTGCGTCGGAGACCGCTTCCAGAATACCTGCGCTTCTTTTTGGCCAGCAAGGCATTGGTCGTCCATGTCTCTGGTTCGGGAGCACTAGTACCCGTGACGTCCTTGACTTCAACGGTATCATCTCGTTGCTCGGCTGACAGATGATCGACGTGGGATTCGGGATCGCTCATCTGCTGCACAAGTGGAGTCAGTGGCCTCAGAGGGCTGGCTGCAGTAGGTTTGCCTTCCGCATTGACAACACGACCCTCAGCGAGGCTAGGGTCTGAATTGCTAGTTCGGAGCAGTCGCTGGAGGTTTGGCAAGGGCACGGGTCGCTGATATGGGCGTCGATGTTTCTGGACTTCGATTGGCTGCTTAAGGAATGCGTCGTTGAACACCTCGTTCCGTAGTCGCTTGTTCACCGTCGTTGCGCCCCAGCTGTTGGGGCGCTCTTCCATGGGAGGTCGTACCGGCAGCTGAGCCGAGATGGGCGCTGCGGACGACGCCTTGGAGAGCGATGCGCTCCGGCGGTGCGCCGGGTCCAGCACGGGCGATGGCTGGAGGAGGTTCCGAGGAAGAATGTGCCAATTATCGTCGAATGTTACAGTAGGAATGGGGATGTTGGAGCTGGCAAGCGATTGGCTAATTACCCGCGCAGGGGTGGCCGTCTGCCCAGCCTCGTTGCTGCCATTTGAGCCCGGCTGGCGCTTATCCGCCGTCTCGTCTTTTCTAATGGTGCTCTTTCTCCGAGGCTTCCTCTGGAATGTCACATTCAGCACTCCAATGTACCTAGAAAACGAGACGTATTAGTGCCTTGCTTGCAGACTCGGGTTGGGAGATGAGATGCTCCAAAACGTAGGGGAGTAAAAAGAAGAGTACAAGGTTTCGAGAAGCTCAGCAGCAGAAAAACTTACCGAGGAAGGAATGGCAGTAAATCACGGTGATATCGCTCAATAGTTTCATAGAATTCGTTTTCTCGGTTGCTGAGCTGCTTACAGACGGCTCGGCGAGAGAATCGCCAGAGCGTATTGTGGCCGCCGACCTGATGCTTGTACGGAATGAGTTCAATGGCCTCTAGGGGTCGACGAGCCTGGTGCTGGTGGTCATGGACATGGTCTTCATGATGGGTCACAGCTCGAGATTTAGTAGGGGTGGTTTGGTTCACTTCATTCTCAGCGTCCACAGCAGCTTCGGTCGGGACATGGACCTCTGCCGGGGGCTCTGCACGACGTGAAACAAGGCTCTCACGGGAGGTAACATGCGAAACCTGGTAGGAACTCTCATCCTTATTCTCAATCTCGGGCTCAGGCTCGTCAGCCTTGACTAGCCATGGATGGCTCTTAGTCTGCGAGCGCGACCTGGGCCGCCGCACCACGTCATTGTCACTACCCTCACTCACGCTTGCACGGCCGTCATCCAGTTCTTGGTGGGGGTGGAAGACGGCGGAGGAAATCTTTTCTTCGCCGGACTCGTCGGCCTCTGCCTCTACGTCAGTGTCTGCGTCGGAGTCGGTATGGGCCTTGCCATTCGTGTGGCCGGTTGTATGGCTGCGGGCCTTGCCATTCTCAACAGCTTTGACATCGATTTCGGTCGCAGCGTCGTCGGCTTTGGCCTTGACATCAGCCTCGGCATTGGGAGCCGCGCCTCGAACCCTGTCGCCGGAAGCTCCCATGTCGCCGACCTCGGAGTCAGGTGACGTCCGCTGCTTCTCCACTTCGGCGTCTTGGGCCGTGTCCGGCCCCACCTCTAGATGAGGCGGTGGCTCCAGCTTGGCCTCGTAATGATGAAGTGATGATTGCTGTATAGAGGCCCTTTCGCCGGCTTGTTCCTTTTGCTGGGGAGCGGTGCTGGTTTCTTCGAGCGGCGAGGAGACAATAGACAACACGTCAGTCACTCGTGCTGGAAAAGACTCGGCCCTAGTTAGTTTGGCGGGCACACTTGCATCGGTTGCTGGTGTTGCCTTTGTGGTTTTGTGCGACTGTTCTAGTGGCTGTTTCTCGGTTAAAGCAGGCTCCTCGTCTATCGTAGACACATGCTTTTCGCGATGCGAAGCCCTGGTATCCTTGCGCCGAGACTTGTCGTCTGGGGGGAGTGCCTCTTTGAAGAAGCGCAAGCTGTAGCTGGACTTGCGACTGCGTGCATTGTGTTCTACCCCCGCAATGGCTTCGGCAACCGACTTTTCCACCAGGCCATCCTCCTCGCTACCGTCGCCAGAGCCAATGGACCATATCTTCTCCGTCTTCTCGGGGGCGGTGGGTGCTTTGTGACGGTCATGGTGCGAGTCTTGCAAATCAGTTTCGTCTCCCGCGTCGGTGGAGTGGCCGGGAGACACGCCAGCACTTGTGTAGCTGCCGTTGGTGGGTGTTATAGAGTCGTTGGGAGTTGACGAGTGGGAATGTAGATGATTGTGTTGGTGCGGCAGTCCCAACAGCTTGGAGTCATGATCGAGCGATATGGATGCCCTGCCTCGAGTGCGGTCGAGGAATTCGCGGTGCTCCAGAAGCATCTCGTTGGCGTGGGACAGGATCTCGGATTTGAACGACGACGAAGGGGCAGCACGGTCTCGCACCGGGAGGGTAGAGGTGAGGGTAGTGGTCGTGGTAGCCATTGTGGTGGACTGCGGTTCGCCTCGCGTCAGGGCGCCGTCGAGGTCGATGTAGTCCGATGCATCTCGCGGCTCAGTCGAAGGGGTGGCAGGCGAGGACCGAACAGGCCTCGAGTCGAGGGCTGACGGCGTGACGGCGGCAGTGGCAGGCGCGGACCTGGTGGACTTGTCGGGCTGGCTGGGAGAGGATTTGGTGCGCTGAATGCCTCGAGCAGATGCCAGGGCCTGTGAAAGCAGCGAAGGGCCCTGCTGGCGCTGGCGGGCTGCGACGCTAGGGGCAGGCTTTATATGAGTTGGTGCTGGGTGAGGAGAGGGTGAGGAGGAGGGTGAGGAGGAGGAATCCGCTCCGCTCCCGTCCGCCTGGTTCTGGCTCTGGTTCTGGCTCTGGCTCTGGCTCTGATCCTGGTCCTGGCTGTTCTGGTTTGGGCTCGGGCTTGGGTTCGGGCTTGGGTTCAGACCCTCCCTGGCAGCAGAAGCGGCGGCCTCACAGCCCGGGGCCGGGGGTGTAGGCGTACAAGCAACAGGATCGACTGCTGCTGCATCGCCAGCATCGGAACCAACACCTACACCTGCATCGTCGGGCAGGACACGGGCGCGGGAGCTCAGCAGCGCCGCAAGTGCGGCATTTTCGGCGTGTGAGGGCGAGCTGGACATGGGGAGGACATCTGGCACGGCAGAGCGTCTGCGTGGGAGGAATGATTCGTGGCAGACGGCGACTAGCAGTGCGTGAGCTGGAGGTTGCGGAGGTGGAATTGGAAGGTTTTCAAGCGACGATGAATGGGGGAACTCAGGCGCGCCGCTGCTGGTGGAGCCAGAGAGTGGTACAGCACAGTACATGTGCAAGTACCTTGGTATGTGCCTGTGCATGTAGTACAAGGTAGTATCTTGGTGCTAATCAATAGTTCTGGGTACTAATCGTTACCAGAGGCAGTACTAATCGGTTTGGCACGACTTGCATTCCCAGGCGTACCTGCTGTACCCCAAGGTGCTGCCACTGAATTTCGGTGCGGTGCAGCGCAGGTTACAGCGCTACCGGCAGCGGCCACGGGGGTGCTACAGGCCGCTACGGGCTGCTACGGCCACTCCCACAGCGCCTCCCACAGGGCACTCCTGCCACTCCCCTTTCAGCATGAATCCTCTCACTGCCTCCAGCATCCATCTTGCCCTGCCGAATCACCCCCACCGCCCAGCAGCACGTTCAAGGTTGCATTATGGCGACTAGCCGCTCCTCTTTCAGGGGCGGGGCGCTGCCGTCAGTGGGAGGGGAATGCTGAAGCACAAGGCGCCTCTGCGGGGTCTCAGTGGCTCGAACTCTGTTGCGTCTTAGCTGCCAGGTAACAATACATGCAGCTACATACTAAGTAGTACATAGGTACCTGTATGTGCCAATTGCTTCATCTTGAATCGTCATTCACGTACCATTGGCCCCTCAGCACTGCGTTGGGGCATCAATTGCGCTGTACATACATATGCAATGCCCGATAAGGCACGCTCGGCCCATGGACAAGCACGGCACTCGGACAATTTGCTGTGCTGCCGTAAGCCCACATGCCTGTCCGTAATACTCGCTCAGGAGCCGGCCGAAGCATATAGAAGACAGCCCGGCTTGCTTACATTGAGCCCGTATCGCCTGCTGACTGCTCAAACATCAAACATCAGTGGAAAGCAACGATGCCGGTTTCCCTGCTTTGGGTGTTTCTGCTTGGTTGTCTCGTCTTGCCGGGAAGCGTCTGGCGTCATATCAAACAGTCAAACGGTCAAACGGTCATCGAACCGGGCAAGCAAGGACAAGGTTGGCATGTGAACATGAAGCCGTCAAAAGGACAGCATGTCTGGATACATCCATTGACGTCGTCGAAATACCCGCCAGCTACCCCGTGCCTCCAGCAATCCAGCACCACTGCGCGTTATCTCGTCCGAGTACTATCTGGACATCCAATCTGTACATGTACCTATTACTTACTGCCTTAGGCACCTGCTCCGCCTGCTATCACCGCCTTGATAGCGGGGCTTCCCTTTCTGTGCAACACAACGCGGAGAGATGCAACCCACATGCAAAAGATAAAGCATCGGTCAAGGCCAAAAGCGAGACATCAAATGGCATGTTTTGCTCTGCTTTGCCATGATTTGCCATGATTTGCCATGATTTGCCATGATTTGCCATGCTTTGCTTTGCTTTGCTTTGCTTTGCTTTGCTTTGCTTTGCTTTGCTTTGCTTTACCGTGCTGTGCTCTGCTGTGCTGTGCTCTGCTGTGCTCTGCTGTGTTCTGCTCTGCGGCATCGTACAGCACATGCCGTAACACAGTTTGGGCACATGCAACACTCTGCGAAACACCAAACATGCCGCAACCAGTCCAACGTCCATTGGCAAACACGAGCCTCAACCAGATAAGCTGGAGCCACTAAGCATCGCGGAATGTCTTCCACTTCCGACGCCCTGTGCGGGACCATGACGCCCTTGTTCCCTCTGCGATACGAATCCGGTCCCCGGCCTGCTTACTGTATGGAGCGCTCGCTGATAACGCCTCGTCCTGTTGGTATCTCGAGCTTATCACATACGATGGCACCCAGGCACGGAACATTATAAGTGCTAGTAGTACTGCTACTGCTACTGCTACTGCTACTGCTATGAAGTACTACTTTGCTGACGCTAATATTAAGGGATGGCACCTTCAATAGGGAGTCTGATCCTGGAGAGTTGAGAATACAGCACTAATACGTGGCTTGACGGCGCCGGTTCCCAATGGCGTTGCCGGCCGGCTTCCATTTGATGTCTTGTTTACACCGGACTCCTTGTCCTTCTCGCCGCCTCGGACCCGCCATGACTTGGTACACACATCGCATGCCTCGCAGTCAGGGGCGTTGCTTGCAGGAAAGAAATGAAGCTGTTTCGACAAGGCATCGGACCGCATGACCCTGCGCAATGGCCATGACACGCACAAGAGCCTGCAATTTTTCAAATCTCCACCGCTTCACGTCGTTTTCCAGAAGCTTGGACGTCATGGAAGCCCACGTGGAACAGCCAAAAAAAACGCCCATCCATCGACCTACGACTTGTTCTCTCACCGAGGACAAAGGGGTTGGTTAAGTGGGCTTGCCCGGCATAGTCAAGCCTTCCCCGGAGTCTAGGTTCCAGACAATCTCAATGACCGGGGCACGCCGTCAAGAGCCAGGGATTACGGACGTCGAATGGAAACTGAGAGCCGATATGCAGCCCTACCTATGTCATGTCGTACGGCATTCGTGACATGCTTCCTACATGTACAAAGCCTACGTTTGTTTTGCGACGCGAGCTCACCGGTAACGCCACGCTACCAATTGAAATGCAGACTACACATGCATCTACGCTTCACCACTGCCGGGCAACCAGACCCCGAGGAAGCCGGTGACCACGATGCGAATTCTGGTCAACTATTCATGAATAAGGCCAACACCGACGCTACCGGGGGGAAAAAAGGGAAAAAAAAAGGAAAAAAAAAAAAAGGAAACCAAATAAAGGGAGAAAGCATATGACTCTTCAAAACTCAAAACTGGGGTGCCTGGATTTCCAATAAGCTGCCGAGCTCAACGACGCCTTCTCCCTTCTCCCACGTGTGCCTCAGCAGTGCCTGACTGGTGTGTCCTGCAACAACACCGCCCATCATTACGTATCCTCGGACCATCCACGTCACACATCTGAAGCTCGAGAGTCAGGCAACACGGGCTCATTCATGCCGCGAACCATGGACACTCGCATACCGAGTGCGGACCACCAGACTTGCGGTGACCCCGATCTCCTGGATCTAAACAGGGATCTCAATTCCATCTAGAGCATCACGCTTATTATTTTTGTGCCCCCAAACAAGCAGTCAGGAACAACTACTCAAGCGTCGAGCACATCCCGGACTACCGAGAGGCTGGGCATCTAGACCTTGATGTCTGGCTCAGATAAGCGATCCTGTGGGCACGTGGACAGACTGCATAGTCAAATCGCTTCACGTCGTCTACCACGTGAGGCGTTGGTGGACGGTATTCCGCTGTTCTCGTACTCGTTTGGATGCGCACGCCTCGGTGTTGAGCAAATGACGTCTGCATACGTAGGTTCCGTTAAAATGAGCCCAAGTAAACCCTTTTCGTTGATATCAAATAGACAACGACACCACACAAAATACGCAAATGCTACTGGACGTTAATTAGGGTTAGGTTGGCCGAGACCTCTGCACACCCCGAGGTCTGGAGAAAGGAGACAGGTCAAAACAAGCCTGTTAGGGGGGTCTACGTCTACCAATAGAAGACGGCGCCTCCTCCTTTATTCCGTAACAGATTGCGCCCTCCCTCTCTCCTCAGGTCGGATGTCGTTCCACTCGTCGGTTCGTACCTATGCGACGTCACCAAGCGTCTTGTTTGCTTTAGAGTTTCACTCGGATATTTGCCTGCAGCTTATCCGGCGTGCCTGTGAGGAGCAGAGATTGCCATCGAAATCCGGTTCTCCAATGGGTCGATTCGGATAATGCTTCATCGAACAAAGGGCTCCTTGTGAGTGGTTTGATACGGCAATCTCAGCATATGGCCCGCGTCGATTAGGTGGCATTCTCCCACCACAATCCTTTTGCATTACCCGACAAAGGACAAAAGAGAGGACACACATTGGGTAGGTAGTACAGTAGGCCAAGTATAGGCTAATCAGGTACTACCTTGGGAGGAACCGAGCAGCGGCAGTGAGCCAAAGAGAGAGAAACCAGAAACTGGCCCGGACGAGCGTCGTCGCGCCAGCACAGCACGCCACGTTCTTTGTCCAACCGCACCCATTGGACCAAACTCCAAAAGGTCATCATTTTGGGGCAAGGGGGGGGGGGTTCCACCGGCAGACGCAGACATCTGGCGACCTCGACCTGTGCCTGTTGCGCCGTGCTGGTATGCAGCGCTACTACAGCCCTCTTCGGGCTTTCTCCTTTGGCCATTGATGTAAGTGAGAATTTGACCAGGCCATGGTGCTGCCGCCATTTGCATCTTCTGCCCATGTAAGCCAGCCAATGCACCGCGTGCTTTAGCTTGGGGTGTTAGTCCGGGTTAGCCTACCCTGGAGGGAATTTGGTGAGTCGGAAAGTTTAATGATAACGTGGCTTTGTGTCGTCGGTGAGAATTGTATGATGATGAAGAAAAAGGCATGAGTAATGAGGAAGGGGGTAAGATATGTTGCTTGGTTTGGAGGGCGTGTTTCGTGCTTCGTAGCTGGTTGGTATGAACATGCATAGTACTAAGTGGTGCTAAGGTATGAGTGATGATGCTTGCAATAATTATTGCCACGACGGCAACCAAGATGGGAATGAAAACAGACAGTTTGTATTGGACCGTTAACATGCCTGTTCCCACCCAATAGTCACAACCAGCGTCTTCTCAACCAACATTCGAACGATAGAACCACATCGGCGAGTTAAAGACATCCATCCCCATCAGCGTATATTTCCCTCGTATCCACAAAAGCTACATACAGCACCATTCGATTTCTAGCCCCCGTTTCCACCACAAAAAACCACATACATCACAAGCTCATTCCTTTTTGCCTCCCGCTTCAAGGTTTTCTGCAAGACATGGCAAGGGCAATTAAAAAAAAAAAAAAGCATAAAGCAATACACGTGGGCTGCTGAATAGTTCGGATACGCGAAAATAAGATGCGAGGGGAAAAATAAGCGGCAAAAGCGATACATCACAGTGTAGTATGCTATGTACCTGGTCTGATATGTACATTTGTAATAAACACAAACAAAACAACCTTTCCTCATAAAATGATGGGAAAATCTCAGAGCTCCAGCAAGGAGAAAAAAAATAAAAATAAAAAGTAAGACAGCGGAGACGTCGTATAAGCGGATACCGGCACGCTATGCTCAATGACAGTTGAATGATATCATGGGGGGGGGTTTCTTGTAGGTTTTAGTGTATAGTCGGAGAAGCCGTTCTTTTCGTTGAGATGGAAATGCCCGATTTTTTTTTTTTTTTTTTCTTCAAAAGAACTGTGCGCCAAAGTCCATGTCCATGCCCATATCCATGCCAACCCCGAGAGGAGTCTCATCCTTCTTCTTACCGGCAGTAGCCCGCGCCTTTTCGGCTTTCCGGGCCTCGTTAAGCTCGGCGTCGACGTCCCAGACCTGCAAAAAGTCGTCCATTTCGTTGAATATGTCCTGCACGATGTCTGTGGGGTCGTTGTCGTCGTCCCATCCGCTGCTGGCCACCCCGGCACCCCCCTTCTCCCCTCTTTGCGGGTTCACTTTGGGGGGGCTTGTGATTTCAGTCGGGCTGGCGATGTGTGCTGCGGTAACGGGGCTGCAGGATCTATATCCTGATGCGGTTGGTACGCTCTGCGGTTGTGTGCCCTTGGAGCGATCAGCTACAGCAGCAAAGTGATCACCGAATTTCATGTCTCTCTCGATGAACGAATCAGAAGCGAGGCTTGCAGATGGCGGTGGAGGTGGTGAAACTGCTCGGTCCCTGCCTCGTGACAACGATGATGACGTGTCCGTCTCTGACGAAATCTTCTCGCCAGAGCCATCCATCTCTTCATGCGGTAAGGGGGCCCAGGAGACTCGCTTCATTGATGCTATGCTTTTCCACGACCTGAGCTTGCTGGATACGAGGATACCCTGTAATGTAGAGCCGGCGCCGTTGTAGGTCCTATCAGAAGAAGAGCGTACCTGGCGGCGATGGCTGGGAGACGGCGATAAGAATGACGAAAAGGACGCAAAGGCAAACCTTGGCTCTGGCGTGGATGGTCTCTCTGACACTGGTTCGGCGAGCCGAGGCAAATCATCACTAGACGGCTGCTGTGTATTGATGCTTTGGGGTGGTATGACAAGACCTTCGCTGGTTTTAGTAGGTGGGAGGGTTTGATTCTCCTGCTCCTGTTGACGTGTCCGGCTATGGTCATCTGCCAACAAGACTGCCAACTCGGGCTCGGTTGCGTTTTCTGACGTGTCTCCGGTTGTGTGCATCCTAAACATGCCTAGACCTGCATTCTCTTCCATTGGACGCGAAGGATGTGAATCAGCGGAGACCGCCTCTTGCGCAAGACTTGATTCTGCCAATTCCGATACGTTAGACAGCACACTGCTCTGGGCTGTGTTATCTATCTCTGTAGGCGAGACGGCTTCAATCGGCAGATGGCTGGAAAGGGCGGTAGTTGATGGGGCTACAGCATCGCGAGCCATAAGCTCTTCCTGAGCTTTGCCCACTCTCGATTGATCAGCTTTGCAAGTTGAATCGGCTGCAATCTTACTCAGGCTGGGCTGTGACATTGGAGGATTGGTCTTTATAATCTGTGGCGATAGATTCTCCTGTGTCTCATTTGACTCAACATTCTCCTTCGATTGCTGGCTATCCTCCTCCTGCAAGTATAGAGCTTTGTCTACAACTGCTGGTGGTTTGAGCGGCAATGAAATACAAGGTTGAGCAATCTTGTTAGGAGCAGGTCGCGAGTTAATTCGACCATTTCGAGGGCTCAAAGACTGGAGGGCGGATGATTTAAGGGGGCTATTTGTCTTTGTAAGATTGCCACTGCCGGATGCATCTCTGCAAAGGTTGGTTGCTTCACTCTGATTAGCAGCGGGATGTCGCGCGTTTGATAGGGCTGTGGTACTAGAGTCAGAGTCAGGGACCGAGCCATCACATCCTTCAGCATCATCGTATATTATTGGATGCGCCATTCGTGTAGGTGGTGTAGCACGGAAAGGGTTAATGAATCCATGGGGGACTTTATAGTTTGCTTCCAGATCATCCATAAATCCACCCTGAACCATCTGAGTTGTCCTTGGATTATCTGAAGACGATGTAGGTTCATCAGAGTCGAAGCCGGTTGAGGGAACTGCGGGCAGAGCTGAATGAGTATCGCCGACACTGTCCCCCTCGCTGACTTCACGGGGTTGGGGGAATGAAAGCTCATTCTCTCGTGAGTGGCACTCTGATGCTGTGGTGTATTCTGATACCGTGGAGTTTTCGTCTGCATGAACATCATCATCGCCACTGCCATGATCACCCGCGCTTGGCATCTCTAGGTCTGAGAGTTTATATAAACTGGTCGGAGCTTCGGATAAACACAATAGGCTATTCGAAGACCGTGGGTGGCTGGGTGATTGGGTTGTTGGAGCTCTCTGCTTTGTTGGGGTTTGCGCTGAGGGGATAGAAACTGGAGATAGTGCTCTTAATAAGTTCGGCTGAGAGAATGGAGATGACAAGGATGGAGACGGATTCAGTGCATTGGTCGAAGATAAATGAGCTGGTGGGGGAGCAATGAGAGCTTCACTGTTGTCGGAGTCAAAGGTGTTGCCATCTTCGCTGGAGAGGTCCTGCCTTGGAAGTTTCGAAGTGAGCTCTCGAATATGCGAATATATCGACGAATTTTGCAGACAGACTTTCGTGCGTTGTTCGCCAATACTCGTTGTTCTAGCCCGCCGGTTTGCTGAGGTGGGAGTTTCAATTTCGAGCTCTGATGATTCAACTCTTCGACGCTTCTTTGGTGTGCTATCCACCCCAATCGACGATTTTGATTTCCTCTTGCTCAGCTTCCTTGACGGCGAATTTGCCACCCAGGAGTCGTAGCCATCCTTTGTCGATGAAGGAGATGCATCATCGTCCCTCCAGTCATGTAGAGCAAAGATTTTGCCTTGGAGATGCGAACGTGCTTCGGTAAGGGGTGCCTGCTTAAGGCTCTCCGGGCTAGGGAGAGCACACTCGGCGTTTTTCAGGACCTCTATCGCTTGCCTTTGGGCAGCAGGAGAGGCAGAAGCAGACACTACAGATCGTTTGAGGCTGTATGGCGAGCCCACGGATTGAGACTCCGGCTGATGTTGCGAATGGGCGGTGCGATTCTTTGACCGCCAGGGGTTTACCCAGCCAGACTCTTCTTCGAAGGGGCCATTCAAGGTTGCAGACAACAGGAGAGGTACCCTGCCAGCGAGAAACTGCTGTCCGGCAGCCTCATATCTCTGCCTTCGCGCCTCCGCATCGTCGTAGTCCTCGTCCTCGGACCCCTCATAGTAGATGTCCTGGGGCGAAAAGACCGCCTCGAAGTAGATGGAGTCTCTTGGCGGCATTGGGGCCATGGGTGCTAGTCAGGCATCAACGGTCTATCGGCGAGAATCGATAGAGAAATGGCTGGATTTACGACACCACGGGCACAGGGCCAGAGACGCAGAGGATCAGCTCTTCATCTGCGTCGCGGAGCTGTCGACAATCAATGGCTGGCGGAAAGTGGAACAAGGACGGAGCACAAAGCAAGTTCAATTGAAGCCGTCGAGATCTTACACTTCTCGCGGTCCGCACATGACGAAAGACGCGTGCCGCGGGGTCACGTGAGCGCGCGTAAAGAGCGGATCTGCGAGCTGCAGCATGCATAGGATTGTCACCTCTGCGTTACTTTACTTTTTTTTTTTAAAAAAAAAAAAATAAAAAAAAATCTCCATTTTATTGGACTAATGCACATAAAGGAGTTGCTGCTAATCGCGCATCATTTTACGGTGCTAAAAATACAGCACTGCCATTTCACGGTCGCAGCCGAAGCTAAATGACAGCCTTCTTTGCGAGATTTCCGCCAATCTTAAAACCCAGAGTTTCGCACCGTTTCCCAGAGCAAAAGCACGTGATCTGTCCGCCCCATCGAGTTGGCACAGCAACCCCGCCGTGGCCAATTAAGACCCCTGTTTTGTGTTTTCCGTTTCAAGCTCGCGCATCATCGTTTCCTACAGTTTATCATGTCTCCCGACAGAATCCCCTGCATGCGCTCCTATGCCATCAACAGGTAAATACTCGGCCTTCATCTTATCTCTTGTCGATATTTGGCCCGGCATTTCTATCGAGCCAACCCCCCGATTCCGCCCAAGTATATCTTGAAGCTGCGCCGTCTTTGCGCCGTCCCTTTTCGAGTGCGCGCGCATCGGTAGCATCACTGTCTCTCTGCCTCTGCCCGGACGCGAACCCCGCATAGCTCTTCTGTATATCCTATCTATGGCGTGAGCTTCTTATCCCCTGTGTGCATCATCTCTACCGGCCGTCACCATGTCGCACGCCTGGCTGGACTCGTTGACCGAGGACTGGGTGTCGGAGCGTGGATCTTCGCCCGCGCCGCTCCCCCTCGTCAGATCGTCCAAGAAGGGCACACCGTCGCCGTCGCCGAAGCTCACACCGAGTCGCATTCCGCGTTGGAGGCATCCTGGCGTAGTTCCACGGGCAACGCAGGACAAGAGCATGACTATTCTCGAGGGCGACCGTAGCTCCGAAGAAAACAAATCCCCCAAGAAGCGCCTCCTGAAGTTTGTTAAGGATCGCAAGCCGTCGCACAAGGGGTATCTGGGCCGCTCAGTGTCCTCGACGACCACCGGCTCCGTCGTCGTGCATAAGAATGCCCGACAGCGAGCGCCTGCCACGCCGGGGAAATCCGACACGCCGGAATGGAAGCGACGATTGGTACACGGCAAGCTTCAGTACGGGGAGCAGCGCGACTTGTTCAGCTCAGCAGCGGTTGGCTTGCAGGATATGTTCAAGCCGCCGCCGACAAGTGAAGCCAGCTTCGACTCGCAATCCCCCAATCCCGACTCTCCGTCACCCAGCTACGACTTTCCATCTCCAATGCCCGATTCGCCATCCCCTAATCTCGACTTTCCATCCCCAATGCCCGATTCCCCGTCTCCCGATCACGAATTCCCACACCTCGAATCTCCCACCACTGCAGATTTATACGAAACAGACATGCCCTCAAGTCCGCCAGTACCGAAGCAGCCGACGACTATCTTGGAATCCACAGAGGAGCTTAATGCTGATGAGGAGCAAGGCATCTTTTCGCCGAGCCAGATCACACCGAGCCCGAGTCCTAGAAGGCCACTGCGGGAAATAAAATACAAGCTAAACGTCGAGGAAGACGCCTCGGATCTATCCATTATGAGCAACGATAGTCCTATGAAACCCTCTGGCCCCCCCACCGAAGAAGAGGATGATCGAGAAGACGGTCAGGAGGCCGAAGAAAAGACTGAAGAAGAAAAAGAGGAGCGGGAAGAATCAGAACAGGACGGATCAGAACAAGATGAAGTTGAACAAGAAAAAGATGACCAAGACGAAGGAGCTTCTCAAGACGATAGCTATCTCGACATTCCGTCCTTGATTGATGGCGGATCTAGAAAAGCGAGTGGCCAAAGCTATACGAAAAACGAAGACTTCAGCCCCATCTTGATCGGCAAGCGCAGTGATGAGGACGGAAAAGTCGAATTCCGCCCCCTTGAGATGCCTACGGAAGAATTGCGAGAAAAGCTCGAGAGACTGCAGCTCAATCAAATGGTTCTTGATCCCTCTCACAATGCTTCCGATAGCGCAGTGGAGGCAAGACCTGTACAAGCTGAAGAAGAGGACGAATCCTCTCTTAAATACCATTTTGATACCTCCCATGGGAGCAACGAGTCGGGCAACGAGTCGGGCAACGAGTCGGGCAATGAGTCAGGCAACGAGTCGGCTGAGGGGTCCCTGCGACACCATTCCTTGAGTCCTGATTTGGGCGAGGATTGGTCGGAGATGCTGCCCGAGGACTCAATGCAAGCCAGCACGCCCAAACAATTTCCGACCCTGCGAACCCAAGATGCCGATTCAAACGTCTTTGGCTCGTTTTTTGGCACCCCCAATCTGCCTCAGGCGCCATATCCAAGCCCTGATAAAAAGCAAATCCGCGATCCTGGCAATCGATCCAACTCAAGTCCCTTGAAACTCTTTGGGCCGTATGATACATTTACCAACCAGACCTTGCTTCGGCGTATCAGCCAATTTGAAGAGGACTTTTCCGGCAGAAACTCACGAGAATCGTCACCTTCCACACCTTCTAGCCGGAAATCCAGCCGGGACGCCGGCAAGAAAAGATATGTTAGTCATTTTGGTGCTGGCGAATTGGAAGGGTTCGAATTCACAAACGAATTGTCTCACTTGGCCGCCGAACATTCCAGCCTCCTTTCTAAGGAGAACAAGTTGCCGGCAAATCCTCCCTTGGCTGCCAAGGGAGCCTTAAAACTTGTTCCTCCACAAACATGGTTCCCTGAGGATTCTTCATTATACGTTCGCAGGAGCCGTGGCAAGACCAACTCTAAGACGCCCTCGATCAACACTGGGGCCGGATACGATTACATGTCTAGTTCGCCTGAAAGTTCCCTCACTCCCCAGGATGAAGCCTACGACCAGTCCTGGGTCGCAAAGCGAGATTATGGATCCGAATCCAAGCGACCCAGAGCGTCTCCTTCCAAGCACCCGACGCCAAAGCGCCGCCGAACGCTGCACCGATCTGATGTCGCATTCGGCAATGAGAAAGCCATCGGGCCCTCAAAGTCTGAAAAACGACTCCGCGGGTTGGCCAAACAGCGGAAGCGCTCTCTGTCAGAGTACTCAAATTCCGACGACGGTCAAGATGCAGAGCATGCCTCTATGCGCAAGTCCCATTCTTCAGCTCTCACCTCGAGGTCGCCGCAAGACGACCTTTTCCTGGGCAAGGCGCGTCGATCAACGAGGTCGATACAAGAAGATGCTGAGCCGGATGCGACTGGTAAAGCTGCCGAACGCAAGCCATCTATACGAACTCAGGATTTTGTAGACCAGGCTGCTCAGATCATGGCCATGATTCGCAACCAGGTTAGCCAGCCAGGGCTCTCAAGCCTTGAAGAGTCTGAATTGGAGATTAAAGTACCATCGCAGAACGCGACAATGGACGAATCCGATGGATCCACGGCTGAGCCATTCTCGCGACCCCCTAGTCGAGATGGAAAGCCAATCCCCAGACAAGCGCGACAGCAAGAGGATCCCGAAGTCGTAAAACGGCTCAAGAAGTACCAGGAGCTGAGCGACATGGGTGATGTAATCTCTTCATCGGTGAGATCCATGGGCCTCGCAAAGGACGCAATCCGCGCGGCAAAGGAGGTTGAACGCATGGCTGACCGAGCAAGCCGTATTCGAACTAATGGCAGTGGTGGTGGCGGGTCAAATTCCGAGTCGGCGAGCGAAACGACAAGCCCAGTCCATGACTTGTTTTCCAGCACTTCTGCTCGCTCTACCAGCCATCTGTTTCCCACCTCTTCATCTAGAGGCTCTGAATCACGCAAAATCATTGCTCCTGAGAGCGTTTCGCACCTGATTCCAGACAAGATAGGCGGTATGTATCTCGATAAGCAGAACAATATTTGGATAAGAAACAAAGAATCCAAGAGCTCCGTAACGTCACACGCCTCTGGATCTGACGACAGCGAGGAAGACCCATTTGCAAACATTCCTGATTTGTCTGTTGATTTGACAGAGGAGATGCAACATCTGAAGCAAACTCCTCGTGGCCGCGATGGTGTGGCAAGCAACAAGGACAGCACCTCTCGCCCGAACTCGGCGCAAACGCATTCGCTCAAGAGCTATACAACTCTGGCGGCTTATGAGCCCCTTGACCCCGAAGTAGCCGAGAGGGCTAGAGGGGAGATTGAGAAGCTGGATGCCCAGCCTGGAGACAGCTCGAAAGCTTCAGAGGAGGCTGGCAATGGCGTTCGCGTTCTCAAGGCCAAGACGAGCAGTGACGGGCTGTCCTCGAAGCGTCGTAACATTACGATATCGTTTACATCACCCATTGCCTCGATTATTCTCGGTGTGCTACCCGAGGATATAGAAGGCCTGGAGGACGATCCGGTGCCGGGCGAATCATCCGAATCACCTCCACTTCTCGCAGCTCAGTTTAGCGGCGCCAAAGGTGTTTCACAAGGCTCTCTGCGAGCGATTCGTGCCACGTCCATCTCTGGGTCCAAATTTACGCCTAGGCCAGTCTCACGAATAGAAGAGCGGGACGAAGAGAGCACCGTAGAGTTGCCGAATCAAAACCGAAACAAGGGTCAAAGCCAAAGCCAGAGCCTAAGCCCGAGCCAAGCTCAAAACGACCGTCAAATCAGCTATCTCGGCGACAATTCCATGTTGAGTCTCAAGTCGCTGGAAGGGGGCTCTGGCCTTGGATTCCTCACGACTCACACCCCGGCACGCCATGGCGTCTCGCTGAGAGCGGACGACAGCCTGCTGATTGGCCGAAACGTGGGAAAGCTCTCGCTGAGCCCACTTTCGGAGTTTACGGTGAATCACGACGACAAGTCGTTTGGGCTTGAAGTCAGCTATGTCATGGCAAACAAGCGAATAGCAACAGGCGATGGCTCGAAGAAGGTGCTGTCCATGACGATACGAGACCTCGTGGAAAAGCTCTCCGAGGCAGAGCCGAACGAACCATATTGGGACGATATGACGTCTCTCACCCTGCAGGACAAGCAGCTGACTAGCTTGCACATGCTCAACGAGTTTTGCTCCAAGCTCACAACATTGGATGTGTCCAGGAACTCGCTGGCGCATCTCGAGGGCGTGCCCGAATGTGTGCGACAGCTCAAGGCATCTAACAACATGCTGACGGAGCTCACGTCGTGGGACCATCTCATTCACCTGCAATACCTTGACATTTCCAACAACGAAGTTAAGAGCTTATCGGCGTTGAAGAGGCTCATCCACCTGCGCAGCTTGCGGGCAGACAACAACCTGTTGACAACTCTCGACGGATTAGACTCTCACGACGGCCTGCTCACGCTGAGAGCACGCAACAATTTGATTGAAGAGCTTGATTTCTCTAGCATCAGTTGGGAGCGCTTGACAGAACTCGACGTGGGCTCGAATAGGATTTCGTCGGTCCAGGGTCTTCATCTGCTGCCTGCACTTTCTCAGCTGGACATTTCCGACAACCAGCTGGAGTCGCTTGTGTTTGACAAGGCCAACAAGACGTTACGAAAGCTTGACATTAGCGATAACGATCTCGAATCCCTAGACATTCGACACCTCAGCAGCTTGCAGACGCTCCACGCTGATCGCAACTGTCTCAGTCATCTCTCCGGCTTCCGTCACGTTCGTCGGTTGGACAGCCTGTCTCTCCGTGAGCAGCGAGGTGAGGTGCCGTTGGAGCTGGATTTCCTAACAACCGCGTGCGAGATAAGAAAGCTGTTCTTGTCTGGAAACTATCTAGGATCATTCGAGCTAAAGGCAGACTTCCTCAACCTGCAGCTGCTCGAGCTGGCGAACTGCGGGCTAGAGGGACTACCTGATGAGTGTGGTCAACTGATGCCCAACTTGCGAATATTGAATCTCAACTTCAATGCGCTACGGGACCTATCCGCCTTGCGATTCATCCCGCGGCTGAAGAAGTTGCTTGCGGCTGGGAATCGACTTTCAGACACAATGGCAGTGACGGAGCTCTTGACCGATTTTCCCCATCTCACGGAACTAGATTTGCGGGATAACCCGATTACCCAGGGCTTCTATCCTCCGGTTCAGATGCTCATCAGCCCGGACAAGATGGGCAGTGCCGACTCCTTTGTGATGCCAGACGCGGACATGGACAGAGATGAGACTTTTGCAAGGCGCCTGGATGAGACTACAAAGCTACGGCGCCGTCTTCACGAGGTCGTTTACGTTGCTAGCTGCAAGCGCCTTCGCAGATTGGATGGCCGAGCCATTATTCGGGAGAAGACGTTGACGAAAGATGTTTTGCTACAAAGGCTCATCGACGATGGGCTTGTGCCAGACCTAGAGGACACATTGGTTGCCGAGTCGGAATCTGCACAGCAGCGCAACGAAACGGCCCCATCACCAGCTCTCGGCACAAATAGGAGACTGGCTGGAGAAGTTGGCGAAGAAACGAACGGCAATCGATGAAAAAAAAAAAAAAAAAAAAAAAAGACTATTTAATAAGGCACAAGAAGACGTGCAAAGGAGTATAAAAAAGTAATGATAATTTTTGGGTTTTACGGCCGGGCGTTTTTGGGCATATCCACAAGCAAGGGCTGCGTCTTGGATTCAGTTTGCGTGGCATGACAAAGGCAGGACGGGGAGCCTCGAGCTCTGGCAGGGGGCGTTTCTTTGTTTTTTGTTTTTTTTTTGTGTTGTCTCAAAGAGTATCGGTGGCACAAGGCCAGGATGCAGGCTATGATTTCTCGTCGTTTCCCCCCCTTTCCTTTTTCTCTGTTAAAAGCAGTACTCCTTTTAGTGTCTCTTTTTTGGTCGGATCTTGTTTTGATGGTCTAGGAGTTGTAAGAATACGGAAGGGGGTCCAATGATGATATCCATATCAATTTTTAGTTATCTTTAAGGGTGCGTTTCGAGCGTGCGCCTTTTCTGTTATGACTCATAGAATTTTCTTTTTTATTTCTATCATTTTCCTTTTAGTCACCTTGTGAAGCTATTCTTTTTGTAATCGTGTGTGATTTGGCGTGTGTCAAGGGGTGTTTGGGAGGCAAAACTGGGCAATGCGCTGTTTGCTGCGTTTCATGTTGGGTGAGGCGGAAGGGAGCGAATGGAATTGGGATTGGAATCAAATAATTGGGTGGATTACAAAGACAGGAAAGGCTGGTCGGTGAATCACATGTTACTGGAAATGGTAGGTGGTCGCATTTCCGGAGCTTGACGCAGCTGTGGGTTCGCTGAAGATGCCTAGGCGTAAAGTACAAAGTATGAAATAGAGGCCCTGGAGGGCCTTTTGTGCCCGGGTGGTTAATTGGATGCGTTAGGGTGGAGGTTATCGGGAGTGAATGACTCTTTGGCTGGCGTGTGAATTTGATGACGGTGGTGAGATTTGGTTGGATGGGAGAGGCTCGGGTTGGCTGTTTCTGGTGTGTTTTGATGCTGGGATCGTTGAAGGTCGGGGATCATGCGTGTTGATATGAAGGCGCGGTGGAATGCTTTGAGATTAAAACACGCTGTGAAGGTGCTGTGAATGCAGCATCGCGTGGCTATTCCCACGCCGTCATGCAAGTCATGCAAGGCATCCATGGATCTGATAGTACTACCTGTAGTACTACTATGTAGGTAGTGGTAGTATAATGGATACCTGGTACCTAGCAGGATAGGCTGACGCCTATCACAGTACAGTACAGCAGAACGCATCGAGCCCTTTGGGCACCTGTTTTTTGGGCCTCAAATCCAGCGCAAGCCTCCATATTAAAATCCCCGGCCCGTCCAATTTCTGCTAAGCGAGTTCTTCATCTGGCCAGCCCGCTATTTCTGGCGCATGCAATTTGATCTTTTGGGGGGCAGGTGACGTCTTCCAGTCTGTCTATCTGGCTAGTACATAGTATCTGGCTATTTGGCTGGGCTGGCGGAGAGAACGGGAACGGCAACCTGAAGCTGAACCTTGAGGGAAATCCAATGATTTCGCCCCTCCTCGGCCGCTTTCTGCAATCTCTCACTCTCACTCACACTCTCACACACACACACTCTCTCACTCACACTCTGTTCTCTTCTCTTCTCTCGCATCGCATCGCATCGCATCGCAGCAAAGACACGAAACCGGCGCATTCTTTGCAGCTTGCGCCTGAGACATTGCCATTCATCGCTACAGGCACCTCTTCCATCTTAGCCTTTCCCATCTAGCGGCACCATCGAATTCCCAATAACTTTGCGACATAACGCCAAACAAAACAGCTATCCATTCAATCCCGGACCCTAGATCGGCCGCTAATTGTTGACCCTCCCCCCCCTCCTCCTCCTCCCAAGTAAAGAGGCGACAAGCACCGGAACACTTCTCCCGGCGCAATCGTTTGTGCCCCTCGGCTGCGTCTAGGGGTTTTCTTTTTCTTGCATTCCTTTGGGTTTCTGGTTCCTTTTTATTTTGTGTTTCTTGATTTTTTGTCGCGACAGAAAGAGATCCGACAAACGACGAGATCGAATATCGACAACGTCATCGACATCGAACATCGAGAGCGAGCGGTAAACCGACAGCGATAACGACAGCGACACGGCGATAGCGACACGGCGACACAGAGTCAGAGAGACATCCAGAGTCACAGAGACCCAGCGTCGCAGAGTCGCAGAGTCGCAGAGTCGCAGCGTCACATCGTCAAACAGCGTCACATCGTCAGAGAGCGACAGACACAAGACAAGACTCACGGGAGCCTCGGTGGCCGCTGCGAGGAGGATGGACTCGTCCGACTCTGTGCCTGTGGCTCCTCCCTTAGAACGATCCGTCTCGCAGCAGAGCAACGTCTCGTATCGCTCGCACCGCAGCGTCCGCACCGGCAAGAACCGCGCGTTCCTCAACCATCACCACCTCAGCAGCTCCGCCAGCAGCATCGCCGAGAGCGACAAGTCCCTGACCAGCTTCCCCAGCTTCTCGCCCGAGCTGCCCGGCACCGACCGCTTCGGCGACGACGACGCCGACCACAACCAGCTCCATGCCGCCATTCGCCATCCCGACAGGACGGCCCGTGTCAAGGCCCTGAGCGGCGCCGGCTCGTCCATCGTCGACACCCTGACCTGGCGCACCTCGGCGCGGGAGGCCCTGTTTGAGGATGCGCCGCTGTCGCAAACCGTCCCCGGCGCGCTACACAAGGCCGACGACAAGCATCTGGAGCGCCTGATTGCGAGGCACGGCGCCGTGACTCTGGTCAGGCAGATTGCCGGCGACCTTGCCCAGCGAGACGCACAGATAGCGACTCTGCGCCGGCGGGCCGATGAGCGCGAGAGGGCGCTGCGGAAGATTATACGAGAGTGCGGCCTGTCCAGCCTGGAGCTGGAGACGAGGCTGCGGGTGGTGGAGGCGGAGCTGCGGAAAAACGGGCACTTCCAGAGGGATGGCGGAGGACTCAGCGACCTGATGAGCGATGCCATGCGAGACACGGTCGCCGAGAGTGCGTTTGGGGACACGGGCACGGCCGGCGGTACGATTCGCGCCCACGCCAGCAGCGTCACCTCGGCGCCAGGCAACTCCGACAACACCAAGGGACCCGGCACGCTCAAGGGGTGGAAAGACTATCTCTGGGGCGGCACGTCGAAGAAGACAACATCCAACCGGCCCACGGTGATACGATCGCACTCCAGTCTCGGCCAGCGACCACCGCTGCAGGATGACCTCTTCGAACCCCCGACCCCGACGACCACCGGCCCCGCCAACTCCAGCCGGCCGTCCAGCATACACTCGGCCACCACCCCGGAGCGCAAGTCAATTGCGGGCTTGACGCTGAGGCTCGTGGCCGGCGGCGCCGTTGCAAGTCGAGAGGCCGAGAGAGGGCGCGCTGCGAGCAGTGCTGCCCGGACAGAGACGACCAGGGCCGTATCGGTTGCTAGTAATCACACCAGTCGTTCGTCCCGAGCCGTTTCTGTTGCCGGCGGGCCCAAAGCTCTCATGGCAATGGGGAGATCCACGCCGTCGACTGCTGCCTCGGCCAGCGCCAAACTGCAGACTCAAGAGGTCCGAGGGAGCGGCTCTGGAAGCTCGCCCGGCGGATCTTCTCTGCGTCCCGATAACTACGGGCCCGTCGAGATGGACGCCATCCTGCCTCCGGAATCTCAGCCTCCAACACTAACGCAAATGTACAACAACTACCCCAACAGCGAATATCTCACGGACCGGTTCGGCTTCATCTACGACCAGCGACGCAAGAAGCGGCAGCGAGAGGCCTCGCAGATGGCCCAGAACATCCGGAACGGCGATCGCAGGGAAATGCTGGGAAACGGCAACCGGGTGGGGCTCTCACCTAATATGCTGGACGACGTGCCGAGCCCCAAGATGAGTGTGTCTAGTGACCCCCGGCCGGGAAGTCCGAGCTCACAGGAAGAGAGGGCCCCTGGCGAGGACAAGGCGAAGCGGTGGCAAGACTACCTGAAGATTGCGACGTTTCCCACCGAGTTGCTGAGCCATACGCCTGGCATAAGCGCCACGGCCGTGTCTGTGACCGAGGGTACTGACGATCGAGCCAGTTCCACATCCAGTCAGCGGTTAGTCGAGCGCTCAGCACGATCGCCGGCGATAACGCCGACCGAGTCGGGACTTGTCCCCTTGGCGAGCACGACAACGGCTGTTGACAATGAGACTACGCTCACTCAGCCACCGTCAGAGCAGCAGGACTCGACCTTTGGAACGCTTGTCAAGGAGGATGCTGAGCCAGTCAAGTTGCTCCTCCAGCAGCTGAGTGACCTGCACGACTCGCTCCAGCGGGACAAGACTACCCAGTGGAACGAGTTTCTGCGCAAAGTGAGGGCAGAGAGGCATCGCGAGGGCGAGGCTGCCATTGCCGCAGCTACGGCGGCTGCGGAAGCCCGGTTTGAGAGTCCGGGGATCATTCTGCCTGAGGCTCGGGTGGCGGACGGGGAAATGATTGGCATCTCTAACCTGGGCAACAAGGGCAAGGTTGGACGGGCCAAGTGGAACGGGTTCAAGACGCTGGTGCTGGGCGGCATCCCCGTGCTGTATCGCGCAAAAGTGTGGTCCGAGTGCTCGGGAGCAACGGCGCTGCGCATTCCCGGCTACTACGACGGGCTCGTGTCTCAGAGTGGCGAGGCCGACGACGCTGCGGTTGTCAGCCAGATCAAGATGGATATTAACCGGACGCTGACGGACAACATCTTCTTCCGAAAGGGCCCAGGGGTGCAAAAGCTGAATGAGGTGCTGCTGGCCTATTCACGGCGGAATAAGGACGTGGGTTATTGCCAGGGGATGAATTTGATTGCGGCCAATATCCTGCTCATTACGCCGTCGGCCGAAGAAGCGTTTTGGATTCTGGCGTCCATCATCGAGAATATCCTTCCTCACGGCTACTACGACCACTCGCTGATATCTTCGCGGGCGGACCAGCAAGTGCTCAGGCAATATGTCCGCACGGTGCTCCCCAAGCTGTCGGCCCATCTCGACTCGCTGTCGGTTGAGCTCGAGGCCCTGACGTTCCAGTGGTTCCTCTCCGTCTTTACCGACTGTCTGTGTGCTGAGGCGCTCTTCCGGGTGTGGGATGTAGTGCTGTGTACCAATGATGGGAGCACGTTTCTCTTCCAGGTTGCCCTCGCCCTGCTCAAGCTCAACGAGAGCAATCTGCTGCAATGCGACACACCGGCAGGGGTGTATACTTATATCAACCACCACATGACGGAACATGCCATTAGCATTGACGGATTGATTCAGGCGAGCGAAGGGCTGAGAAGAGTTGTTCGTCGAGAGGACGTTGAGCAGCGTCGGGCTAAGGCGATCCAAGCCGAGAAGGATTTGCAAAGCGGCTCGAACAGGTCAGAAGGGGATCCTGTATCGACGAAGACAGAGGCAACGCAGACTGGAGACGCTGATGAGGGCGATGAGGATTCGAGCTGAGAGTCATGACGGCGATGTAGAGTGATGCGGGTGTGCGCCACATGAATACGGAATATAGATTGATTTGGGGTTTTAGAAGCAGAGAAGCGGACGAGATTGGCGTGAGTGCCGGGAGAGTCGAACTGCTTCATGAAGAGAAGCGCTGTCGGTGGTGTTGGAATAGCGGATGGGGGGGAAAGAGAAGGCGATGTAGCGCCTGAAGCGAGGGTTGGAGCATGTTGAATATGATACCCACCACAATGTAGCCAATGCTGCTTTTTTTTTTTCTTCTTCTCTCTTTTGTCTTTTCAGTCTCTCTCTCTCTTATTAGATTCATCATTGGTTGGGGGTGGGGGTGTAAGGGGGGCAAAACTCTTTTTTGGAAGGGATAGATTCTGGACTTGATAACAAAATGATTGGTGTGAGTATTGGGAGAGAACATGCATATTAGACAGGAATACAAATGACACGAGTAAAGATGTTACAAGGCTGGCTGGCTCATCTTATACCAGTATATTGACTTTTCTAACCATGTAGATAATTTCTATTGGTGGAAATTCCCCGTCTCACAGCTTCGCCTTGTTATCCTTGCGCCACTGCTCGACAAACACTTTTCCAAACTCCTTCCTCTCCGCCTCACTCCTCTGATCATTCTTGAACCTCTCATTCTCCGCCTCCAACCCCGCTCCCTTCAATTCCCTAATCAAATCCTTGTACATCTCCGCCTTAATCGTGCCGTACACCCCCTTCTTGGGCTTCTCCAGCAGATTCCTCTCCGTGATAAACTTGATCGCATCATCCAACCCGCCGGGACAAAGCCCATCCGCGATACCAATCTCGACGGCCTCCTGGCCGGTGAAGCGGTAGCCCTCGAGGGCGACCTTGCGGAAGGCGGCGTTGGAGGGGAGCTTTGTGCGGAAGAGGGATGCCATGGGGGGTTGCAGGGCGGCGCCGAAAAGGACTTCGTTGAGGCAGAGGAAGCCCTTGGGCGAGGGGGCGAGGCGGTAGTCGTGGGTCATGGCGAGCATGAGGCCGCCGGCGTAGGTGTGGCCGTTGAGGAGGGCGAGAGTTGGCATGGGGAAGCTGGGGGATGAGTGAGTGAGTGAGTGAGTGGGCTTGATGATGATGATGATGTGAAAGCATATATATGAAATGAAAAAAAAAGAGAGTGAGAGCGAGAGATGACATACGTCAGGAGCCGGTTCCAGACCGAGTAAAACAGCGCCCAAAAGCCCGGCGTCTCAATGGCATGCTGCAGGTCGAGCCCGTTGCTGTAGAACTTGCCGATGGCGCTGGTGGTGATGAGGACGCCGGGTGGGTGGCCGCTGAATTCGAGCAGGTCGAGGGCGGCGAGGAAGGCCTTGCAGACAGCGGTGGTGAGGCGGTTGTCGGGGGGGGAGTTGAAGGTGAGGAGGTAGATTGCGGGTTGGGGCTCGGTGAGGGTGATGGAGCCGCCGGGATGGGGGCCGAGGGGGGGGATGGGGACGGTGAAGAGGGTTTTGGACATTGTTTTGGTGGATTGGATTGGTGATGGTGATGGTGAGATGGGGATTTGTTGATGGTGAGATGGATATGGATATGGATATGGAGATGATGGAGATGGAGATGTGGAGATGAGTCTGGGGTAATAGTATAGTATATATATATATATATATGAATATGTCACGGAGTAAAAGTATGTAAAGAGTTGCGTTCTTCACAACGATGCCGACGCTGATGCTAGAAGCGGTCACCCGTCAACCTCGGCATCTGCCCCCCCAAGATGGAGAACAACGCGCTGGATTAGTTGGTTGGGTTGGCAAGGCTGATGGGCTTTGACCACAAAAACTCGGGGGAATTATACAGTGCAGCAAAGTCGCGGCGGATCTCGACGGCATTCCGTTTGCTTTATTCGGCCGATTATTAAACACGGAGCTCCATCGAGTCTGTGTTGGTGTTGGTCACATGTGATTTGAAGCTGTAATAGTATATACTGTACTGTAATACTGTGTGTACCAACCGATAAATTGCTTTTTTTGCAGCTGATGCCAGGTACGTACCGGCTAGTTGGTCACAGCAGCACCACTAATCCCTCTCCAGCCTAGCCTAATCTACCCCACAATGTACCTCTCTCTCTAAACCTACCAAAACATCTCGAAGCTCCTCCGCAACTTGTCCACTTCTCGCAGCTTCAAAACCTCTCCAAGTTTTTTTTTTTCCTCTGCAAAGTCCCGCCATGTCGCCGCAGGGACACTTGCAGCCTGTCTCGGGCTCGCCTCAGGCCGCAATCGTGTTTTTCCATCCGGATCTGGGGATTGGCGGCGCTGAGAGGCTGGTTGTCGATGCGGCGGTTGGGCTGCAGGAGCAGGGGCATCACGTTGTGATTTTCACGAATCACTGCGATCCGAGCCATTGTTTTGACGAATGCCGCGATGGTGAGCTATAAACACTGTGTTATTTGTCTATTCATCAACAACATCTCATCGTCGTTCCACAGGCACTCTCGATGTCCGCGTCCACGGCGCATGGCCAATCCCCCCGTCCATCTTCAACCGCCTCACTATCCTCTGCGCCATCCTGCGCCATCTCCAGCTCCTCGTCCAAATCACTCTCTCCGGCGAACTCCAAGCCCTAAAACCGCGCGCCTTTGTCGTCGATCAACTCTCCGCTGGCCTCCCCGTCATGCGCTTCCTCTATCCCGACACGCCGATTCTCTTTTACTGCCACTTTCCGGATCTCTTGCTTGCGCAGGGTCGGCAGTCGGCGCTGAAGAGGTTGTATAGGGTGCCGTTTGATTGGATCGAGGAGTGGTCCATGGGGTTTGCGCAGGCGGTGGCTGTGAATTCCGAGTTTACAAAGGGGGTTGTTGCGAGGACGTGGCCGAGATTGAAGGAGAAGGTGGATACAAAGGTGGTGTATCCGTGTGTTGATACGACGTTGAAGCAGGACGATTCTTTAGCTGGAGGACAAGATGATGTTTTTGGAGGAGGTGACTACAAAATTATCCTCAGTATTAACCGTTTTGAACGGAAGAAGGACATTGGGCTGGCTGTCAGGGCTTTTGCTGCCATTCCCGAGGCGCAGCGCAAGGGAGTTCGCCTTGTTCTAGCAGGTATGTCACATAAAATGTTCCCATCATCTTTGATTCTTTATAAGTCTGACTGATTACAGGCGGTTATGATCACCGTGTTGCCGAAAACGTCGAATATCACGCCGAGCTCCAACAACTAGCTTCTTCCCACTCTATCGCCCACCACACCGTCACGTCCTTCGATGCCTCCTCGCTTTCGTCGATCCCAAGCGATGCCTCCGTCCTCTTTCTCCTTTCTATACCAAACTCTATCAAAACATCGCTCCTCCGGGCCGCTCGCCTTCTCGTCTACACGCCCTCCAACGAGCACTTTGGCATTGTTCCCCTAGAGGCCATGCTTGCTCGAGTACCAGTTCTCGCCGCCAATACAGGTGGCCCCGTTGAGACGATCCGAGACTCCAAGACGGGCTGGCTACGCGACCCTGAAGATGTCAATGCCTGGTCTAGCGTCATGCGCGATGTACTTGGCATGTCTGACGCTGATCTTCAGCGTATGGGTGCCGATGGCGAGGAGCGTGTGCGATCACTTTTTGGTCGCAAAAACATGGCTCTGCGCTTGGAAGCGTCTATAGAAGAGACTCTTTCCAAGGAGCTTGCTCGCCCATCATTATTTATTCCTGTTGGGATTATTGTTTCTTTGGTACTAGCTGCGGTGGCAGTTTACATGCAGTTGCAATAAGCTTTCTATTTTTTTTTTCTCATTTCTTTTTTCATTTTGTTTCATGTATAGCAATTTCAGGGCAATTTACGGCTTTTAGCAAGGGAAGCGATTGATAGATACCTATAAGCGCAAGGGACGGATAGATATAGACCAGCTTGCGTACAATGACTACTTTTTTACTTTGCTTTTGCCATCTCAGTAAGTCTAGTAAGATTTTTTTTTTTAAAAGAGCTCTTATGTTTGAGAGCTGCATTGTCGATAAACGCAGGTTATGTATATGCAGTCTAGGCACTAATAGCAAAGTGTATTGGGAAGGTTCTAGCTGTAAAAGTTTGACATTGAGGCTGGCTGTGACTGTTGCATCTTCTTCAATCGGCTGTCTCTGGGTCGTCCCAAGTATTTTATTTTGCTCCTCCACAGCGTCTCATTTTCCTTGCTTCAATGCTGGTGACGTTCGAGCTGATGGCAAGGATATAAGATCTGGGATAGTTTCGTCGCTAGCTCTATTGTCTGCCTGTTAGCTTGGCATGCTGCTGGAGATGCCAGAAGAAAGAAAACTGGGTAAAAGAAACAAGTAGGACTGTAAAAGAGAAACAAAAGGCATCAAGATGAAAAAAGTTTATAATATTCATCTCTTCCTTCATACCTTAGTAGCGTAGTTGCATACTCCCTCAGATACCCAACAAGTATCGCATATCGTCCAATCATTGCCCGCCTCCCCATCCTGCAGCCGCTTTTCGAGGCACCCAATAACAACATGCATTATACATCCTGCCTTTACTAATAAACACCAGCCTGGTTTCAAATGAAGCCACGACCGTTACGGTTAAAAGGCTTGGGAAATAATGAGTCGCTTCTGCGGCTCAAACACGCAACCAATCTTAAGATGTTTCCCCCTCACTTCGTGGTACCCCAGCCACCCGCACTTTAAATTGCATCCCTATGATACCTCGGATCAGATATCCTGCAGCGATCCCTATCCGCTATGCGCCTGATCAACACGAAAACGTTCAAGTTAGAGGAATTCTCAGAAGGTAGCATTCCTCCGTACGCTATTCTGTCGCACACTTGGGGAAATGATTCAGAAGAACTGTCTTTTCGTGAAGTCGAAAATGGAATCATCGATAAACCTGGAGCTGGCGCCGGCAAAAAGGGGAAAATCGATAAACCAGCTATTGGATCAACCAAGTTCCGCGGATGCTGCCAAAAAGCTGTTGAGCACGGCCTGGGATATGCCTGGATAGACACCTGCTGCATTGATAAAACCAACTTGGTGGAGCTGAGCGAGGCCATCAACTCCATGTATCGATGGTATAGCCGCTCTTCTATCTGCTATGCCTACTTGACTGATGTCCCTGCCGACGACAACCCTTCCAAGCCTGGATCCAAATTCCGGACAAGCCGGTGGTTTCAGAGAGGATGGACTCTGCAGGAGCTTCTTGCGCCGAAACACATGCGGTTCTATAATTCGGACTGGAAGTGTATAGGCACCAAGGGCAACATGTGCACCGTCATCATGAACATCACCCGTGTGCCGCGGCAATTCTTGCTGGGTATTGCCAGGTTGCAGACTGCAAGCGTCGCGCAGCGTATGTCATGGGCTGCTCAAAGAGAAACAAAGCGATCCGAGGATCTCGCATATTGTTTGCTGGGCATCTTTGGTATCACGATGCCGATGATATACGGCGAGGGTGGCGAGCAGGCCTTCTTCCGGCTGCAGGAGCAGATTATGAAGACGACGAGGGATGATTCCATTCTAGCATGGGGTCTAAGCACTGATCCCAATGAATTCTCCGTGAAACTTCAAGATCAGGTCATAGGTGGGGAGATATTAGCAGCCGGTCCGTCGTATTTTGCAAATTCGGGACAAATTGTCGTCAGGGGGGGCTCACCCAATCTGCTACATTCCATCGACATGTTTGGTGGCAGCCTTCGCATCCACCTGCCGTTGGTTACCACGTCCTCTGGTGAAATAATCGGGCTGCTTAGTTGTGGTCCTCTATCAGCTTCGGATCTAGTTGTTGGAATCCCTTTGGCCAAAGCAACTTCGGGAGCATCTGATGAATACGTCAGGCCAAGGGGATACCCTTCCACGTTGCGGTCAGAGACTTCATCCAGCGCTGTGACTGAGCTGATTCACATCAAGAGAGACGGTCAACAAGATGTCAAGACAACCCAGCAATACTGGCTCTATGAGGAAGACTTATTTGCGCAAGTCAATCTAACGTTAGTTGACGTGGAACCTCCATCCTGCTGGGATAAGCAGCGAAACTTGATTTCTCCTATAGGTCCTGATGCTGCTGCTGCCGGCCGAATCTTGCTGCGATTCCGCCACAGTGAAGCCGAGACTCCGGATTTCATCACGGTACTCGAGGTGCAGCAGCCGGATTCCAATTCCAGTCCTCAGTTCTACACCGTGATATGCCGTAGAGACACGACGCTGCGAGAGCTAGCGGAAAAGTATCAACATACGTCGTCCAAGTCGCCCAGAGAGACAATTGCCAGCAACGGAGTACTGCACCTACGAATTACGCTAGAACCTGTTGAAGAGAACTTAATGTATATCAATCCCAAGGCAATGGATGCTCCGCCAGATTTCACTATTGATGCATCCATACAACTGAATAAGGCAAACGTCATTCTAGAGTATACGCAAGTGTTGGGGCAAAAGAGACAAAACGATGCAGAGTGGAACAAGTTCAACGTCAGATCGAACAACATCCGGGATCGTTCGCTACTGGCCAAGCAAGAAATAACAGCACTCGAAGACCAAATCAAAGAGCTTGAAACGAGAAAGAGAGCGCTGTTAGCAGTGGAAGAAGAAAGAGCCCTAGAAATGCGCGTCATAAAGAAGGGGTGGGCAAAGGTCGAGGAGCGGCGAGACGATATACGTGGGCGATTTGACCATGTACAGCGACAACTGGACACACTACAGTGCATCGACGACTGCGAAGAGGGGAGGGCCCTGATCCAGGAGGCCCTGGACAACGGCGACGTCGACGCGGTGGCGATGCTTCTCGGCAAGCTTACCAATGCGGCTCCTACAAGTGACAAGGGATGGACGCCTCTGATTACAGCCTCGGCCAAAGGAAACTTCGACATGGTCGAGATGCTCCTCGCCCACGGCGGAACTGAGCCCGACGCAAAGGACGAAAAGTTTGGCCGGACGGCGCTCAGCTGGGCGTGTGGAAACGGCCACAAAGCCGTCGTGCAGCTGCTTCTCAACACGGGCGAAGTAGATGTCAACTCTCGAGACACCAACGGCTTGTCGCCTTTGCGGTGGGCCATTGACAGGAATCACGACGACATATGCCGATTGCTAATCGACAACGGCGCAAACCTAGAATGTCGGCAGACGCTTCTGGGTCATGCGTTTTATGTTAGTTCGGTGGCCTTTTCGCATGATTCAAGAATGATTGCATCGGGGTCAGAAGATGCTACTGTCAAGCTCTGGGATACTGCAACGGGGAGATGCCTAAAAACACTGCACGGCCATGAGAAGACGGTCTTTTCAGTGGCCTTTTCGCATGATTCACGGTTTCTGGCATCGGGGTCAGGTGGTGCCATGCTCAACATCTGGGATACTACGACGGGTGTATGCGTACGGACACTGAGAGACCATGAGAATAGCATCTTTTCAGTGGCATTTTCGCATGACTCGAAGCTGTTGGCATCGGCGTCACGCGATAAAACTATCAAGATCAGGGATGGCACAACGGGTAAAACCCTGTTAACGCTGCGTGGCCATGATAACGCCGCCCGCTCAGTTGCCTTCTCGCACACCTCCAAGCTTTTAGTATCGGGATCGTATGACGATACCATCAAGATCTGGGATACCGCAACGGGTCAATGCACACAAACGCTGCGTGGCCATGATGATGCTGTTTATTCAGTTGCCTTCTCACATGACTCGAGGCTTATAGTATCAGGATCATCTGATAATACTATCAAGCTCTGGGCTGCAACATCCGGCCTATGCCTGAAAACACTACATGGCCATAGTAACGCTGTTTATTCAGTTGCCTTCTCTCATGACTCAAGATTTATAGTGTCAGGATCCTATGATCACAGCATTAAAATCTGGGATGTCGTGACAGGCAGATGCCAGCGAACACTGCTTGGCCACGGCAACGCCATCTGCTTAGTTGCTTTCTCTCATGATTCAAGGCTTATAGTATCAGGATCATGGGATGCAACCATCAAAATCTGGGATAGTTACTGCAGTGTTGTTAGCCCCGTAGTGCCGGGGACTAAGACGGAAGCCATCACGGATTCATTATCAGGAGAGTAAAGAAAGAATCTAGGAAAGCCAAGGTAAATGTCGCGAATGCGCAGAATAAAGGGTGCTGCCTCTTTGTGACTGACGGGAAAATAGGTTCGATTCAGTCACACGAGCTGCATATATAGGAAGCAGAATAATATGAGAAAAAGATGGGGATAATAGGAGATACTACGAAAGATGACGATATTATTGGATAATATTAGAGAAAGATTACGACAACAGCGACTATTCAGAAGAACCAGGTATATAACAAAGCGTTCCTCTGAATCTCGTTAAGATATTTGATAGCCTAGTCATTGGAATGAGAAATACAGCGATGCCAGCAACTATTCAAAAGAACAACGCATAAAGAAAAGTGTTACTCTGCATCTCGCTATGATAGCTGATAGTCGGACTAAAGCTCAACATAATCTATAAAGCAATAAACTTTCACTTCGCTCACTTCACTCGAGCCAAACATACAAAAGGACATCACCAAGACCGAAACCAAGACCAAGTGTCGAGCATACACATGCCATTCATAAAGAGGTGACTGACATACACATGCCATCCCTAAAAATAATAAACTACCCCAATACCCCTTCAACTTATACAATTATATATATATATTCAACATCCTCCAGAGTCATTCTATCCCATCCAGCATTCCCAATGTCATCACCCCTAAATCCCATATGCTCCCAAGCTCCCAAGCTCCCAAGCTCCCAAGCTCCCAAGCTCCCAAGCTCCAGATAAGCATACCAGAGTAAAGCAATCTCGTAATGATAATAATAAAAAACCAGCAAACAGGACCCAATCTAGTTCCAGCCATTTGTAGCATACAAAAAAGCCGAACAAGTTATGTAAAAGATGAAAAACACCCCAGTTCCAGGATATAACGGGCGTGCATTTGCCGGCAAGCCACGATGCAATGTAAAGTATCAAAAAAAAAAACGCCCACCGTTGTTTCCCATCAAGCAAGATGATATAAAAAGCTCCGGCCGTTCCTTAAAAAGCTCCGATCCATCCCCGTAATCATAACGATGATGGTATGATAATGCAGCCATGTTCTCCTTCGTGTGGTCGTGTGCACCATCCTATTCCCTTTTCCGCTTTGATGATTCGCTCCCACACCCAGATATTAAATCTCGCTTGTATGAAAAAAAAAAAAAAAAAAAAGAAGCCCCGGTGAAATACAAAAGAAACTGGCTAGGCGCATATTTTTCCTTTCGTTTCTTGCTGTGACTGGCTGCACAAAGACAAAGGGCATGTCTTGTCGTATCATGCTTCTGGAGAAATATTAACTCTCCTGGCAGTTTCGTCACTTGCAGTGCTCATGTTGGTGTCGCGCCGCCTGGCCTCAAAGGGCCGATGCCTAGTCGTAACTGGCGGTCGCTTCTTAGCTTTAGCCATTAGCAAAAGCCCCTCATCGCTGTCATCGTCGTTTTCTTCTTCGTCGTGCTTGCGATGTTGGTGACTTGTTGCATGGCCGTCCGAGGTCGGTGGGCGGTCAATCTTGACTTGAAGCGGAACGCCTTCCATGGACGAGTGATTGGTAAAGACTTGGTCAATGGGAAAACCGCCAGCAGGTTCTTTCCCAAGGGTTGGAGGAGTGAGCGAGTCTTTGGTCTGTAAGAAAGTGGTCTGCGGGTCTACAGTTCCCGGTCTAAGCAACAGCTCCCCTTCCAGATCGGCCGAAACAGAGCTGGCGCCGCTGAGAAGAGCCGGCAGCGAGGGATCAGATTGAAAGACTAGCATCCGCTGCGACGCGTTGCTGACAGGCGGACAGGCGGCAACAGGGCTAGCTGTTTCGCTTGGGCTTGTCAGGGGCGTTCCGAGATGATCCATGGAATCGGTGCTCGCAGTTTTGGCGATTTCCACCGTCCCCCTTCGCGACGGGGCATCGGATTGCCAATCCTGATTAGCCATACGAGACCACTGGCTACCCATTTCAGCCGAACCATCTTCGCTCACATACGAGGCAGAAAAGGCTGGTTCAGGGCTCATTGTGACGGGAGTGCGGGTGAGAGGAGATCTGATATCAGTCCCGTTGTCCACACGGTGGGCAGTAGTAGGACGGTCTTGATACCGAGTGTGAAAGTTTGGATCAGACTGGAGATGCCTGTGATGATGACATGAAGAGGGAGGTATGGCCTGAGGAGACGAAGACAATGGGGAGGATGACACCGCGTATCCATATCTGCCTCTACCAAGGTCGACAGAGCGCATTGAGCGTGTGCTTCGCAAGCCTGGAATGTTCCCCGGCACCACGGCAGTATTCAGGGCGACTTGGGGAGTGGCTCTTTTGTCGTGGCTCGCGAAAAGGCCACGGTCCGCGGAAGGGGAGCGGACCGAATCTCCTCTCAGAGAGCTGAGTTCTGATCTCGCGCTTGGTAGTTCTGAACGGTAGGGGGGATTCCTATCAAAAGAAGGGGTGGGTGGTACCGTATGAGGCGTCAGGGGTAAGAACTGCGAAACGTTTTTAGCACGCACGGTTCCTCCGCTGCGGATGGGGAGCCCATCGGTCGCAGGGCGGAAATCCAACGCTGCTGCCTCGTCCAGATCGCTGTGAGAGCGCCCTCGAGTCATAGTGGCCGGTTGCGTAGTCAGGGGTGGCAAGACTGTAGCCATGGGATCATAGGCGACGGATTCCACGCGACTGCTAGCAGCCCCTGCGTCTGAAGAACGCAGCTCAATACTCGACAAGGCGTCCCTAGCCGACAGGCTGGCAAAGCAGTCCTCCGGATGAAGGCTACGACGCCTCTCCATGTGAGGGGTGGGCGGATTCGTAGCCGGAGCGGCAACGGCAACGGAGAGGGCGGCAGGCTTCGGCATGCTATCACCCCCAGAGCTGGCGACGCTGCTAGCAGCCCGCCGGCGTGATCGACTTTCGCTACGGTCGACCAAGGGATGCATGACTCTTCCAACAGCCTTTTTGACGACGGATCGGGCCCGCTCAAGAAAGGTGAGGGGCACGACGGCAGAGGAGAGGTCCCTCTCGTCGACTTGAATCCTGCGGCCGCTTGATGGCTTGGCAGGGTCGGTCTCTTCTATCCACGCTCTCGGGTTGGGAAGTCCCTGGAGCACCCAGGGGTGCTTCTTGATATCCTTGAGGCGAATTCGCTTTTCCGGATTCTTGATAAGCATCTGGCGCAGCAAGTCGTACAGGAGATTATCCACGTCTTCGTATTCCAGATCATTGTCGTCGCGGTATGGATGAGTGTTTTGGCGTTTGTAGAGAGACGTTACGGTGGGCGAGGTTGAGGGGTCCACGGGCTTTAATCTCTTGCGTGGGATGTACACGTCCTCGGTGGCAATCTTCCGGAACATTTGGAATTCATCCTCCGCCAAGAAGGGGATACGCGCATATATAAGGCAGTAAAGAGTCACGCCGAGAGACCACACGTCAATTTGCTCAGATATCTTGGGATGGGCCTGGTCAGGGTCGGTGTAGCAGAGCTCCGGGGCGAAGAAAGCCGGGGTGCCAACAGTCTTTGAAAGCTCCAGGTCGTCATCAAAGTCCTTTGCCTCGGACTCGGACACCAAATCGTCGGGCTCACCATCACGAATAGGTCGACCGAAATAAGAAACGCCAAAGTCGGAAATCTTGACACGGTGGTCCTTGCTCCACAGAAGATTGGCAGGCTTGATATCACGGTGAACAACGCCTTGGTAGTGCAAGTATTCAAGACCTAGTACAGTATCGCGAAAGGCAGACCGGGCTTGGTCAAAGGTGAAGCAGGGGACATAGGAGAAGTCGTCAGCAAAGGGGTCGTGAGCACGAACGTTGTAGTCGATGGAGGACATGTGGGAAATGATGGAGTCGGCCATGCTAGGGGAGCGCTCGCGGAAGCTCATTGTGTCGTCGTTGTTGGTATAGGGTCCAAACAGGGTGCCGTCTAGGGCGCTCGTGGAGAGGGGAGGTTGAGAATGGGTGGGACCGGGGGTGGTATGGTCGTCATGCCATTCGTCTTCTTCCCGAGCGCCAGGCGATGAAGAGAAGGAATAGCTTTGAGAGGGTGCCAGGGAGGAGCGGCGGGAGATGGGCACGGACACGGAGCCATCGGTGGCAGCAAAGTCTTCTTTGGAGGAGATACGAGACCAGGGGCTTACGGTGCTCGCGTCGTCGGCGGCGCCGTGTTCCACGCTCCAGTACTCGGGGCCGGCGTTGTTTTGGGCCATCTTGGCTCTCTTGAGTTCTTTGATGATCTGCCGGCGCTCGAGCAACTGATCCCATCGCATGTCTTCGGCGGTGGCCGGCTCTCCATTCATCTCGCGCTCGGATCGTCTCCGTTCGTACGAGCAGATATGGGGCAGCCCCTTCTTACGCCATACAATCTCTCCCAGCTCAACATGCTCCAGCACCATGTAAATCTTCTTAAGCTCAGGATCGTCAATGACTTCGATTAAGGCGACGACATTGGGGTGTCTAATCTTTTTGAGAATGGCGATTTCCTTTTTGGTCTTGTCCTGGGGGGACATGGCAGTGACCTTGCCAAGCCGTCGTTTCTTGGAAAAGCGCGGGATGATCTTGATGGCTACGTTTTCGCTGGTCTCGGTGTTGCGGGCCAGCTTGACCTTGCCGTGCATTCCACGGCCAATCTCCTCGATAATGTCATACTGGTTGATGGACTTGCGGCCTGTGGCAACGTCGGAATCGATGAGAGCCTTGTGGGTCCTATAACACGAGAAGAAAAGAAAAGAAAAAAAGTCAGTCAGCTGGTGTGGGAAGGAATTGTGTTATGGTAGGTAGAATCATGTAGCCAAGCCAGTCCCCCAGCCAAGCCAGTCAAGGACAACATGTGGCGTTGAGGCCCAAACAAGCCACAGACATGACAGGGCGCCGGCAACAGAAAATGCAAGAGAAAAAAAAGGGAAAATCCTGGTCAAAACATACTCTCGGACTCGGTGGGTCTGCAGCGGGTGCAAGTAGGGGCTGTCGAACAAAGGGGCGGGCGTGTTGCTCTCGGAGACGGACAAGGTTGGCATATGAGCGTGTCTGGCGATGGGACTGAAGAGGCCTGGAGAAGCCGTGGGCGTGCTGCTGGCAGTCCGCAAGGGAAGCGACTGCAATTGAGACAGATGGGAGTAAAGCGCCGGCTTCGGCTGCGGCTGCGACTGGCCGTCCATGATGGGCGACGGCGGAGGAGAGACGGGCGCTTCGACGGGGAGACAGGCGGCGATGCCTGGGCTCTGCTGCTCTGTCGAAGGCGAGAAGGGAGGATCGAAGGGGAGGACGGGCTCGAGACTGCGAGTCACAGCGCTGGTCGAGGCGAGACGTCTTACGGCAGCATCGTCTCGCGGGCAATTTTGGTCGAGGGGGCTGCAGCTCGTCGGAGCAACGGCGAGGGAAGGCGGTCGGGCGAGGGCCAAGCGGCGAGAGGCGGCAGAATTCGAATGGAATGCGGAGGACAAAAGAAAAGCAACAAGCTGAAGCGCTGCGATGCTGTCACGCCTGGCGGTTGAGGGCTTTGGAGATGCAGGTTGATTCTGCGTCTGCTAAGTGGGCGGTTGGATTGGCGATGGGGCATCCAGGCGAACCAGAAGCGGCTTCAAGCTTGCACACAGTCTGATTTAAAGCGGGGGGTGGCCACCGCCTACGGAGTACTTGGCGGCGACGTACTATTCCGGTTCAGGATGCTACAGGGAACGGTGCTGAGGCGGTCGGGAGGGTACCTGGGGGGGAGGTACCGGCAATAGATGTGCTGGAGGTTGGCGACTGGAGGAGGCGATGGACAAGATAACGGGGGGAGGAAAAGGGGGGGGGATGATTGGTGTTGAATTGTTTTGCAGTATGCAGCAGCTGAGATAAAGAATGCAAGATGAAAACTTGGACGCCTTCTCCTATTTCATCCGCAACTCTAATGCTCCTATCACGACTCTTACCTTAATCATGCCGTCAGTACAGGTACTACCAGGTAGTAAGGTATTCCCTCTACTGCAGTACCTGTACTGTAGGTACCTGCCTACCATCAAAGTCTACATCCGGCCAGCTATCAGGTACACCGCAGTACATCCATGGCCTGCAGCTTCTTGGTGGAGTTGCAGGTACAGTGCAGTAGAGTGCCCTATCCAAGCCAAACACCACCAAAACGTCACCAATATGCCACTACTATTCATTAATCTCGCAGCGCCGCGCCACCGCCGCTCCAATCACAGCCCGCCGCCATCACTTATCTCTGCCTCTCTGGCTCTCTGCCATGGCGAAAGTCGGAGCGCCAGAGTGGGACAGACGATAGAATTAGGTAAGGCAGAGATAAGTGCTGCGCCTGCGTCCAATTGGAAGATCGCACTGTGACGCCGATATGACGAGTCACATCTGCTAGCCGTTCCGCGCTGCTGCTGGTCCCGCGCCTGCAGATACACGCCGTGCGCGACGCGCCACCGCACCGTGCGCAGGGAGCTGAGGCCACTGCCATGCCTCTGCCATGCCTCTGCGCTGAATAATCTCCGCAGCCAATCACAGGCAGGCCCCTCTTTGTTTTTTTTCCCAAGGTTCTTCAGCCGGCATCCGGAGTCTCCTCCCGGCTGCCCCGACTTTCGTCATACCCTCCTGCTAGGCCGCTGTCATTAACTTTGTTTTTTGTCTTTTATCTCCATCTCTCTCTATCTCCATCGCTGTTGGGGCCCATCATGGTGAAACGCGGCCGGCCGTCTCTCAACCTGACGCCCGAGGAGCGCATCCAACGCCGCCGGCTGCAGCTGGTTGCGTCCCAACGAAAGCGCAGGGCCCATAAACGTCTCGCCCAGCAGCCCAAGGCGTCGACGGAAAGTCCCGACTCGCTGCCGGTGCGGCCGGACGACGAGGCGGAGGCGCTCTGTCAGTTTTACGACACTTTGTTCTTGGGCAGCGACGCCGCCAATGCCGCGAGCAAGATGGCCTCGCCGGATCCCCATCAGGCGCCCTTGGCCGTCTGCCACAACTGCGGATCGGCACCTCTGGACATGGCCTCGTTGACCGCGGTCGTGTCCCCTCATTCACCGGCAAGTCTTGTGAGGACTTCCCAGCTTAGAACAGATACTCATGCTCCCTCCTCCAGACTCGCCGGCCCGATGCCATCATCAACATGGGATGAATACCCATCCCCATCCACGACCGAGCCCGATAGATTAGGCATCCCCCACCAGTTCTTGATTCAGGAGCATTTTGTACAGGCATATGGCGGCATGCCTCTGCTAGACTCCATACTCGACTCGTTGGCGCCACCTGGCACTGTCCTGGATGGCAACTCGTTACTGGCTGAACTGGCCCCAACCTCCCATCCGGAAGCAATCCGGGCGCCAACCCCTGCCAAGGACACCGATAACGTCTTTCTGTTGGGCCGATTCAATACGTCGAACAACGAGTGGATGCCAACAAATGAAAGCGAGACGCCATATGGCTATGAAAAGGCTCTCGCTGCCCGCCGACCCCCGTCTCCGTGTCCCGGCGAGACTGCCCCAACGTTATCTGGTGATGGTGCCGATCCTCTAGCGCTATGGGCGGGAACTAAGCAAGTAAGTCTTTGCTCGCCTGACCTTTGAAGCCTCAAAGTTAATTCACGACGGTCCGATGTCAAATATACTTTCCATGTTGCGATCCTGATGGCTAATATCGTACCCTATTAGGCAATCTTCATGGGGCTCTAACGTAACGCAACAAGAGCTTGAATCCTGAATCTTGACTTATTCTCACTGCGAATGGCGCATCGTCTGATTTAAAGAGAGAAAAAAACTTATTTTATGTGTATATACGGAGTACAAAGAGCATGCTATATGAGCGCAGCCTTCATTTACTATGGCGTTTAGGGGGGATGCTACTGTGGGGCCTGGGATTGGCCATCACAACACAGATTCATCAATTGATAAGTTGGAAATAGAGGAAACGGAAGCCTGATTTCTTTGCCACTCGCACTGGTCGCCGTCGCTCTGCTAGCACCAACGCAGAAGCTATTTTTAGGCGCGTGACAGCTTGGAGACGGCATACCAGTAATACGGAACGGGCGTTGTCGGCGCACAGTATTGTGCACGGTCTCACACGCGCCGTTGGACTCGTCGTTAGCCATAATGAATTGTTACGGGAGACCGTTATTGGTCTGTCTGCAGGAGCCAGGGCATCCAGGCAAGAGGCGACTTGGCATCAGAGTCGCAATCTTTGCCTCAACAACCGCTTCGTGGCGTCGTCGTGACTTGGATTGTCATACCATGGGCGAACACGTGGGCAAGCTTTGCCATTGATTACTTGGCGGCGAGCTGCGCGGACGCGAATGCGGAAATATGATATGTCTTGGGAGTTGCACGACATGACGGAGACGGGAGGACTCGACTCTCATGGACCGCGGTATGTTGTGTGTAGATGGGGAATATATGACAAAAGCGATATGTGATGAATGTTTGTCTCTGGTTGAACAAAGGATTTCTTGCTTGTTTGTTTACGGTATGCAATGCCTCACTATCACCATTCACGTAGGAACACGTAACGTTGGTCTCAACACCATCTCGACATTGCCGCTCGTATAATTCCTTGCGAGTGGCGAATTACCTTGTCTCTGCGCAGGGGTGGTGGCCACTGTGAAGGGTGGGAAGGTTTAACCCGCCGTGGCATTTCCTCGGACGATGGACTCTTGAGATGATGATGGTATTAGTTAGAAGAAGAGCCTTGAATTTTTTTTTTTTTTTTTGCTGTACTCGTGGTTGAGAACGCGTAGTGATTATATAACGCGTCTTTTCGGGTTTGCGGTTTGCGGTTACTAGAATTGGGGAATCGGGTTGGACTAGGCTATAGAGGTTTCTCTCATTCGGACGTACTCTCTAACCTTGACCTTCTGTACGTAGTCATCAATGGCGCTCAGTTAAGCTTCCAATGATACTATAAATGAAATGTGACATGGGCAGCCTTTAGAAATGTCGAGATTAACGGTCCAGTTGCAGTCTCATGAGGGGCAGGTAATAGAGAGTATACACATGTACCTCAACAAATCACCTACATGGCTAAATACATAGCTGTACATAGCTGTACATGTGAAATGTCTCAGTTTCACCTCGCCGTTCGCATTGACATCTTGAGCGCGTAAATGACCACTAAACATGTGCTTGTCAAACGGAGTAGACTCTGTTAATTTGGCTTTCGTATCTCAAAGTCCCAGTTTGACCGTGATCGACACGACGCCCAATCTCAGTGAGCAAACGCGGAGTGAATAGCCTGCCTTTGTCAAGGGCTACAAGCAGTAATACCGAATTAAAAATAAAAGGATGGAATCTAATAGTATAGGATCTTTAATTATACAGGCTGATTTGAGTGTGGGTATACGACTTTTATGAGAGGATTATACTGGTAATGCGTAAGCAATAAAGTGTTAGAATAGATTGTGTTATACATTTCTCCTTGGTTGGCTGGATATGACCTTTCATTGAACCAGTTATCCTACAGCTTGTTGATCCATTATACTGTTACAAAGAAAACATCTATAAATAAAGCTTATAAATTTCTTCTTATCGGCGACTAATGGAATAAGCTTCTATCGATTGCTTCCCTTCCATAGTTAAGCTATCATTTGAACAGGCATCTCCATAGTCTATAGAAATAGTTAAAGATAAGTCCTGTTGGCTGTATTTGGTACATATACATGCTCTTACACATCTCATCGCCACTGCTAGTAATCCCAATAAAACAAGAACCTTCATTTCCATCTCTGCAACTCATTCACAACACCCATCTATATCTACCATATCAATATATGCTTTTCGCATATCAACGTATGGTCCTATGTCCTAATTCCGTGAATTGGCGCATTAGAGCACTTCTTATTGGCTACATGCAGGACGCGGCTGTGTCTATTGGCCAGGCTACAGGCTACAGACACCCATGCGGCTGAGCAAGAAGCTGGTGCCTGTTTTTTTTTCCTGCATCCCATCGTTTCAGCTCTCTACACGTTCAATGTTCCCAGCGGGAAATAGAATCATGGCCAACGACCGCGTCGTTTCTTCCGGCACCTTTGGTGATGGCACCAACATCCATCAGGGCGACACCAACATCCGTCAGGGCGATACCGTCATTCACAACTACAGCTCAAGCGCGCCGCGCAAAGCCTGCTACGTGATTCCTTTCCCCCCAAACGAAGACGTCATTCCTCGTCCAGAGATTGTCGCCCAGCTTGACCAGCTGTTGTCGCCTTCTATAAAAGGCAAGTCTTGCAGCGCCGCTCTCTGGGGTCTTGGTGGATCAGGGTGAGTGTCTTGTTCATTTATAAGCAATACGTCGAGACGAAGCCATGCAGGTTTCTGATTACATGCCATCTTAGCAAAACCCAGATTGCCCTCGACTATGCATACCGCCGGAGCAGTGACGATCCTGCTTGCGCCATCTTCTGGGTGCATGCCGATAGCGACACCAGTTTCACGCGAGATTATCAAACAATTGCGAGAAAGCTCGGCCTAGATCATACACTCACCGGCGATGAGTTGTTTCTGACCGTGAAAAACGGTATCGAGTCACAGACGCGGTGGCTTTTGATCCTCGATAACGCGGATGATGTGACGCGCTTTACTGTTGGTGATACATTAGATCTGACCAAGAGCTTGATCAAGTACATACCATCAGGTCCCGGAGGAGCTGTCTTGTGGACTAGCCGCGACAAACATATCGTTGCCCAAGTTAGTCCACAGCGAGGCATTCAGATCCCTCACATGACCGTCGACGAAGCGAAAGGATTACTGGCCACGGCTAGAAATGAGGATATTCGCGACGATGAGATTGAAAATGCTGAGCTTTTACTTCGCGAGCTCCAGTGGCTCCCTTTGGCCATCTTCCAAGCAGGGGCATACATGGGGAGGACTTCGACGCCTATCGAAACGTATCGATTACGACTACTAGAAGGAAAAAGCAGACGGGACACCTTGAAAAAGACTCAGCATGATAAACACAGAAGGCCCGACGTATCAAACAGCGTCCTGGAAACATGGGATATCTCGATCCAACACATTCGAGCGCAGAGTGAATTGGTTTACAAGGTTCTCCACACTATCGCGTATCTCGACAACGATAATATACCCTTGCAAGCAATTATTGCCGTATCAGCGATTCTATCTCAGCCAGAGCAGGGAGAATCTTCTGTGAATGAGGATGAGATAAAAGACACGGTCATCGTCCGACTAAAGGAATTCTCGTTCATCAGCGCACGCAAAGCAGAAAATGCCGATAGGGAAAGCTTCGATATGCATAAGCTCGTGCAAGACGCTATCCTGTATAGGCTTAATAAAGAGGATAACGCCTTGGAGACAGAATTCTCAAGCACTGCTCTCGATGCCATTGCAAGCATATTCCCAAAAGATTGCAATCGGAAGACAGTGTCCTTATGCGAGGAGTACGCAACGCATGCGATACGAGTCAGCGACTGGGCAGAAATGTCCAAGGACGCAACCGCAACAATCAGTTTTCTGCTTAAAGTAGTATTTTATTTCGTCTATTGTGGAGTTATAAAAAAGGCAGAAGAAATGACGAAGAAGGCGTTAAATTTGACGAAGAAGAACTTCGGAGAGGACATTCCGAAGATGCTAATCCTGATGGCCACGCTCGCCACAATATACATGTACCAGCTGCATGAAGATAAAGTAACACTTGCGCGCAAACTTAAAGAATTAACGGCAGATACCTTGGGCGAGGGGCATGAGGTTGCCATTATCTTCATGAGATGTCTCCCGATAGTATATCCCCTCCAAAGCCTGGATAAGGAAACCGTGCAGTTTCGGTTAAATATGGTGTCATTTATTCAGAACGTTGAAAAAATGACACACCTTGATAGGATCATTTCTATGGAACAGCTTGCAGAAATGACACACCTTGATAGGATCATTTCTATGGAACAGCTTGCAGAAATGACACACCTTGATAGGATCATTTCTATGGAACAGCTTGCAGAAATGACACACCTTGATAGTATCATTTCTATGGAACAGCTTGCAGAAATATACGACCATTCACAGCACCATCACGAAGCTATAGAGCTAAGCGTTAAGGTTCTAGCGCTGTGTTCTGAAGTCCTTGGGGAAGAGAACCCTAGAACAGTGTTCGCTATGGGAACCCTTGCGGAAAAGTACTTGTTGACAGGCCAGACCAAGGAGGCCGAGAAGCTTGGTTGTAAACTCCTCTCGATTGGGCACAAGTTTCCTTGGGACCAAAATATCGAGAAGGAGGATATGGAACGCCTTGTACTGACATTCTCCCGGAAAAGCCTAGGCAGTAAAGCGATGCCTGTTCAAAGGAAGCTCTTTGAATTAATACAGGAGCACTTGGGGGAGAAGAATGTTTTTACAGCTCAGGCGATGATGCTATTTGCTGTAAACCTTTTTCAAAGAGATGAATATCAGGAAGCCACGGAGCGTCTGTTAGAAGCTCTGGCAATTTTAAGAAGCATTCTTGGAAATAAGAATGATGAGACAATATTAGCCATGGGAGTTGCTGCAGTTATGTACTACTCTCAATTTTTGATCGAGCCAGGCGGACAGCTTGAACGGGAAGCTTTATCACTAATGTGGGAGATGTATGGCGACAAGCCTCCTCTCAAGCTTCGGAAAGAATTTAATACCGTTGCCCGGATACGTACTAGGATGTGTAGGCAAATTCAAGAAGCATCTACCGGTTCTTGGCCTTTTTTGGAATTCATGGCACATCAGTTACTGACCGGGTGGTTGTTTCAACTGTTCTTCGTCGCATTGGTAGTGGCGCTATTGCAATGGCAAGCTTGATGGTAACGTTTCCGCTGTGATCCTCGCACGTTATACTATATATCTATTTGTACAGAGTCTTGCAGCATCAAACATATACATGTAACCAACAGGTGACATGTCTTCAAGTATAGTCTAAGGAAAGGATTTCATTTTTACATCTTACAACCTATGTATGCTCCCTGACTCTATTGGTGATTCAATAAAAAGGTGTCAGACGCCTCGAAGCTAGCTAGCTGAGACAAAGCGTCTAAGTTTAGACCTACAAAGGTGGCTGAAGGAAAACCTATAAAAAGGAGCTGCTTTCCCCCTTTGTTTGAAAGGGTCAGAGAAGAACATAGTCTTGATCATAGCACTAGCTGCGAGATCGTAGCTAATTCCGTGCGCAATACCATCCTTGACTTCTTCACTCTTCTCTTTGTGTCCCAGCTCCCTGACAAAAGGTCATAGTGTCCCCTTTAACGGAACATCTCAGTAGTGGAAAGACCATGGCATTGAGCTGTTATAAATTCCGAGCGTCTTACACCAACAACATATTTCCCCTCTTCATAAATAGGCGTCAAGAATGCTTCATCTTGCACGATTAAGCATCTCAAACACCCATACGATTAACCAGAATATAATGGATAGCGAAAAGTCTATTTTCTCTGCCCAAAATACAGCGGCCAAGATTAGCAGCCACCTAAGGGCACACGGTTATCATTGGGTGTCAATAAGGACGCTTGCTGTACTTCAAGTGTACTGTAAGGAAGATGCGGGTTTTGGCCGTCACTCTGATCTTTGAGGAGTGGCTTGTAAAGTAACACTACACATTAGATTCAGTTCTATAGTGATATTCTATGTTCAACCTTTTATCATTCTAGTGTACTCAGTGCCAAACATGCCATTCAGCCATGTCCCTACTTCCTTGCTGAGGCTGCCACCAAGGCCAGCTCGGCTAAGCGACTCTGACCAGTCATTAATCTCCCATACTGAAGCTCCATAGAATGTAGACGCATCCAGGGCGTCGACATCAGCTCCATCACTGTGTTTAATGCTCATTTCTTCTATGACGCCGTGCTTGGCAAGAAGACACATGTTTAACTTGAAAAAGCTCGTTAGCTAATTAAGGCTCAAAATGGTGAAAGAACAAACACTTACATCAAATGGCAAATCTGGCCGAGGTCGAGGATCCTCATCCGTGGGATGCGTTGAAAAGGTAAACCGCGGCGTCTGGCCCCAGATCCAGCTCTTGGACTGAAGCTCCTGGTAACCTCGTCGTATCTCGTCTACCTGAAGCGCCGTGTCGTCGAATTCACCTTGGAAATGGACGTCTCCGTACATGCTCTCAAACTCGCTCACCACGGCATCCTTGAACTCGTCGTTGCCGACATCGATATTCTTCACTGGGCGGCGCACACTGTCGACGCCGCGAGCATCAAGGTATCCTTGCGCAGGAGATCTCAGTAAGCCAGAGATGCTCGACAAGTTGGGACTCCGGAGAAGGCAAGTTCCGTGGTGTAGCGACCGCAGACGCGTGAGCTTATAAGCCGAGCCCGAGATTTTATATGTCGCTGCTTCAGCTTCTGATGCTACGTCCATGACGATGTCATGCCGCTCATTGACGCGCGTATTCGGTCTTCCCAAAACCTTCAATGCGCGCACAACCATTTCCGCGTGCTTATCACGATCAAAATGCTCAGGAGGGCAGATGACGCTAAAGTTGACATTGCCAGCATCGTGAAATACCGCGCCGCCTCCGGATCGTCGCCGCACCAATTGGATGGATGAGTCGTTCCAGCCGGCACTGGACGGATCCTGGGCAATCTGGGCTAAGCGGTTCAGGTTGACCTGGAGCCATGGATTCTGGTTGCGGCCAAAGATGATGCTTGGGGAGTTGACATAGAGGGTGAGGATGGTGGAGTCGGGAGGCGTGATTTGGAGGAGGCGGTGCTCGACGGAGAGGTTGAGGAAGGGGTCTGTTGAGTTGGAGAGGTAGATTTGGACGCGATTGGACGGGTGAGAGGCTGCGTCTGTAGAGAATCGGGATGTAAGGGGGGGATAGAGATGGGAGGAGAATATTGAGGTTCGTAGATGACTCGTCGTTCTACGGCTGAGGGAGAGCGGGATCCTCATTGCGGAGAGGAGAGGAGAGGAGAATATTGGGAGAAGGAGTGAATTGTTATGAGGAATTTATTGAGGGTATCATTGTGGTGATGTGGATAAGCTGATGGGAGTTGAATGAGAGAAATTGAAGCTTGGTGATGTTTTGGTATCCTAGGTTGCAAGCCGAAGCTGGCCGGCAGTTGTAGCAGCTATCAGATTCCACTAGTACTTGCACAGTATATCATGCAGCCAAACACCTACTACCTAACTCAGCATTACTTATTGGCAATTGTATTGTTCAATGTCAAATCTAATAAAAGATCAAATCAATTATCCATCATAGTCAGACACAATACAGCCAAGATGCAGTAATCACTGAATTCAACTGCGCCGGTCTAGGGTAAGGCCATTCAATCCCATTTGCCCCTCCCCCGCCGAGAAAATGCAGTCAGACGCAACACGCCAAAATTTGCGTCGGCGCCACCGAAATCGGTGCTTATCGGTCATCGGCCAATTTTTGTTTCCATACAAGCTTCACTGGGACTCTTGCACCTCCATCGCCCAAATCGCCCAACCTCTTCCAGTCTCTGTCCCCCAATCTGTCCCGTCCAGACAGAATTGATTGAGATTCTCTGTATTTATATTCTCTCTATTAATTATAATCTCCATATCATCACCATCATTATCTTCACCATCACCGGCTCCTCCTCCTCAACTCCGCATCTCCAATCCCGCCCACGCCCTCACCGAAGCCGATATCCAGCCCCAGCTCACTCGTCGCCGTCCTGGCCAGTCCAAGATCACGACGCCCCGAAACGAAAAAGATCTTGTCACCATCCATTCCGGCACAGAAAAAGAAAAAGAAAAACATCATGCGATATGTAAAACATGATCGAACTTTGATATCAGTATGTTGTAGACATTATATCCAAAATTCGACATCAGTATGTTGTCGACATTATACCTAAAAAGCAATGGCTATCCAAGATCCTCCCATAACACCAAAATTTGAATCGCTAATATTATAACGAGCACCAAACCAAAAGAGAAGTGAAAGACATCAATCCAGTCATAATCCAAAAGATCGCTGCATTTGTCCAACCCCCCCCCCCAAAAAATTGTGGAACATATAGCAAAAGAAATCGACACATGGTCAGCCAATAAAGTCTAATGGCTGCCCTGTCCGGATTCCTGGTGCTCGTCAAACAATCCCAACACATCATTGGGAATGTATTCGAGCCATCCTTCCATGAGATCTGGCTGCTGCAGCCCAAGAGCCTCAATGTCAATGTCTTGGCTGTCAAACGTAATGGCATCCATATTACCCATGATGGGACCCCACGCCGCCTGGTATGCCATGTTTTGCGTGAAATACATGTTGGCGTGCGCATTCCCCCGGAAGCACTCGTTACAGCCACAGAGCTCACCATGCTGCGGGAGTTGGAGCCACTGGTGGGGGATACACTGTAGGCATCGTACGATCCTGAGGCTGCGTAACCGGAAGGTATCATTGGCTTTGCATCCGCAGATTCTTCCGGGATACCCTCAAAGCTCATTACGGTATGGCTGCGGGGGTTTACACCGGAAGCGCTCATCGGGTTGGTAGCAAACGGCCGTCGGGGAGAGTTCCTGATTGCAGACATGTTTGGCTGTGAAACCGGGGGCGAAAACATGCCTCCCACCTCTGGAATTGTTTGTCTCATTGGATCGTACGTCATGCTTCCTGGCGAAGCGCTAGACGGTCTAGCCAACGGCTGCGTATGCGGGGTGAAGCCAGCTGGGGGTATTTCGCTGGCGTTAAACGCCTGATACATGAGCGTCAGGCTCGAATTCGGCGAGTTGGCCGTTCCAGAGAGGCTCCACGCAATCGGCGGGCCAGCAATCTTTGGCGATGACTGCTTCTCGAACCGAGAGAGCTGCTCGCCGATGGACGGCCGGGGCGGAGGCACCTTGGTACTCTCGTACTCTTCCACAGTATACGTCTCACAGTCCCATTTGCCTTTTGACTTTTGGTCCAGGACGGTAAGAATGTATGTTACGCCGCCCCAGTATGCCTGGATCTGCTGTATGGAGTTGTAGCATCGTTGATAGTTTTGGTTCGCAGCCGACGCGAGAAGCGAATGCCGGGACTGTTTGCTGTTTGGCTTTGTTTGTTGCTTGGGGGGGCCCGCCTGAGTTGGAGGCGATCCCTCCCTGGACGACCCCTCGGATGCATTGGAGGCACTGGATTCCATTAAAAAGGCACACGCTGCGATGTAGATGGGCTGGCTGGTGAAGGGATTGCCGATGAAGCTATTTGGATCAATCAGATCGGCAAACGACAAGATGTCGCAAATCGTTTTGGCGCTGCTCATGCTAAGCTCACGGCTATCCGAGAGCAGTTGAAGCTCGCTCCTCAGTTCGCAAAAGGGGGTAAGCAGGGTCGGTTGATGTAAGATGATGAAAAGTGCATGGAACCAAAAATGGAGGAGGATGAAATTGGTGCCTTGGCCCATGCCGAGATACGTCTTAAAGTTGCTGACATTGAACTGAAGACGTGGATCCCAGTGTTTGTACATTTTCGTGAGTCTGTGCTCCATCTCGGAGAGCTGATCCCACTTGTCTTGTGTGAGGTCTTGGGCGTCGTGAAGATTGTTCAGCACATCACACACTTGCCCGTAGAGGTTGATTATTTTGAGAAAGACGGGGAACGGGTTAGGCCAACCGGTAGCCAAGTCATTGTTGGACTCGGGAAAGGCGAGCTCGTAATCGCCATCCCTGATGGTCACGGGCCGTCCAGTGCCGGAGGAGATGACCCGATCAAGGATAAAGACGGACCAAAAGGTATCAATGCGCTCTTGTTCTATCTCCTTCTGCTCTTCCGGGCTCAAAGTGTCGACGCCATCCACCTTGCGGGCTTCTGGGCTCTCGTGGTCCCCGTCAATGATGCGGCTTCGATGGCGGGTGTAAAAAGGGTCCTTTTCGCCTTGATACTGGATTCCAACGCATTTTTGAAGGCCGAGGTCGATTGCCATGCGTATGGCCAAGCCCAAGTACATCCACAACGCGCTGTCCTGGTTGGCTCCAAAGCCTTCATACGCCATGAGCAGACAGGCCTGAACTGCACCTACAGAGGGACAAGGAAAGGTATCGACAGTGGCCTGCTTGGCCCTCTGCGCAAAGACTTGGCCCCTTTCTGTGCGCGGCATTTTGTCGTTGCCGCCTGTCAGGATATGGTGATCTGAGAAGCGCGCCGCGATGGCGCAGACGGCATCTACCAGGATTGGCTCGACCCGTTTGTCCTTGACATGGCGCAGAAACTTTTCTTTACTGAGAAAGGGGTAGTTGCACCCCACATGGATGAAGAATGCCGTGGCCAGCTGGATGATGAGGGAATGGACGGGGGCGGAATTGTTGGGGTCGTATGATGGAATGTCTTCGCGGACGATGTCGCTGTCGATGACCGAGCCACTGGCCATCGCGCCGCTGGGAGTAGACTGAAGTGAGGCTCCGGAATGTGAGCCTCCAGTGGAACGGCGCCTGTCGCGAACAGAAACGACCATCTGCTTGAATCCCGGGACAATGGCTGTGGAACCGAAATAGCGGAAATAGGGAATGCGACGGCTGGGGGCTGATCGGCGCAGTGTGGGGGAGCTTGGCAAGTCATCGGATGTAGCTGAAGGATGAGCCTGATGATGATGCGGGTGGTGTTGGTGTTGATGATGGTGATGCAATACCGGGGATCGCTGCAGCTCAGCGTCGCTGGGGTTGGCATCGATGCCGAGTTCAATACTTGATTTAATGTTGCGCAGCGCAGAGGACCGTGAAGCAGCGGGGACGGGCGCAGCTTGCACATTGCTTCTTCTAGTTGATGTCGGACGAGACCCGGATACAGGAATGGGCTGTTTTCTTGTCATAACGACATCGTCCTCTCTTTGGCTGAAATCCTCCATCGGCACTCCATCGTCGTCACCCGGTCTTAGCCCGGAGGCCTCGAGCCCATCTCTTCTCTCCTCCGGATAACCCAAGCATCGGTGGCCATTCTTAGTACACGTCGAGCATAGCGGTCGTTCGCCGGCGCATCTAGTCTTTCGCTTTCGACAAGTCAGGCATCTGTGTCGCAACAAGGGCACCGAGGTTAGCTTAGATGTTTATAACTCTGGTCTTGTGCCTGCTTGTGGAAGACATGTTTGGTCTACAACAGCCATTCGCTACCAACAATGCCGCAATGAAATGGAAAGAAGAAACACAGCTACACGCCTCTGGAGAAACATACGCTGCATTGATTCGGCGTCGCTTAGACGGCGGCTGGCCCTGGTTGTGCACAAAGCGAATCTGCCGCGGCGGGGGACCCGAATCTGGCCGATTATTGAGCAGCGTCGTCATGGCTAGACCATGGCGGCAGGCGATGCGGAGCAGCGATGAAGACACATGCGTTGCTCTACAATCAGGCGGAGAATCGGCGCAATCTGCTCAGACGCTCGAGAGCCTATGGCATCAAGCAACGGGATCCCGGATCTGGCGATGCTTCGTCTTGGCGGATGCGTCACCGAGGGCCTTTCTTTGGTCGCACAGCCCGGGAGACGCAAGACAGACAGGCGCGTGCCGTTTAGTCAGCGTCTCGAGGAGCTGCGAGTCGGCAATGGCCAGCCAGAGGCTGTGGCAGCAATAGGACACCAATCGTGGGAGAATAGGGCTTTGGACAGGCGCCGGCTGTTTTGGCTGGGCTGAAACTGTCGTGGGATGGAGGTTTGAAAATGGGGATGGAAATGCAGAGGTGGGTAAATCCACGGTACGGGGTACAAGGCACATGTACAGGTACATGTGCTCCCCCATAGTTTGCTCCGTTCCAGGGGCGTGCCTGGGGCAATGGAGCTGAGAGTGAGTGCAGTTCCAGCGGCTGCAAGGTACCGGTACTCCGCAGTGGGCGAACGTGGTGCAGCGGATCTAGGTATCCGGTACCCGCAGCAACAGCGTCCGCCTGCAGCTCCAGGCGCTGAACGGAGCAAGCACTTGTCGCTGTACATATACTCCGATTCACCCGCGGCCTTCTAGAAGTCTTCTCCCGAACAAGTCTCTTCATAGGTAGGTACACTCATCATCTGATATTGACAGCATCAATTCACACTCACCTCCCCTTAACAGCATAGCCAGATGCCGGGCACGCAAGTCCAATTCACCGTCCGGACCTTTCACTGCCTCCGATCCGAGATGCCCCAGATCTGCCCATGCAGCTAAATCGAAGGCAAAAAAGCTTGGCTCGGATGTCGTCTTACAAGCACCTCCAGAACTTCCCCAGGCCAGCTCTTGTTTGCATTGCGCAGCACAGTACCAAATACAGCCAGCCCGATGACTTCTCGCACACAATAGAGAAAAGCAACCCTCAGTCTGCTCAATAACCAACAGAAAAACAACTCTCGACGGCGCCACGACAGCATTTAGCATCCCGTTTAGCGCATGACGAGCAACCAACACGATGCAACCCCCGCAATCCTGCCGCTTAATATACTGTACATGTACCTGGCCACAAACTCCGAGAGTCAATCCCAGCCAAACATCACAAACTCCCAAAAGCCCATCGTCGAAAGAATCCCAGCTTCCTAATCAGGAAACTCCAGCACCTACTGCATATCCCGCAGGACAAGCACGTGCAAACAGAGAACCTCGCAGACAAACAAACTCCCTGCCGGACATCAAACAAGAAGCCCGGCTGCTCCCCCGAAATGCACCTGTCCGTCCCTGTCTCCTTCAGGCTATTTTAGCCCGTCAGGATCCCAGCTAACTCCGAATCTTGAATAGCTCAGCATTCGGTCGTATGTGCTCGGCCTCTTTTTATTCGGCTGCCTAACCACTAGACTAGGTAGTTCCTGCTCCTGTGCTGTGCCTACATGTATTCTCTTCGCGAGCTATAAGTTCCTCATTTTCCAACCTCCTCTTCAAGCAGATGTTCGGGTATCCATCCATCAATGCTCAAGGCACGGAGTACAGTAGAGTCTCTGAATATTCCCATCTTCGTCTCTAGCCCCCCCTCATTCCCACAAAAATCACCTCCAACAGATCGCTCCTCTTCATGGGGATGTACCGACTTCGGGTACCTAGCCTCCGATGCCCTCCCCCCCATGCAAGGAAAATCCTGCGCTAAAACTCAAGCTCGGGACAAGGTCCCTTTCTCCATCTTTTCATCTGATCCTGTGACCTCGGCATCCTTCCAATCTGTGGGGATGAGCTTGTTTAGCATCGAGACGGCATCGTATGTTTCACAGCGACGACGACAAAATCGGCATCTTGTACGCTTGCTGGCACGTGAAAGCAACTGCATGTGTCGGCTCATTTACCCATTTGTTTTAATCTGTGGATTATTACAAGCACTCATATTCCTTGTTTCGGGCACCTCGCTTATTGGTAGTAATATCTGACAGTTGATATTGATGTCGAGCCACCGCATGCCGAGGAAACGTAAAGCCTAAACGTAATTCCATCCTCCAATACTTGACAAATATACCGTGCTCATGATACACTGTATTCCAGCACCAGAGGTAGTGCGAAAGATCGTCTGTTGTCTCAATATCAAGGCTGAATTATTCCTGTTGCAACCGCCTCTCGCCGACATCCTGAATAGCCAAATAGCCAAGATTTATGTAAATGCACCATGTACATTGATATTGGTACTATAAGAATTCACCCATTGGATATCTCCCACCCTCCACCCATGTGATGGCATCTCCAATGCCTCACTTCAAAACGGCAATGGCCGTTGGAAATCCCCCCCCCTAAGATCCCCATACGCCTGACCCAGCCTGTCGTAACCTGGAATAATAATAAAGTCCATCTGCCCGGTTCCCCTACCATTCAATAATCCAATTCCACATACACAATCTGTAATACAGCATCGCGCCAAAAACTTGGACCACTCATTACACCTTACCCAAAGACAACCGTCACGCCCATATCCTGACTGACTCTTCTCCACAAGTCACTCTTTTGCTCGCCAACGGATGCCAACTCATCATCGGCATCTTCACCACTGTCCGCTCGTCTCCAGACCTCTTCCACTATGCATCTCGCTCGCTCGATATTAGTCATGCCCTGTCGTTGGCGTATGGCCGCAAATGCCTGCCTGGAGAGCTCGCGGTCGGCTGCGTCAGTGGCCTCACACGACGCCACAAAAAGCGGCCAGAGCAAAGCCCCCATGGGGCCTTGATTCTTCACTGTCCCAACGCAGTGGGTGAGACTGATGTGTGTGTGACGTTGCACTACGGCATGGTGCCGCGGGCAGCCGTAGATGCTACGGTAAAGATAGACAAAACCAGAGTGTCGATAAGCCATGGCGCTGTTTAAAATGCTCTGCATTTGTTTCTTCGCCGAAACACCGGACAAGATAGGGTTATCCGTATCCTTGGGCAAAGACTCGTCTGGTGGAAGCGCCCATTCTTGCAGAGCAAACTCCACCCCGGTAGCCGTAGTCTCGAATTCCATCCGCAACATTGCCGTCTCCAATTCATCGCCCCTCAGCTCAGCCGAAAGGAGTTGCCGTTTTAAACCGCCGAGAGTAGAGAGTCGATAGATGATGGGCCATAAGGAGGTTGCCATTCCCAGCAATGTGTCGACATTTCCTGCAGGAACGGTAGCACCGCGACAGTCAACGGCGGGGAAGGGAGCAAAATTTTCGCAGTCCGGTGCAGGTAAAATTGGCGTGGACCCAATTGATAATGCTGTTATAACATCATAGAATCGGAATGCCTGTTTGCAAAGGGTTGCCTTGATTAGCCGATGAAACAAGTGAAGTCATGAGCTCTGTGTCGACTTACTCGTTCCAGGAAAACAGCGGTTGGGTCAGTCAATGCTCGACTGCTGCGCATGACTGCCATAGCTCCTTTCAAATGACCGTCGACAATGTTTGAGCGTTCACTTTGAACCAGCTATTGCACCGTTAGTATTACAACGATAAATGAACGTGGGGCGAGATAGCGCGAATAACTCACCACTTCGTAGTAAATCAAGAGGATGATGGCGGCCAATAACTCATTTCTGTTTGCATCACACCCCTTTGCTATCAGTCCAGCTAGTCCGTGGATTGCTTTGCTGTGAAAATAGACGCTTCTCTCGCTGTTGTGTATACCTCGGTGCTCTAGATGAGCTGAAGCCAAGGCAAATATAGCGTTCGAGACCGCTGTGCTCTTCTGAGATAGCGGCAAAACGAGTCGTTGAAATGGGTTGCCTTCATCTTCGCGTAAAACGATGAGGTGGGACAGCACATTGGTGAAGTGGTCAATCAAAGCTCGCCTGTTGGTCTGATCGGAGAATTCGGCAAAGGCAGGTATGAGAACCTCAATAGTAGGGGATGCAACCGACACAGGACCAACCACCGCGAGAGACGTGTTCTGTGATGTAACGTCCGAGGTGGCCGCCTCCTCAAGGTGGACGATTTGGCTGTCGTCGCCGTCGCCTTCTCCCTCCTGCTTCATGGGGCCATTGGGTGTGACAAAGTCAAAACTATCGACGTCCAGGTAAGCATTGTGCTCAATGGTATCGGTGGCCCATGCTGTGAAAATTTCATCCAAGACATCTTGACTGCATTCAGCTGCCGAAGCAGGTTGTAGCATGTGTCCGTCCACCACAAAGTTGCCATCTAGCCCTATATCAGAGCACCACAGAGGAGCTTCCCATTGCTCCAAGGTCAACCGTTTCTGAGCAACGAGAGATAACGCATGATTTTCCAACACCGCCGATATTTCTCTCAGAGATGAGTCGTCGAAAGAGTCCTGCCTGCGGCGTTGGCGAGGTTTGATGGGATCATACACGCAGCTCTGTCCATGGACCTGGCAACGGCTGCATATCGGCCTGATTTCATCGCACTTCTTCTTCTGTCGTGTAGATGTTAGATGAGTACAGAAGCGGAATTTACAGTAATGCGAATCATGTTACCTTTTCTTTGCTATATAACGAAAATGACCTGTGTTAGCCGCCAGAAATTCTTTTTAGTAAAGCAAAATAAGCAAGTATCTTACCAGTAATTGCATCCTTCAAGCTCGGCGGCGGAAGCGATTAGCTTTTTTTTTTTCCTTTTTTCCTACGTGTGCGCAGGGCGAGCAGCGTGTCCAGGGTCAGCTTACCAGCTCTAGAGCGACGCTTTGGGACTTTCGGAGGCGCAAGCCGAGTATACAGCAGCATTTCTGCGACGCTTCCGAGATATTACTCCAGATCCTTTTGGCGATTCTTAAATCTTGGCGCGGGAGGGGGCTGGTGTGGCGGGATTCCTCAGCAGCCCATCATCTACTGGTACGAGTCTAAGAGTTGGAACGGCGCTCTGGAGAAGGCCTTTACACCGGCTGGCGTCCGACAAGTATGGGTATTGATTTTGGCTGTGGGAAGAACAAGAGGCACCTGATGGTTGGCCGCGTTGGCATTGCCGCCGAAGCAGTGCCCGAGCCGCGTGCCGTGTTGACAAGGAGCGAGCTGCCCCCAAGGCGGATAATTTGGAGAGCGCGAAGGGGATCAATAAGGATAGCGGTTTGGGGGATTGATGAATGACCAGTTGGAGCGGGTGAAGAGAGAAGAATTAGACAATGAGAGAAAAGGTCAGCAGATTTGAAGCCCGGCCTGGACGTGGAGGATTAGCCGTTCTCCAGATCCTTCCACAGTGTCCCACTTTCGCCTCAGTTCACCGTTACCTCAAGTCACGCATTCTCTCACCACGATGCGTGCTGGACTCGGCCGGCTCAAGCCACGCTCAAGGCACCAGGCCCTTGGAGGAGGTTAGCCGGTTGGAGACGACAAAGGTGGAGGCACTATGCGGGGTTGGCACGAGCAGGCTTGAAGATCGCTGTTTTAAGCGCGAATACTTGGTGGTAGTGATATAGTAAGGGGGGTAAAGAGGGAGAGGGAACGAAAGAGAGAGCGTTGATGAACGAGAGCCATGGTTGTCGTCTGATCTTGTGCTATCATCCATGCTGTACATCGTCAGCTGAGAATCCGGAGACGTCCACGATGTCTGCTGCTCAGAGCAAACCTGGGGTGCAAGTAGGGCCTCTTCGTATTGGCCCTTACTCCGCAGCAGCGACGGAGATTTGACCGATTTCGGGCTGATTGGTCACGGCCTTGGAGACAGAGCAAAAAAGGCCCCTGACATGACCTAGGAGAAGCATAAGAAGGAAGACACTGGGAGTTGGAGCGGGGGAGGCGGGCTGGCTAGTGCTCAAGACTTTTCTCCACGTTTTCGCAGCAAATCTGCCGAAAGGCATGGAAGCAAGCCTGCGATTCGATGCGACGGAGGACGGGGATTTGCATCCACCGGCGAGGATATTGTTAGCTCGTGCCTTTTGCTGAGACAAGAAGGTGGCAGCAGCACTAAGCTCGGCAGTGGTGAAGAGGGTTTCCGTACAGTAGCTCGTGCTATGCTGCAGCACGTTGATGAGGTTGTCCACAAATCAAGCCGAGTGTCAATGTCGATGCCAAACTCTAAGTGGCCGTTATCCTCTTTGCTTGCATGGCGACATCGACTGCCGCGGGCCGGGCCTCTCTCCGAGATCCGCCTTCTCTTTGCTGTACAGTAAGCTGTCTGTTTCTCGCATGATGAGGGCGATCACTTCTACAAGCAGCATGTGTCGCACCGCGGCGATTCAATGTTATTTTCCTAGCCTCTTCTCTCCTTTGATTCCCTCGTCGTATCGTATCGAGAGAATAGGGGAAGAGAGAGGTATGGTTTCCATATCAAACTGCATGACTGTTTTTTGGCGCTTAGCATGCGCAAAGTCGGCTGTTGATTCTTAATCCCTGTAATACCGATAGATGAGAATTTTCTGTGGCTCTGACTCGGCGAAATGGCACCTTCTGTTGGGTCTCTTCTCTTGGTTTCAATGTTCAAATTTGGCTGCGCATCATCATGGCCGCGATAAGATAACGCCCGTCTTATCGGAGAGGAGAGGAGAGGAGAGGAAGTATTTCGTCCACCATCAGATTTATTTGAGTTTATTCTACATCTATTGCCTGCTAGAGGTAATTCCTACCAAGCCATCATTCAAGCAACCAATAATTGACTCCTATCCGGGTGCTCTAAGCCCAATACTAAGCCTTCGCGATGGCTTCTTCCTTTCTGCTTACAATCCGGCGGTATCCTCGGAGAGGCTTTTGCAATGCCCAGTCACCAGCCGCAACGCTCCCCATTGTGAAGCCAGTCGAGACTGGCCGGCAGAACTGCCAGCCTTCGGACAGATGAGTCTTCGGGTCATGTTCTAAATTTGGCTCACAATAGAGGGGGTTGCCCTGTGGCAGCGTCGTATTATTGGCGTCCTTGTACCATCACGGTGGGGGAGAAGACATCCAGAATCACCAGACACGGACGCTGCCATTGGCACATCAGTCGAGGGCCACGCGAACAGCTCCGGGGCAGCCAATGGCAACGGGCGCAGGAAGCAAGGGTTGAATGAGTACATGTACTGCTCCCACACTGCAGACCTCAGCCTCGGTGCTGAGTCCTGCAGTGAAACCATCCATGGCTGCGATGCTGAGGAATATGTTTCCACGCATTATCAGAGTCTTGCCTGTTGGCTGCAATCCGGCTGCAATCTCCACTACCGGCCCGCACGTTCGGCGGCAATTCACTGGATCTTCGATCTGAGGGCGCTTATTGCGACCAACTTACAGCCTCGATGTTCAGCCTCGCACCAGTCATCGTAGCATCGTGACAAGACCATATAATCGCCGGCCCCCTCGTTGCTTTTGGGTGGGCCATCAGCATACGGCTATATCTATAGGAGTCACGGAGACATTTACGACAGCGTCAAAGACTCGAAAGCACGCTCAATCAGGAATAACAGTACAAGGGGGCTCCTTGCTGTACTCTGAGACCACGTCATCCGGGAGCCTTCTCTGTTTAACCCAGTATCTACAACTTATATCATCCTCTTCGATCACTCTTCTCATCCCGGATGATTGATCAAATTCAACTCCTCCTACATACGCTAGCCTGCTCCAGGCAATCCTCTGCGGCTTCCATTGGTCATGATGCTCGTATCTATGTCTACGATATACGGGTTAACCCTGTCAGTGGCACTACATGGCTTAATAGTAGACGCATTGGCTTTCAGACGATTCGATGGCATCCATCGCATGTCCAAGTCACCGCAGATTACACAGCCTGCCGTCTTATTACAGCGGAGAGATGATGTCTGTGGCCCTGACATGAAGTTATGCCCGGCAAGCTTGGGCGGAAACTGTTGTCCGGAAAACTACGATTGCGCGGCGAATAGCTGCTACTCGACAACTACCAGCACCAGCACTCCACCTGTGCCTTCGTACACATACTCATGCCCAACAAGTCAGTACCTCTGCCCGTCATCTCTCGGGTATGGGTGTTGTCCCGATGGGATGGGATGTGGCGTCAGTCGATGCTACTCTACTCAGCCAATCACCATGACAGTGACGACAGCCATTACGAGTACAGCCAGCGGCACAATAGCCATAACCACTACAACTGCAGTCACTGTCAGGAGTCCAAGTATTCCGACAGGGCTTGGAGCGTTAGATGATCGGACCAACGACGACAATGGCAGCCAAACGGCTGAGTCGTCCGCCACTTCTGTCCCAAAATATATGCCACCAGCGGAGACAGACGGAAGTGACAGCCAAGATAGCAGTCTCTCAACGACACAGCTAGGAGGCATCATTGCAGGCGCTGCTGCGTTTCTTGCGTTGGTGGTTGCCGCGGCTTGTGTTTTGATCCGCCACATTGATAAGCTGGCCAACCAGATGTCAAGGATGTCTAACTCGTCTAGAACGAGTTCAGGAACAAAGCAGACGAGTGTGTCGGATTCTGAAAGTAGAAGCTCCCGAACAGATTCTACCAGCGAGTCAATACGGCGCTCACGAGCTCGTCGAAAGCCCAGATCTAGATCTACAGTCCGCCGGAATCGCCAGCGGCGCAACGGTCTAGTCGCAACCAGATCCGGCACCTTTATGACTGAGCGAACGCTAGGGAGGCAAGACTCTGCCGACATTGCCCTCCAAGTTTTGACTGGACCTGTCAACTGCCATGGCGCGGTTATGACAAATACGAGGCAGTGCGATGTCGTATCTCCCACGCCCATCAACGATGTGTCGCCAAGGCTGCTAAGTTCTCCGTCGCCTCTTAGCGATACGGAACTCGAAGCAAGTTCTCTTGCACAAGAACTAGCCGGAACGTCATCGGCATCCAGCCTGGCAGCAGATCTCCTCATACACTACCCACAAGACATTCCGCCGAGCGACCTCCCTAGGGTAGCCACGCGACCACCGCTCGCCTATCAATGGATGAGAAGCATAGGGTTGCTCAGGCAGTCTGAGAACACTTCTCCTGACCATTTTTGCATCGATGATGAGGAATGGCACGGGTTTTACGGATCCAGGGACCATATGGCGGGTCGAACGGGACTTGGTATAAGGTATACAGAGATTGGGGGAGGTGGATACAGACAGTATAGATAATTAGATGGCAGCTAAAAGGAGTTATGGGCATTTGCGATTTCATTACACAAGACTTTGAGGACATGGATTTATTCCAAGGTAGAGAGGAGGCCTGACAGTTTTTTTCAGCGTCGCATAATGGGAAAGGGCGTTGTTCTATCAGAGGTACATTAATACATAATACGAGACAAACAAGCCGAATAAATTAAGCATATCAAATCCATACATGCCTATACAATGAATGCTTCAAGTTGATATCGATTGCTGTGAGTTGACCACAAATTTTCACTGTCAGAGTGGATTGTTCGTCACTGCTGTGTGTGGCTAACTTCCTAGTTGGGAATAACGCAGACGATTTCCATCAAATACTACGGCCGTGTGGCTCAATGGCAGAGCGTCTGACTACGATTAAGTACATCAGGAGGTTGCAGGTTCGACCCCTGTCTCGGTCAATTTTTTGATGTTTTCCAGTAGAAATGGGATAACATCGTCCCGCGAGTTTTGGAGTTTCTTTTTGTCTAATTTTTGTCTCTCGAGTGAGAGGTGTGTGGCTGTCCAGACTGCGGCGGGTAACCTCAACGATCTGCTTAGTACATGTATACACTCGTACGGAGTACTCCGTGAATTAATACGACTCACACAATATACACGCAATCGGTGAACTCCGTAGAATGCACCGCAAAGCAGCATTGTTAGCTGAAGAAGGGGAGGTTGGTTACATTGTAACGGGGCAGTATCTCGGTCTCTACTGAGGCAAGGCGAGATGTGTGTGGACTCGATAGCTCATCGGGTCGTTGGGTGAAAAATTCGCGAGGCGGGGGTTATGGATGCTCATAAGCTTATCGCTAGCTAGTCGATTCGGGCAGGAGAATGGGCAGAGAGCCACATGGAGAGACAGACGAGTATTACGCATGACAAGGTGCAGTTCCTACGCAGTTTGAATTCCTGAGTTGGCCGGCTCAAGTTTCTGCTCAGCTCCATATGTCGTGCTGTGACTGGGACAAGCGAGACTGCGCCTCCCCCGCCTGTTCTTGTCGGTCTAAGCGACGAGATTACGATCAGAGCGGATAGCGGTATCACAATTAAGAATCATCACAATCTATCTTGTTGGTGTAGGTTAGGAGGTTAGGTTCGCTGTCGTGGCGAGTTGAACTCGGCCTGATCGTCTCGGAGCCAATCCTTGAGGCGAATAGTGACGTCGGCAGCACATCAAACAAGGCCGTGTGGCTCAATGGCAGAGCGTCTGACTACGATTAGTATATCAGGAGGTTGCAGGTTCGACCCCTGTCTCGGTCAAGCAGTTTCTTTTTTTGTTCTCCTTTTTACCAGACTGCAAGTCCATTTCGACAGTCATTGAGCGAGTAGAGACATTCATTATTCAATTTGATTTTTACCACCTTGATTTGGTTCCTTCTACCATTGAGTTTTTTTTTTCTAGAGCACCATTGCCAAAAGGCTCGTGTGTTCGCCGACAAGAAGAATTAATTTAAAGAGGGAGCTTGCTGGGTCTAGCGATCGATAGGCGTGAGGATTGCCCGATTCGGCTCGGATGCTGCCGGGATGGCGTCAAAGTGATGTATCTGATCATTTCCGTCCCTGGTCGAGACTAAACAAACGTCTGGAAACTTGACAGAATCGTCCTGTGGGCGTTGCGGGTTGAAGAGAGGTAAGCAGGAGGGAACGGGTGTTGGTTGGGGTTTATAGTGTGTTGCGTGTAAGCTGCGTGCCGCTCTGGGCAATCCGCGATACAGATGTGGTGGGCAGGGAGGTGTACTCCGAACAGATACCGGATTACAAAGATGGAAAGCGATAAATGCGATAAATTTGTGCAGCTCGTGATTATTATCCATGAATCAATTTTATCCAGAGATAGCCAAGGCCCTAGCCGGCAGCGTTACGCCGAAGCGGACCAATGTGGACTTGAACTCCGTCTGTGCCGCGGTCTTTGTCCGGAGTAGTTCCCCTAATTACACCATCGTATTCCATGCCCAAGTGTTTACAAGGTATAGATACAGGCACTTCGGAGGGTGGCTGGCGATTGCAGTAATTCTTCCATTAGTACTCCGTAGGTACGGATAAAACCCGTCGATGATGTAGATGAAGAGCAGTGTCAATCGCTCAGTCGACAAACTGCTGCCTCGATCGCGGCCCACGTGTTGCCCAGCGACGGATCGAGCACCGAGAGGCCGTTTAGATGCTCTTGGCATGCAATCCGTGGTTGGTTGGATGAATGTCGACTGCTTCAATGTACCAACCTGGTGCTCGTACGGTAATAATACACACCCTCTCCGGGAACAAGCCTGAAGTGTACATCCAAGTACAGGCATCACACGCGAAACAACTTCTCCAGATTAAAAAAGGTGAACAAGCGCCCTCTTCCGGTAGGGTTACCACGTGCAGAAGCGGCCATCAATTAATTACGAAAAGGCCAGACATGGATTCGTGGATAAGGGCATGGATGAGGCCCTGTAGATGTTTGGAACGGCGCCTTGGCACTGGGAACTTTTTGCTGTGATGGTTTTTTTTTTCGGGGAGGCGGAAGGGGGGGTTCAGCTCCTTGTTTTGATCTTTGCTGAGCTGAGCTGAACTGAGCTGAGCTGTGAGTTTGCTGTCAGTGCTGTGCCTGTTTGTGGTTTTCTCGCCAGAGCTGCAACAGTAACTGTACGGTATTCGATCAAACTGCCATTGGATGCCTGTACGTGCATTGATGTAAGATCAAATTTCAGGTAGTAGTAGTTGAGCTCAAGACTACGCACAACCTGGAGGCATCAAATGGAACCCGGAGAGTCCCCCGGGCCTCCAACCTACTCAATCTCCGCCACCCAGCGCCACCCGCCAATAGCAGCACCTGTCAAAAAGGGCCACAGCGGGCACAGGCGCTGTCTTTTAGCGCTCCAGTACCTGAAGTTTAGGGATCCCCGGCGCAGAGAAGTTAGCTGGACGGCTTCGACAGGCCTGAGCGAGATTTGTTTCCCCCGGGCTGGTGATTTTCTGCGCGGCCAAATTTCCATCCATCCCTCCACAGGCACTTCGTCTGCGCCAATTGATGACGGCATGAGCCCGTCCTGCGCTTGCATCTTGGCATTGTGCCTGATCTCTGTCTGATTGTCTGTCTGCCTACTGCTACTATACTCCGTATACTGCTAGTATCCATAGATGTGCTTTACTCCGTACGGGGTATTGCTGACGAGGAGACCACAGGTACTGTGACTGTGCTGCAATGTAATATCACACGCAATGCAATATCACACACAGACGACCAGGCACAGACACGCTCTGCGACATGTACTTGTACTTGCACCCGCGAGGCGAAAAGGGGCTCCGTGCTGGTACTCGTACGAGCTGAGGGAGGTGGTGCCAGGCATTGAGTGCTTTTCCCTCTTCTGTTCCGTACGGAGTAAAGTACTGTACACCCTTGCCGGAAGATTGCTGTAGTGTTGATGGTTGCCTGTCTGTGTCTCTGTTGTGCTTCCAAGCATCTAGAAGCCTTCCTTGATGCCATGTGCCGTGCAGCCGAGCAGCAGATGGTGCAGCCTGTGGTAGGATCACGCATCTGCCGCTGAGGCCCTCGCAGGATCTGGATGCTGCGGCTGAGAGAAACAGACGGGAAGACAGCTGTCACTTGCATTGCATGGCGTTGCCCATCTTGGACACACAATGCCGTATCTGGCCATCAGAGGAAGCTATATTCGATCATAGCAGCATCACAGCCTGAAACTGGGTTAAAGAGAGTATCAGTCTCATACAATGGGTCCTTATACGATCCCCAAACAGCAAGTAATCCTGCTCGTCCCTTTCTTCATTCCCTTGCAATCCCGATTACGCGTCTGTACTGTACAGGCACGGTCTTGCTTGGCCTCGCTTTCGCCCTTCTCTCTGGAAGACGGATCCCACGGAAACCAGACTAGAACCGTTCGATTGATGGCACTTTAGCACCTAATATTAGCCGGGGGGGCTTCTTTTGATGGACAGGGATCCCCTGGTCCGTCTCACAGGCACAGCTGCCAATAGCCTGGTCGATCCATGGCCGCAAACTCATCCCCAAGAGGCCACCGAACGAGGATCCATGCCAGCGCACTTTTTTTTTCATTCTTTGCAGCTGGCTCCTTGGCTTGTTTTGGTCGTGAGTTGCGATTGTTTTTGAGTTTTACTCCGTGCTAGCAGCAGCATGCATGACCCAGATCGAATCAGTGGCTGGCTCTTGTCCCAGACCAACATCCCGCCTCATGGCTCCGGGGGAAGCCCTGATAGGTGGACACGGCCCTTTGCACACCAGTTCCAGGAACTGCTGCTAGTCTGGCAGGGAGGCCATGCAGCTCTGCTTCGGCTGGTCGCACCGGCGGCGAGGGTGTGAGAATCCGGAAGGATGAAATCCCACAATGGATCTAGTCACCGGGGCCCAGCTCACTGTTGTTTCTTCTCCTCCTCGAGATGCCGTTTCCTATATAGGCCTGTGGTCCTCGCTGCCCAGCTCTATCTTGGCTCCTTTCTTGCTGCTCTTTCTCCCCGGGTTCCTGTGCTGGTCAGTCTCGTTGTCTCATCCTCAATTCACAACTCCGTTCTACCAAGACAAACACCGCAAATATGAAGGCCGCCATTGTCCTGTCCTTTGTTGCCGCCGCCATGGCTGGCGTTATTGAGCGAACCAACGGATGCAACGCCGACAACTGCGCTCGTGCCGTCACCGGTACTCGTGAGGGTCTCCTGCCCATCACCTCCCGCCAGGCCGACTGCTCCAGCTTCATGCTGGCTACCGTCACCCCCGCGGCCACGTATGTGTTATACAGCATCTCTATATAGACAGCTTTATACTGACAATTGGGTCATAGCACCACCACCATCACCATCACTGTTGATCCTGAGGTGACCCCCAAGGTCAGGCGCGACGCCGTCGACGGCTCTGCCGTCACCATCTTCCCTACCTTCATCCCTGACTACGCCGCCCCTTGCAACAGCGGTGCCATCTACTCCTCTGCCTGCTCTTGCTGGGGCATCACCGCCGCCACCACCACCGCTGCCACCCCTACCAAGACTGCGATTGTCACCGTCACCCAGTCTTACTGCGAGCTGTAAATGGCCGATGCCATGGAGCGATGTGGGAATGAGAGGGAAAGCGATGTGTTACTTCTATCGTACAATTAATTCAATTACGAAGCCTTGGTTTCGAGGCTATTAAAGAGCGGGAAACGTTTCGGCCCCGGGATAGAGTGAGGTTTGCCGCGCTGAGGTGGGCCGAAGATTTTTTTTATAAAAATGCCATTTACAGCATTTGGCATGTTATGATGGACATGAGGGAACATGAAGGGACGCAAAATTATTTATTAATAACTTTCGTTTAGCGAGCAAGCAAATACAATTACTCACGTCCCATTTTCTTGTTGCCAAGGTGCTGATGCTTATCATGACAGGGCAGCCTTGAATTGCTTAATCTATACATATTGTGGCTGTTTCACCAAGTATTTGTGTGAATTACTCAACTGCTTTGGGAAAATGATGTCACTCAGCTAGAGTGGTAGCACAAGCCGACTTTTTGACTCTTCGTATACCAATGATAATATGATTCGACACTCATGTTTATCTATATACCATCCTCAGCGACGAGATATAAGTTAGACGGCTGCTTTTCAACTACGCCAGGAGTCCCATTAGTCAAAACACCTGAGACTCAAGACCCCTGACATAATCTTTTAGGACACAAACTCTTATACTTGCAAGTCAGCTGCCGCACCGCCTAGCCATGTTTAACCTATTTCAGACCGCCCTCATGTTACACAGAGCCTCGTCTCGCATAATGCAAGGGATTCCGAGAGCTTGGACCACGCAAGCAAACATACAGGATGCATATATAAATAGTTTACAGGCCGTATGTATGTAAGGGGGAGATTGTGGTACTTGATTGACAAGTTCCGCAAGCACATCTCCCCTCTCTTCCGAACTTCCGAGCCGTCTCCCGTCCGATCCCAACGAACCCTATTCGTCATGTCCTCGGAAAGGGCCAAAGGCTTCGCCATCCGTCGCAACAACACCTGCCAGACCGACGAGCAGACATGCGGAGCAACGTGGAACACGTGGAAAGCCTGCTGCCCCAACAGCTCGTACTGTCCGGGCAAGGACAGGGACTACTCCAACAACATTTGCTGTCCCGATAGCTCAAACTGCACCGCTCTCATCACGAATCCTGCCGTGTGCGCGGATGGCAGCTGGAATCTGTATACGGTGAGTGGCAAAGATGAGGCGGCCGGTTCGTTCTGCTGCGAGGCAGGCCAGCAAGGCTTTTATGTATCGGGCCGAGGCTATGTTGGCTGTGCAGGGCCAGGAGGCGCGGGCAATGCCGATTATATATACTTGACGGCGAAGAGAACGGGTAAGATATATACATAACATGAAGCAATAGGACCGAAATAGCGCAAATGTTGACTCATATGCCGTTGTCTCAGGAACCGCCACCACATATAGTAGCACAACGGCAACCATTGTGTCGGCATCAGAGTCGGCGACTGCGACCTCATCGAACGTACCGATCGGCTCGCCGCAAAAGTCCAACGCGGGTGCTATAGCTGGTGGTATCGTGGGGGGTGTTGTTGGGTTGGCTGCTATTGGGTTGGCAGCCTTCTTTTTCCTTCGACCTAAAAAGCGACAACAATTGCCGCAAGAAATCGAGGCTTCTAAAATTGGTCTGTCTTTGGGGAATCAGCAAGCTGGGCATAGCGAGCAGACAACGCAACTCACGGAGCTTGACCCGAGGACGTGGCCAACTGAATTGATGGGGAGTAACATTGTATGTGAGCTGCCGGGGAGCCAGTGAGGTATGGTGTGATTTCTTCTTATATATGGTATGTCGAGAGCGAAGAGGTGCGTTAACCACATGTTTGGATAAAGCTTATATATGCCGGACTATATAAAGTTAAAATTTGAACCGAAGCATGCATATTCACCCGAATCATTCACAGCTAACCGAATTGGCTCACGGATGGTTTTTAGAAAGAGCAGTGTTAACGAGATAGTAGAAAGATGCTTGAGCTTGAGTAATCGTATGGTTGAGAAAAGTTTGCTCAAGCTGTTGTCGGACGAAGATATCGATACCCTAGAATTGCACCTGAATTTGTCAAATCAAGCGGGCTGACTACATATCTGGATGTATACACCTAGTACCGATGCTATGTGATTCGACGCTCAAGTTGATGTAAACACTATTCGCAGTGACTATGTTTTTAGGATCAAAGCGTTTCTTCACGGAAAGCATTTGTAGGGGCTCTATTCTTCCGTTACTGTCGTCAGCGTGTTATCTGGGTTCTCTAGGGGGGAGGGTATTCGGTCTATTGCTGTCGAACGGGGAAAAAAACTCACTCTTCACTTTTTTTGGCAGATTCAACCTTTGCTGCAATCTCAACCGCGTCTCCATCTCGGATTTCAATCTGGTACGACACTCATCTGGTCAATGCTGTTGAGGTTCCATATTATTTCATACTGGATGCTTTTTATAGATTGGCTGGCTGTACTTGTCTCGACGATAGCCTCGTCTCCCCCACTAGTAACGACAACAACCGAGAACTTTCGTAGGAAATGACACTGCTGATGCTGCTGCTGCTGCATCTCGGCCCGAATATGCGTTACTTAGCTGTAGCCTTTCTTCGTCAGGCTCCTACCGTGAGGCTGGTTCACGAATTTTCCGAGCCCAACTTCTTTCCCCAAAGAATCTCAAAAGCGTGTGCTATTTTGAATTCATAAAAACACTCCTTTTGTAATAACATCATCGCTACACGTGATTGTAACAACTTTATGCATCACACCCGTACTAAGGGCAGATGTAAAAATACACAACTTACATAAACATCGGTTGTCGACAAGACCGCGCCACACGATGCAGTTACCCATGATAAATGAATCTAGATTGAGTAACGTGGTTCTTGGCTGAACCGGCGCTTACCGAATGACTAGACGAATCATGCGACGAGGCTGCGGAACACAGAGATTCCTACGGCAAACTAGCGAAGCGCAGCGAGTAGTTCGTCAGTTGTCATTAACATACGCTCCTCTAAGCGCGATGGCTCATCATAGCGTCATTGCGGTAAGCATTCCTATGGCTTACTCATGAGGCTGTGGGCTTTTTTCTAAGGCAGCAATGATTGTAGGAAAGGAGACACCGGCTGACGGGCTTCGTGCGGCTATTGTAGCGTGCTACGCCAACGCCCGGTCAAGATGGCACAGCTCAACAGCGCCCCAGCAGCTATATTTCAGCTTTGTTTGACTAAAATCTCAATGTGAGAGATGATACGTAGAGGTATACCTAGTGTGTAGATACTATAGAGTAGATATGGGTAAAGGAGGGAAATTATTACCAACCACTGCGTACCTCAACATTTGAAATTTCAAAGAAACAAAAAAAAACAACGCTTATAAAGGAAAATTTGCATTACTTTAGTACATCTTGGCTTCGCTGTAAATTCAGGTAGGGTGTCGATGTGAGACGCGGACGGTAACCAATTTGTCTCATCCAGTCACCTCCAGATAAGAAAGCATCCCCCCGTGATTCCCCGCCAAGAAGCGGAAAACGTGGGAATCAGGCCACAGGCCAGGAACAGCCACGGTCACTTTGTCGTGTTTGGGTTAGTGCCAACGGCGAGCTCTTGGCATCAGGGTTTTGCGCTTGTTTGAGTCTCTGGAGTCTGTGGCGAGCCGTGGATTTGATGATGTGGCTCTACAAGGCCTCTCTCAGCGAGAAACGCAAAATCTAGGGGGTATAGGTAGATATGTTGGATAGATATCAGAAGCACCAGCACTATGTAAATGGATGTATGTAAGTAGTGAGGACTACGACATATAAGCGATGGTTGAGCCACGGGCAGATGACTGAGGGTGATCACCATAATTGCCGATGACCAAGGGACCATGTCAAATATTAAGCTTAAACATGCCGAGCCCTACAGAATTGGAATTTGAAACCAAAGCGCGCGTTTTCACCTGAAGCACCGCTCTCATCGGACATGAAGGGCCCACAAGCGTTGAAGACAAAACGGCACTAAGCTGATTAAGCGGCTATATATCTTCAGCATTCTATAAGGGGCTAGATCAGGCGCCGCGGACCCTACTAAATACCCTAATTGCTTGCTCCAATCCTGAAAAGAATTGGAAAATGTCAATATTGAAAAGATGTGAGCTGAAATACAGCAGTTTAATCAGCACCGATGGGAAACGGCGCTTCTTTTACACGCCGAGGGGTACAAGTAGAGGGCTTCTTCTAGCCAGCGCAGTGATGATCATGATGATGAGTTAAGCGTCACGTAAGATGCATGTAGCAACGAGTATTGAATATTCATGCTCAATGTGACGGGTTAGATGAGTGTCTACGCGTCATCAATCGTGAAGTCTGGGCAGGAGATGATGCGACGTGCCAATACAAGCTTAAAAATAAAAGCGTAAGAGGTGTGTCTCATGGAAGCTCCCCAACTCCAATGTTTCCTGGGCGAGAGCCCTAGTCGTTTCATTCCGTAAGCATCTCCGGTGGACTAGCACATCAATCCAGGCCTCCAGCACGGCAGAATATCTTCCACTCAGCCTCAATGAAACAAACACCAAAAAAAAAAGGGGGGATCCATCAGCCGCCGGTATCGAGATGAACGAAACGACGACGGCCGCAGGTATAGCCCTCTCGGGCCAGATCACATCCGGCCGGCGGCGCTCGTAGAGTAAAGAAGAAGAAGAAGAAAACACAAGACGCAAGTAATACGGAGTAGGAGAGTACAGTACTATTAGCCACCTGCGCTCTGACAGCCTCGCCAAGCAGCTACTGTCCCGGATGTATTCGGCACTTGCCTCTGCAGGGTGCGTTCCGCTCTGGGGGTGAATCTTCGAGATGGCCCAGATAAAAATATCCGGGCTGTGTAGTAGATGCACTGACGAGGGGCGAGTTTGAGGTGGCCGGGGTTTGGGGAAGAGGGTTGGTTCGTATCCGAGATTATATACGCCAGATATAAGCTCCGTCCCCTTTCTGGCTGGCCTACAATTAGAGCCACCGTCCCAACCTTTCGCTACACTTTTCATCCATACTCTGACCATTACAAGCTCACAATTTCTTCTTCATATCTCTCTTTTTCTATTTTTTTTTCTTCTTCTTCGTATATTTATACATATATACGAATAATCAAGATGCATCGCTTCGCCCAATTCGCCGCCCTCGCGCTCTCTCTCGCCGCCCCGGCACTGGCCTCCTGCGACTACGGAACCCATCTCAACCCCCGAAGCGAATCCATCCCCATCAGCACCTTTGGCTACACCGGGCTCAATGGACCCCTGAACTGGTTCGGCCTCAACACGACGGCCAACAAGCTGTGCGCCACGGGCAAGTTCCAGTCGCCCATCAACCTGGACTCCTCCATCTCCACCGTTGCGGGAAGCACCATCTCCTTCAAGGTGGACTCTTATCCCTTTGGCGCCGAGTTTGAGAATCTCGGCACCACCGTCGAGGTGCCCGTCAATGGATCGCTCGTTTCCGATGGCAAGACGTACCACCTGGCCCAGTTCCACTTTCACACTCCTAGCGAGCATCGTGTGGATCTGGAGTATTTCCCCATGGAGGTTCACTTTGTGTTTTCTGCTGCAGGTGAGTTATGGTTTGGACCTTGATTCAAACTTAAAATACGCTGTTCCAGAATATGTTTTCTAACATGGGTACTTTCTTTCTTCCTTATAATAGACAAGTCCGCCGCTGTTGTCGCTTTCTTGATCAACCTGTCGCTGATTCCTGATCCCCTGCTGACATCCGTCTTCGCTTCCGTCGGCATGATTGGAACGCCTGGCTCTACCACCATGACTGGCCCTCTTTGGTTTGGCCTTCTGGAGAACCACCTCCACTCCAACAACATCTACAGGTAAGCGCAAAGCTCTCTCGTATGGTGCCGAACTTGTTGGCTGATCTTTATGACCTAGGTACTCTGGATCCCTGACCACCCCTCCCTGCTCCGAGGGCGTCTCATGGCACATCAGCACCAAGCCGCTGCAGATTGACGAGCTCACCTATCAACGAGTCAGGGATGTGGTCAAGTTCAACTCTCGCTACACCCAAAACGCTCTTGGCAAGACAAATCTGCTGCAGAACGCTGCCAATGAGCTTAAATAAGCTATGGCGCAAGAGTCGATTGTATATTTTTCTTCTTCTTCTTCTTCTTGTGTACGCATAGATGCTGGACATTTGATGTTGGTGAGCGATTCCGTTGACATATCCTGGTGGTATATAAGAAGTGTATGGAGTATGGAGTACGTGGATGTTGGACAGCCGCGAGGTTGTTGGAGTTAGTTGGACGGTGGAAATGTAAGCGAAGCATATATATAAATACTTAATAGATGTAATTGGGTAATGGCAGTTTTTTTATAAAATTATAGAGACCATGAGCGTGATGCCCAGCTCGGATCAAGTGCATCGATGTTATTGAGCAACACGCATCTACACATCTTGCAAATCCACCCAAAGATGTATAAATGGGTATAATATAGTTCCTAGGTGAAACAAAATTGCGCAAGGTTCAACACAAGGTTTCAACCCACGCAAATGCCTTACAAAAGTATCAGAAGCCAACTATTGCGCTGTGCAGCGATACAAGAGTTGGTCTGTTGAGAGAGGCACGGACGGCTGTCAAGATGAATTACAACTCTTCTTGACAAGATCCGTTCCCAAGATGAGATGAGTGCTCAGCAGCCAAGACGCTACTGTTGTTACTGGAGCTGTCATATGCAGGTGATGATATACACTCCAAAGTCAAAGTCAAAGTCAAAATGTGACACGAGCCTGATGTTGCCCGTGCCGGATTACCTAATCTGGAATAGTGATGCGGGAGAGGCCGCTTAGGTTCTTCTAAGTACTCCGTACTCAAACAACCGGGAAGACCCTGAATAAATGGCGCAGATTGCAGTTGACGTGTATACAGTACAGAGTACATGAGATAAGGAGAAGACGAACAGAAAGGCGGCTTGATGTGGCGGTGAGACGCTGCTCTTGACTTGCTTGGTCAAGGTTAGCTGCTTGTGCTAGTGATTACGACTTCACATCGAAGAATTTGCCACTGTTGGTTGGGCACGGAAACAATGGGGTGGTAATTTCATGTACTGCAAAGTACCGCGGCAGGGAAGCCATTGTTGAGAAAGTGCTGCAGATTGGGATGTGACATGATGAGATATTTGTCGGGAGGGATTGATGATACTGTCAATGACATTAATTCGCCGTCATCTCCAGGTTAACCAGTAGTTTGAGTTGCTAAAGACCCTGAAAGATGCAAGTAAACAAACACCCGCGTCTGCGACATCGTCACTCGCTCGTTTCATGTCCCTGCTCGGGGAAAAAAAAAAAAAAAAAAAAAAAAAAGGAACTTGAAAAATGTGGAGCCCGTCTATTTGCCTTTTAGTCAATTTACATGTAAGGCATCACCGTTAGAATTCCAGGCCGTAAAAGCATCCGTGCGATGGTTTTTTTCCCAAGGTTTGGCGGCAAACTCAATCAACGCCCCATTGATGCAAGCACTTGCGCTCCCGTGCCGTTGCGTCAAAGCACTTAAATTCGCGATGCCTTACGATTCGTCCTGCTCAACTGCTCAATCGAATCACCGAATCGATATTCTTCTCCCAGCCCTGTCAATTCACCTCTAGTGGCCTGTTACAGCATCTCGTAGCGCCCAACTACCAATTCACCAATCAGACAGCCTGTCGACCCGGCAACCAGCATAAACAAATCCACTCGTAGGAGGCTGGGCCAACCATGCGAGGCCACATCTGCACGCTGCAGCTCATGCCATATTTGAATACAGTATAGCTATATCGCATCTCACTGGTCAGGCATCTCTGATCCCTTCCCCCCTTGTGGTTTTTTTTGCTTTTTATTTTTATTTTATTTTGCTCAAGCAATTGTATCATACAGTATATTCGCTCTCTGTTGGGCCAGCGAATTGAGGCCACCCTTTCTCTCTCGTACATAATCGCCCATCGGACATTTTGTCCAATCTCAGTCTCTCTCTCTTCCTCTCTCTTCCCCCCGCCTCTTCACCATCCACCGTCCTTTTGTCTCACGCCCCCGGCGCATGAGGCAGCAGGATCCGGGTTTTGACACTCACCTTAGCATGGAAGACTACCGCTACGAACACGAGAGTGCTGGTCCCGACTACGACGACGACAACATGTCGCAACCCGACGGCGGAGACAACGGCTCGCACGAGGGCCACGACGACGATGTCTTCAGTGACAACAGCCCGCGCAGCTCCATGGGCTCCGTGTCCGAGGGTGATCCGCGCAAGACGGGCGACGGGCTCAGGTCGCCGCGCATCTCCGACATCCAGCAGTACGACGAGGGCGAGTACGCAAAGACCACGCCGCGATCGTCGCTGAGGTCGCCCTCAACCAAGGTCACGTCGCCGCCAACGGAGGGCTCTGGCTTGCCTCGCTCTGGCCGTCGCAGCGCCCTGCCCACGGTTTCCCGCTTGGGCTCGCCCAGCCTGTCTGCGCAGTACTCGGCCAAGAAGACGCCTCCGCGCTTCAAGAAGAACGACCCGCCGCTGGTGCTTCTGCACGTCACTCTGCTGCCGCTGAGGTGGGCGTGGGGTGATGTTCTGGATGAGGCCAAGACCAGCGAGCTCAGCGAGGGCGTCAAGACGCTCCGCGAGGCCTGGCGACAGCTGCAGGACACCATCGGCGACACCATCCAGGACCGCGGCGTCCTTCTGCCTCACCCGCAAAACGACTTTGAGGTCATGGAGGAGCGCCTCCTGGAAGCGCTGGAGCTGCCCTTCAAGAGCCGAGCGCGCATCCTCGAGTGCGGCCACTACCTTGGCCCTTCTAATGAGATGCCCTTTACCGATGAGCATGACAGCGAGGACGACGACACTTATGATGACGACAGGTCGGCCCGTGCTAGTGCGCCCAAGAAGGACACCCACTGGTGCACCACCTGTTCTTGCGAGATCCCAGTCGATGCTCTGGGAGCCGGCAAGATTTACCGCGTCAAGGTCTATGCTAGCAACGGCCTGCTGAGGGCCGGTGCCTGGGAGGCGTGCTGGAAGGAAATGGAGCGTGTCGACATTGAGCTAGAACCCATGATGGATGCGAAGCTCCAGGATGAGCTGGTGCACCTTGCGGCTCGCCAAGACAGAGTCATCCACTCCAAGAGCAGAGCAGGCAGGCGACGTCTCTCGTCCCGCGTCCAGGATGTTGAGGACGAGCGGGAGGAGGAAGACTTTGATGACGCGGCTGAGGGCCAAGAATCCTTCATTGGACGAAGCGCATCACGACGAAGTGCATCACGACGATCGGTGTCGTATGATAAAACCTCGCCGGGATACCGTGAGATGCACGGGGGGAAATCCCGGCCTCAGGACGACGCTTTTGGCCAGCACAAGACGCAGAGCCGCTTCAAGGCTGGCAGCTTCCCCGACATTGTTGTCAATGCCTTTAAGAAGCTGCTTGACGACAAGAGGAACCTGGCCATTATCCTGTTGAGCGCTCTGACCGTAGTGGTTGCACTCCGCGGCGGTGTCGACAATCGATTCTACAATGGCATTGCCCCCTTCCAGCCTGAAGTGTCCGAGTCTTTCGAGACGCCGACCACTGTTGTGACTGAGGATATTGGAGATGGAGAAGCGCAAGTCGGAGAGGATGGCGAGGAGTTTCCATTCTCGTCCACTTCCGGAGTTGAGGGTCTGTTCACATCCCAGGCCAAGGTTGACGGCGAAAACCCATGTGCTGCCGTGGAACCACAGACCGTCGAGAAGTGGATGACCGCCACTGTTACGGAGATGACTACGGTAACACGTACCGACATGCCGCAAGCGGACGATGACTTGTTCTCGGATGCTGATGACGAGGATCTCGAGGATCAGGCATTCGCGTCCGCTGATGGTCTTTATTTGGGGGATGGTATCACGGATGAGGAGGAAATCAAGGGTGATGGCGGGCATGGGCAGAGCGACTGGAACTGGGGGAGCGGCTTCAAGTTCCCCTGGTAAATAATTTCTCCTTTTTTGTCTTCTTGTTTCTCTTTCAACACTTGACCAGCGATGTCGAAGAATACCAATCATGTAAGTAACGAGGTGGAAGACGCACTATGCCGCGACGAATATTTGATGTCTATTTAGGGGACGGCTCTGTAGGTAGAACGAGGTCGATGCGTATAATACGAGTTGGGAGACTGTTGTTGTACAAAGTTGGACGATGGCTTGTTTGGCAGTTGATTGGCTTTGGCCTAGTCCTCAGTCTCCAAACTGAAGCAATAATATAGTAGTTTTCTTCTTCTTCACCTAGACTCCTTCTCCCCCCCAATGTTTTGCTTCTTAATCAATGATTAATGCAGCTTGGGACATTTCTGCATGCAATCGTGTCTGACTCGCCCGTGCTTGTGTTGTGCAGATGCTGAAGAATATCTGTATGTATGTATGTACTCCGTATGTATGTATCGGCATGTATGCAATGCTGACGCACCCCACCATTTGTCCTCCCTGCCTCGGCATCCGTGTCTCCTGATTTCCGCGCGCGTACCGATTGATGGCAGTACGGAGTAACCGTTGCAAGACCGAAGACGAAGTATGTAAATGATATGTGTATTATTAGAGAAATGAACAAAAGACAAGCGCTATATCCACGTGTTCAAACCCTGTGCCGCTGTAAAAGAAGAATGCAAATCCCAAAATAAAATTTCAACATTTCCCCCTTCTAAAGCCTGTCCAATGCACAAGGTAGGTATGTTATTTTTTTTCAATACAAATGTTTTGTTTTCTTTTATACGCTCACGCAATCCCCTCCGTCACAACCTGATGTAAATGTCCATGCAGTCGATCCTCCACTCCCGCTTGCCCAGCAAGTTGCGCAGCCACTCGACGCCGAGGCCGGTCCACTCGTTGCGCAGCACGGCGATTTCGTCAGCGGCGGCGCGGGCGGCGGCCTTTGCGGTGGAATTGATCATGTCGACGAGGGTGTCGTTGAGGGCGAGGGCGAGGGCGTGCGAGGGATCATCGACGACGGCGACATCGCCGCCGGGCAGCAGCTGGAGGGCGCTGGGTCGAGGGAGAAACCAGTTGCTGCTGAGGTCGAAGAAGCAGCGGTCGGACCAGTTGCATGAGGTCAGGAAGAGGATGAGCAGCAGGACAGAGCAGTAGACGCAGGGGCGGTTGAGGAAGTAGGTGCAGATGAAGAAGAGGAGGATGAAGGCGGGCGAGGCGTTTGTCGGGATGAAGAGGAGCGGCAGCCAGCTGTTGTTTTCGTTGCCAGTTAGCTTTCTGATTGCTGGGAGATTGGCGATTTATTTTTTATAGAGTGATGGGGACGAACCTGCGGAGGCAAAACATGGTTGTTTTTGGGTTTGTGGCGATGGGAAAATAGAATAGGAAAAAAAAAAGACGTTTGAGATTGTTTGTTGAAGGTTTGTTGGTATGAAGTGAGTTTCGTAGCTTGGAAGCAAAAAAAGGTGGCGAGGCTTTGGCGGATTTTTTATGACGCCGAGTCGCTGAGAATGTGCCGGGTGGGGAGATGTGAAAGCATATACGATTAGAGTTTGGAGATGATGAGTCTGAAGGATGATGAGAAGAAGAGCGAAGCAAAGTATGTAAGCAAGAAGAAGAATGGACAAGAAGAAACGAGGCCGTGAATTATTACGAGCAGCTGGTCGTGAAGGGGTGTGAGAATGACGCTGCAACTTGACGGTTGCGAGGCGTGTAATCCGGCAAAACTACGTGACTAACTGTACTGAAACACGCACAGAGTCGAGGTTGCGCCACACGAGGCTGCGGTGGGTTTCTGCAACGGCCGTACAGTACAGTATTCCATTGTTTGTCTCCTTTTTCTTCTCCAGCGGGAGCCCGTTTTGTTTGAAGAGTTTCCTAATCGAGAGTTTGGTGCTACTGCACTAACAGATGTACGGAGCACAAGCATATCTTATCTCGGCCCCTTGCTATCGGATAGGCGATAAACCCGGCCTTGTCTGTTGGTTGGTTGTGGCTGTTTTTGTATTTTTCTCTTTGTTCCGTTTTCTCTCTCTCTCTCTCGCCCTCTTTATCTCGCCTCTTTTTCTTCGGGCCTTGTGGTTGGGCATCTGTGACGTGCTTTGGGTGTGTGAGCTGGCAGCTGTGGGGACTTGCTAGTGCTGGTGACAAGACAGATTCTGCTGCTGTGGTTTGTTGCCTGATGCAAGTGTCGGTGCAGATTTTTTTTCCCTTTTCCCCGGGGGGTTTCTTTGTCCTAGCTTTCTTTTCTCTTTGTTTTCTTTGTTGTGAACTGTACCTCTTTGTGCTACTGTAGAACTCTAACTCTTCAACTGTGTGGCGTTTCTTGCAAGGTTACAAGCTCCCTGCTGACTAACCAGCGCAAACGGGCCACTATATATTACCGCCCGTGCACCCTGTCGAGTCGCAAACTGGCGGGATCCAGGCGGCGGCTCTAGCAGAGACTCCAGTGCACACAGGCACCTAAACCAGAGCACTAGCGCTCTTTAGCTAGGTACCCTGCGATAGCGAGGCTGCTCAAGTGAATTGTTACCCAACTTGGGCCAAGTTTTTTTCCTCCAACTTTTACTCTCTGCCCTCCTTAACTCAACTACTCCAGCTCAACTACCGATAGTTTCTCTTCTCTTCCTCTCTCTCTTCACCTCATCCCCCTTCTTCATCCCTCTTCCTCGCCATCATCCTCTATCTCCCGCCCCGTCGCAGATTTCTTCAGCCCCTCCAAAACAGAAAAAAAAAATTACAAAATAAAAAAAAATAATCACACCCGGGCCACTCCACTTCGTCCACCTCGCCCTCTCGCGCAGCGCGGAAGCGGCAGTCATCTGCATTGCATCGCATCGCCGCGTCTCCCAATTCGCAGCTCGTCTCCATCATGGATCTGCCTCCTGCACCGACTCCGCCCGTGTCTGGCGGCGTTGGGCCCAACTCGGATCGCACTGCCAATCTGCTCAACCTGCTCAAGTTTAGTGGCCCTGGCTCGTCGAGGGAGCCGCTGCAGCCGTCGAGCCAGAACCATGGGCAGAGCCAGGGTCAAGCCGAAGCCGAAGCCCAGGCTCAGGCTCAGGCTCACTCTCAGGCTCAGGCTCCGCTGCCATCTTCGTCGTCTCAGCAGGCCGAGTCGTCTTCCCAACCCCAATCCCAATCCCACCCTCAACCTCAATCGTCGGCCCAGCAACAGCAGCAGCCCGAGCGGCAAGACGAGGAGGAAGACGACGACGACGAAGACGACCACCACCACCAACACTACCAATCTCATCAACATCACCAGATGCAGTCGCCGAACCAGTTCTCGACCCGCATCTACCAGCCTGCCCCCACGGCAGCCGATCCAACGGGCGTGCTCGCCGCCCTTATGAGAGGCGCCCACGAGATTGAAGAACCCAAATCAGCCCCGACGCCGCCGCAGACTCAGGCCCAGCCTGTCAATCCGTTTGCTCGCGAGACGCCGCCTGCTGGCAGCACATCATATCTGCTCAGTCTCATCAGGTCCAAGCCTTCCCAGACCGACCAGCCGCTGTTGATCGAGGCTTCACGCTCTGCCGAACACACCCCGCAGTCGCAGGAGCATCTGTCAGAGACCAGCGGCCGTTACTATGGCCACCATTCGCAGCAGCAGGCTCAGCACCACCACCACCAGCAGCCTTTGAGCTCATATCACCCGCAGGGTGTGTTTCAGCAGCACCCGGCCGACGCGTTGGCTGGGCATGGCCATGGCCATGCCGGTATCAATCCCATCTTCTCGCCTACCCAAAAGGAACCCGCGGATGTGTCGGTGCTCTACCAGGCCCTGGCTGGCACCCTCAACCAGATCTCGCCTCACAGCGGCAGCAGTGTCCACGGCTCTGCCCCGCCTCCCTTCCACATCTTGAAAAAGGACCAGAGCTCGCCAGCGGGCTCCAATCCCTTTGGTGGCAGCGAGCGAAGTCCTCTCCAGAGCCCTCCTCAGCAGTTTAGGCACAGCCTTGACCGTGCTTCGTCGCTCCATTCTCACCACTCGCATCACTCGCACCAGTCTCAGCATTCCCATCACTCCACCCAGCAGTCCCTCAAGCAGACCCCTCCAACTTCTGATTTTGGCAGCTTTGTCAATATTGACAAGAACAGAGAGACTGTCTCCGAGGCTGTTCATGACTTCGCCAGTCGCGTTGACCGCGACGCCCAGGATGCCCTGGATAGAGTTGAGCGTGAGACTGTGTCCAACTATGCTGAGAGCGCCGCTATCAAGCCTCACGATGAGAGTGATTGGGTGCAGCCGTCCAACTATTCCGACGCCACTCGCTCCACTGAGAAGAACACCATCGAGGACACCAAGTCTGGCTATGAGCACCGTGGCTACGGCTCCTCTGAAGAGCATCTTGCAAAGGATGCTCCGGAGCCCAGAGACATTGACAATCACAACATCGCTGATAGCTGGGAGAGCGCTGATCAGGACGAAATTGTAGTCATTGAGGAGAAGGAGCCGCCTTCTGTCAAGGTCTACAACTTCCCGATGAAGCCGTGGATCTCCATCACGCTTCAAGAAGACACCACCGAGCCTCGACCGCAGTTTCGAGAGGAGTCGATCATGGACGTTGCTCACCTCAAGAAGGACTTTGACCAGATTGACCGTAACCTGTACACTGCTTCTCAAACGTACATGACTCACGGCATGTCCAAGCAGGGTGGCCTGCGTGTCATTCGCCAGGACGATGGAAAGGACGCAAAGGTGTTTAGAGACACCAAGGACCGCATCTTCAACGTCGCCATGTCTGTCACCCCACACGACTACGATGGTGTTCCCCGGGAAGCTATCATCGGTACCGGCATCAGCGGCACCGTCTACTGGGTCCAGATCAAGGACGGCGAGAAGGATCATCTCGAGGATCCCCATCTGGAGCAGTACGGCTTCGCCCTACCCCCGATTAACTCTCAGGAAGGCGATGCCCCTGGTGGCGCCCTCAAGACTCGCGCCCGTGCCTCCACCAACCATCCCGAGTTTTTCGCCGTCGGCCGTGGCAAGTCCATCCACTTCATCTGGCCATCCTTTATCCTGCAGAACAACCTGTTCAAGCCCGGACACGACCGCGTTGCTGATACCGAGGCGTTACTGAGCCAATGCTCTCTCAAGATCAACACTGGCAAGGCTGGTAAGGACTTTACCTTTAGCCAGGATGACACTGTGATCGTCTCTCTGGACAAGTCTGGCCGCGTCAAGTTCTGGGATGTTCGCGACCTGACTGCCGTTAAGGAGGGCTCAGATCCTCGCAACCCCGCGCCCGCCCACTCGTCTCTCGAGGTCAACGAGCCTCTGATGACCCTGGCCAGCACCCCCGAAGGCGAAAAGGCCTGGCCGACGTCCGTCCTGCTCCTCGACAAGCAGCGCCCTTACCAGAAGCGCTGCGCGCTGCGATACATGATTGTTGGCATGAAGCAGAACCACACCCTGCAGCTCTGGGATCTTGCCCTGGGCAAGCCCGTCCAGGAGTTCAACCTCCCCCACAGCAAGGAGTCCGATGCCGTCTGCAGTGTCATGTATCACCCGTCCAGTGGCATGATCATCATTGGCCACCCCACTCGAAACTCGGTCTATTTCGCCCACTTATCGGCCCCTAAGTACAACCTTAAGAGCGTTTCTCAAGCCGAATACATTCAGAAACTCGTTTCCCAGGACCCATCGATTCCCCAGCCCGATAGTACCGCTGTCATCAGCGGTGTCCGCGAGTACTCGTTTGATAACCGCGGCATTCTCCGCAGCTTGGACATCCTTGCCAATCCTGCCATGATCCAGGATAATGAGGAGCCAACGCTGTTCGAGTTGTATGCCATGCACTCCAAGGGCGTTGCTTGCCTCATGGTTAAGCAGGCCGAGCTGGGATGGTCCAAGGACAACAAGGTGCTCAACCCGGTCGATGCTGTCGATGTGGGTGTTGTCTCGGTGTCCAAACTGAAGACACCCGTGCAGGTAGATGTCACCAACGGTGCCTCAGAGCATGCCGCCCTCCCCACACCTGTTCGCATTGCTACCCGCACAGTCGCGAGAGATGTTGTTCCGCCGCAGTCTGCTCAAGTCGCCGCAGCCTCGTCCTCGGAGGCTGCTACTCCCCGGGGCATCATTGAGCAAGCGACTGTTGCTACGCCGGCGAAACCCAAGGGCGATGCTAAGGAGGCTGAGACACCTGGACAGTCGTCAAAGGAAAACCACCCGGAGAAGCCTGAGCGCAAACAACGTAAGAAGAAGGGCAAGGATGCCGAATTCAACGCTAACGGATCGACGCCATCGCATAAGAGCGAGGCGGCCGCCAACAAGGGCGTCGTCGGCAGCCTTGCTGGCGCTGGTGGCTTCTCATCTGAGGTGTTTGATTCCACGATTAGCAGTCTAGAGACTAGGCTCGGGGCTGTCATGTCTGACACCTTCAAGTCCTCGATGAGCAATCTTCACAGCAAGATTAACGACAGCGCTCGCGCTAGGGACGACCTCTTCAACCAGCACCAGCGGAAACTCCTCGACATGGTTTCGGAGATATTGAACGAGAACACCCAGAAGGTGCTCGAGACATTGATCCACCAGCAGTTTACCAATGTGGTCATCCCCACCATTAGCGACAAGACCAGCCAGGCAGTCTCTGACATGGTTCAGAACAAGCTGCAGGCCAACATGACATCGACTGTGGCAAAGGAGATCCAGACGGCCCTGCCCCATGCCGTCAGCCGCTCGCTGCGGTCAAACGACTTCATCAACGCCATTTCTGATAGAGTCAGCAACGTGGTTTCCACCAACGTGCAGCAAGAGGTTATGTCCACGTTGACTCAGCGACTTGCGCCGACCTTGAACACCATTGCTACCCAGGCGGCTCAACGCGTGGCTGGCGACATCCACAAGCAGTACCACGACCAGTTTGAGCAGCTGAGGGCGCAGCACGCCGCGGACAACAACAAGATCGACCAGCTCCTGTCCTACGTCACGCGTCTGACGGACATGGTGTCCACAATGGCAGCCTCGCAGTCCTCGCTCCAGGCCGAGTTCATCAAGTTCAAGCAGCAGCCCGTCGAGCTTCCCGTAGTCGGTGCTGCTGGTGGCGTCAACATCCCGCACCCCGGCAGCGTCACCCACAGCATCGGATCTCATGGTTACGCCAACACTATCGCCAGCCACCGGCCGAGCTACCCGCCTAGCCAGCCGCCCAGCCAGGGCCCTCAGCAATACGGCAGCCCTCAGTATATGCGCGGATCTCAGCACGTGGCGAGCCCCCACGGGTCTGCTCCCCCTTCAGAGCACATCGGACCCGTCAACAACGTGACTGCGCTTGCCGGCGCCTATGCTAGCCAGATGAACAAGACCGAGGCTGAGGCTGACAATGACCTCTTGCAGCGCATCCGAGTGATTGAGCAGGCCATTTCTGAGAATCGCTTACAGGATGCCATGATCCAGTGGATCCAGAGCGGACGTGAGACTGAAATTTTCCGCCGCTGCCTGAGCCGATACCCCCCTGGCAAGTTTGACGGCCTCCAGCCGTTGATGCTGCTCGTCGTGATTGCCACCATCTCCAAGGACCTGAAGCCGAACCCGCGTTTGAAGGAGGAGGTTGAGTGGATTGAGATGGCTGTGAGGGCCTTTAGCGCCAGCTTGCCCAACTACGTGAGTGTTCCCCTCCCCTCTTTCCCCTGTCTAGTTAGAAGGACAGCATCGGATATGCTAACATTTTGTCACTCGCAGAACTGGGATGATGATACTTCTCGCGAAGTCATGAAGAGCACATCGCAGACGATGCAGTTGCTCATTAACCGCGTGCAGCCCTTGATTGCCGGTATCTCGGACGGCTTCCCCACCGATCCTTTCCTGGCCAACCTCGAGAGAGGCAAGCTAGACTGGATTGTGCGAGCGTCTGAACACATCCTGTCTACCTTCTACTAGACGACATGGGTGATGGCATTTCTTAGCATGTCAATTTTCTTATCGGTCATTTTTTCAGCATGATTCCCAAGCTATTGCTTTTCGGAGGCAGGGTTGACTTTTTTTTTCATTTCAAGGCCCATAGTTTTTGAGATTAACAGAGGCAATACTGCGGCTTATGAAGCTATGCTTTCATAGCCTACTATGGTCACTGATCTTTTTTAGACATGACTGCAAAGACAAAGTTTTCGTGGAATTGACGATTCGGTGTACTAGGAGGGGTGAGAAAGCATATGCGTTTTGCGCTGCAGAATTTGCACATCTGAAGACATTTCAAGTCTAGGCGTGGTGGACATATTCGGGTTTTCTTTTTCCTTCTTTCAGCTATCAATGGTTCATCTATTCTCCGTTATATTTGCTGCCTTTTGTCCTTACTGCTGGATAAACGCTTTGAAGTCTCTTTTTGCAATGAGAGAGGCGGGAATGCATATGTCAAGCAGTCTTAGGAAGCTTTTTCGCATTAACGAAATTTGTTGAAAGGGGGGAGGGGGATAAGGGAGGGGAATGATACCAAAAAGTTCGTTAGCAAATCTGCATGCGCGCCGACATGTTTGGATGCGATTGGGGATGAGGGCAGAGTGAAAGGGGTTGAGGATCTTATTTTTCGTTTACTTTTTTTTTTATCTTTCTTTTTAATTCATGTCGGTTTTATGTAGAGAAATTAGCCACGATGTAATAACTTTTATTCTAAAGTAATTAAGTTCCCTAGTGATTTTCTCTCGTCGTGTTTAGTAAACTGGGCCGGTTTTGTTAACATGTGATGGTGAATAGATGCGCGCCCGTTGTCTTATCTATCCGCACCTACAAAAGTTAAAAGTATTGTGCCGCAGACGTAATTCCTCACGTCACGCACATGCTATTATTTTGTCACCACGTGTCATAAGAGGCACGAACTGTGTTTTCTGGGCTGTTGTTTTCGGGGTTTCGGAAGGGCTTCGTTTTGTGGATTTGAGGATTGCGAGTGCTAGTAGCGATGGAATCGGCACGGGCCTGTTGTTCTGAGTGCCTTGTTTGCTGACTTTTTCTAAGATGATATACTTGCAGTGAGATTGCTGAGGATGGCTTATTCTTGTTGCTAAATAGAAGCTTCCGCGGCTGCCGAGGGATAGTAAGGGGTAAAAATGTAAATATCGAATGTTTAGTAGAGTTAGTGAGGCTGATGGTGGTGTCGTCATGTGTCTGACTTTTTTGTCGTAAATGTCTTGATTTGTGATGGATGATTTGTGTTGTTAATTACCGGGGTTCTCTCCCTCCTCTCTCTCTTTTCCTTTCCTTCACATTTCTCTCTGGAACTACATTTGAGATTTAGTTGTATTACTGTTTTAGCATGTCAACATGGGACTATTCAAGAATGTCGTTGAACCAGCGTGTAAGTCTCCATCAACCTATCAACCTAAAGAATAAATCCTGAAATACTAAAATAAAAAGTAATTGCCCTCGCTTTCACTGCCGGAACGCTCATAAACCGTCGGCGATTGAAGCCCCAAAGATATCAACGTGACATTGAATCCATACCCGACTACATCTCCGCCGAGAAGAAGACTGACGACGATGCGCCAGCCTCACGTCGAAAAGGGGCCAGGGGCTCCAACTCGCTCGTCTTCCGGCTGCTGTCATGGATCTTTGGGACGTTTCCGTTTTTGAGCGAGATATGGTATTGGCTTCTTACATATTGGTTCGTCTTCTTTCGCTTCGGGATAGATGTGGATGGGGCGAAGCTTGTCTAATGCTTTTGCGTAGGGTGTATCAGCTTAGTCGCGCTTTTACGGCTCGAGCTATTGCGCCTTATCCTCAGATTTACCTTGTCGCAAAACAACATGCTCTGCAATTGCTTGCAATCGAGCGGTTCTTTCATATCGACATTGAGCAATCCTTTCAGGCATACATTCTCGCGAATCACGCTTACATCATGCCCATTCTTAGACACATATACCACTCACACATCGTCATCGGCGTCATCTTCATCGTATACACATACACCGTCCTGCCACCACCTTTATTTAGACGCATCCGCCGCACCATCGCCATGGACAACTTCATCGCCTTCATAATAATCTCCCTCTGGCGATGTTATCCCCCGAGAATGCTCCCCTCAGAATACGGCTTCGTAGACATCCTCCACGAAGGAAAGCCCGGCTCCGTGTGGACGCACAACCGGTTCCAACTGACGATTGCCGCGATGCCGAGTCTTCACTTTGGGACTTCGGCGTTGTTCGCGGTGTGCTTGGCGAGGTTTAGCCCGCATGTGGTGGTGCGTGTTTTGGCGCCGCTGTGGCCGTTGGCGATGTTTGTGACGGTTGTTGCGACGGCGAATCATTTCATACTGGATGCGGTGGTTGGAGCGGTTGTGCCGCTTTTGGGGTGGCGGTGGAATAGAGCGGTTTTGGTGTTGGGGGGTTTGCAGGATTGGATGTTTTCGCCGGTGGTTCATCGGATGGATTGGAGGGTTGGGAGTGAGGGTTGTGGAGAGGTTGAGAAATGATGTTTTATAGAAGGGTATAGGGGAGGTGTATAATGAGGAGTTGTATCAGGGCGCAATATGACCGGGTGTATTGTATTGAGGAACTAGAAATAACTACCAAGCTTGCTACAAACAGTACGTCAGGTCTTGAACGCTCCCCCAATATGAAATACTGCTGAAGCTTCCAAACGATATACTCCCAAGATCCACGTTATCCTCAACATACTTGACAGTTTTCAGTCCCAGGTTTGCCTAATCTAACTAGGAAAAACGCAGTCGCGATCATAAAAGACCCATGTTGCTGAGCTCTCTCTGGTGAGTTCGTTCGCTACGGACTTGGCAAAGAGCCAGCAGTAACCATTATCTGCTATGTACCACCAAATTGGTTAGAACAGAGCGATCCTGATGCAGAAAGGGTTACAGCATTATATCCTTTATTATTGATTAGACGTATGGATATGGGTTTTGGGAGTGAGAGTTATATAGAGCATGAGGGGTAATGTTAATGAAGTGGATATAAGGCTGCATGAATAATATGTAGAATGTTTATATATCTTTAAAAATAACTAAATAACCACATAGTCGAGATAGAGTATCCATGGGAGTATCTATTGGCTGCCCAATAGTAAAGAGATTCATGATAGGGTATTAATGATTGCAATGCCTGGCAAGTCAAGTCTTCCTTTGGCATCAGGTTACAATGATTCGGATAATTGTTGCTTCGGTGCATGGCTGAAGCATTTCCCCGCATAGATTAGGTAACCTTTAGAAGTCAAACATCGGCATGTCTAAAATTACTTACGACTAAAGAAATCGCTTCCGCCATGTTGGTCACCATGCTGAACCCTCAGTCCTTTCGTGCCTTTGATGGTGATGCCATCGTACGTGTGGAATTGGCCGCCAGAGTGTGTTGCTCCATTATAGTCACTACTGAATGTGTTTCCATACAAGATGAATCCGTCTTCGCCCATGTCGATTGCAATGTTCTTGTATTGGTGGCCGGCTGTCTGGCTCGCGGCGGCGAAGAGTACCTGATCTGTATCTTTCGCCGAGGTCGCCAAAGCGGCTATTTCTCGTTCGCCTTGTGCCTCCGAGACTTCGCGTGCTACGAGATGAGCCTGCGTGGCAAGCGGAGGTGGAAAGAGTTGCTCAAGCGATTCAATAAGACCGGATATGTCCTCCACAAGCCTCGAGACAGCCTTGTTGTGATGTATTGACCAAGTTGCCAGTTTCAAGACGCTTGCACCTTTCCTACGCTTGGTCGCGAGAGCCTTCATCTTATTGTTCACCGAGGCAGTCGCCATATCTGCCGCTAGATCTGGGATCGGGTCTTGGCCCTCGACTGCCTCATTCTTTCCAGTCTTCAACTTGTATTTGTCTGCGATCGTCTTGCTATCTTCGAAGAGCACGAGGATCTGGAGCAAGGTATCCTTTGCGGTCTCGATGTCGTCTTTGGTTGCTGAAGGGTTTCCAAGCTGAGGGTCATTGTAGACATCGACGGCAGCGCCCCAGCGCGATAGTCTGAGCTTGAGTAACGTCAGTCTGAGTTGATTCGTTTGATAGTCCTTGCCAAATCGACGGCTCAGCTGGACATAGTCGAAGACCTCAACACATGCCGAGAAGGCGGTCGCTGTGCGAACGGCTCCAGAAACCATTCCAAAAGCTTCCGACATTGCTTGTTTGATGCTAGCTTGTATTTTGGGAGTAATGATAGTGACGGCTAGCAAGTTGCTCGTGCATTGCAAATTGCAAATTGCGGCTGAAGATTCTCAAGATTGGCTACCTTTCTCCAGTCACCTGACTAGGGACAGTTGAGAAAAGGACAATTTCTATTGGCAAACCCCTGTCTCCTAAATTCCTCCATCCATCTGCCTCGTGTCTGCCTTGTGATCCCCTCCCGCACTGGCCAACCCCTCATATTGTTCGATATATGGCTTGTGTCCATTGGGATTCGTTATGGCGGGAAACGCATACGAAAACATCGATATTAATGCGGATAACGTACAACTTGGTAATACTTACATTACCCAGACTCCAGGTATGCTTCCCGTCCCATATTATTGCGGGCGCGTCCAGCCTGACGCGTCAATCAAGCCAGCGACTTGCAGGAATTCCTTGCCCTGTTGTTTTTAGCCGATGCCTCTACCGATCTAGCAAAAACCATCAGACTCAACGGAAAAAGGATCGCTGGCACGTGTGAATGGATACTTTCCAGACGCGAGTACGAGCAATGGCACGCCGGAGATGGGCTTCAGATTCTTTGGCTCTTGGGTAATCCTGGCATAGGGAAAACAGTCATTTCATGCTTCCTGATCGAGAATTTGCAGAATCAAGCGGCTTCACAACCATCGAACATCTTGATCCATCATTTCTGCGACTACAAAGACGATGGCCCAAGGAATAGTGCTCTGGGCATCATTCGATGCATCTTAGGCCAGTTATTGAAGCAGCAACCGCATCTTTTTCAATGGATTAAAACGAAATATCAACATCGTTACGAAATGTTGCCGCTCGTCAAAAACTTGGATGGGTTATGGGCAATTTTTCTTCAGCTACTACAGAAATGCGATGGCAAGAGCATTTACATCCTCATCGATGGCCTTGATGAGTGTGATAAAGCTTCGCGTACGGATTTGCTGGGCTTAATCGCCGAAATACCAGCGTCAGTGAACCTCAAAGTTCTGATCACGGCACGACCCGACGTCGACATTGAGGAAACGGCTGAAATGGTCGGTCGACGTATCCGCGTCGATTCTGGAAATATCAATACCGACCTAGCAGCTTTCATCGATAGCAAACTCGCTGAATTGCAGGCTAAGAAGAAAACCTTTCCAGAGAGCTTGATTAACTCATTAAGACAGAAGGTGAAAAGTCAAGCTGGAGGAACATTTCTCTGGGTCAGTCTCGTATTCAAAGACATATCTGCGGCTGCCACGACGAAAGCCGCCACCAAAAAATTGGAGCACTTGCCTTCTGATTTGCCTGGGATATACAAAAGAATACTCGATACCATCGACGAAGACAAAACAGAAGACGCGGCTTTCATTCTCCGATGGATGGTCGTGTCGAAACGGCCGATGACTGTCAGAGAGATGGCCACAGCACAGGCTCTCGCTCATGAAGGTTGGCACATGGATACAGTTCCACCGGTGCAGCACGTCGAACAATTTGAAGATGGATTCAAGGCATGCGGTCACTTAATATATTGTGATCCAGTCAATGGAACGCTAAATCTTATACACCGCACTGCGAAAGACTATCTTGTTGCGGGGGATTGCCCTCTGAAATATAGGGTGAACATTGAAGAAGCTGGCATAAACTTGTTAGGTACTTGCTGGCAATACCTAAGCATGCAGGACTTCGACCAAGGCGCGTTGTTCTTACAGCGAGATCATAAGAACACGCTCATTCCCAAAGGACTTAACAGCATGGGCCAAAAGCAATATAGCTTTTTCAACTTCGCTTACCATGAGGTGCAGGACTTGGAGGGTGAGGATAGGCTTGCATTGTATGCAACTTTTGTCCGATCTTGTTGTACTATAAACAGATTGCCTTTGTTACGAGACTCTTGGCTCATCCATTTTGCAAGAGCTGGCCATGTCGAGGGCGTGCAGGCCTTGATAGATAAACACGCCGATGTCAATGTCAGATGCCAAATGGGAGACCACGTACTCCATGCCACAGACTTGTTAGTGCCCTACAACAGGGGGTTCTGGAGCCATATTGCAATAGATACCTCAACTCATGCCGCAACCGCGACGGTTCTTCAGTGGGCTGCAATGGGAGGCCATGCTGAAGTATGCCGGACTTTGATTAAAAGAGGAGCCGAAGTAGATGCCATTAACGAAGCTAATGGTGAGACAGCCTTGCATATGGCCGCCAAATTTGGGAATCAGGATGTGGTACGCCTATTACTGGATAGCGGCGCATACATTGACAAGTTAGACATTAGGGGAAGCAGTCCGCTTTCTACGGCGCTCTATGCCGGATGGGATGAGATTGGCATTCTTTTGCTAGCCAGAGGAGCCAACGCTTTCTTGAAAGTGCTTAGTCCTCCGAGAGACGCCCTCTTTGGAAGAAGAGAAGTAAGCGATACCGATTTCTTAGGGGGGCCAAGGCAAGGACATGAGGGAGAATTGGAAACCATGCTTTTTTTTGCGGCAGCGGGAGGGTGCGTTAAGTCTGCCTCTTGCTTACTGAAAAGGGGTCTGGATGTCGAGGCCCGAGGCTCTAACGGCCAAACAGCGCTCTCTGTTGCAGTTGAGTTTGGCCAAACTGGTGTCGCAAAGGTATTAGCTTCAAACGGAGGGGATGTTGGATTGACAAACGAAGATACAAAAGAAACGCTCCTACATCTTGCGACTGCTCGAGGATATCTGGATATGGTAGCATGGCTTGCCTGGGTGGTTCCTGACTTGAATGCAAGAGCGAATTGTGCGCGATATCGGATACTTCTGAGGCAAGCCTATTTCGATTCATCGACTGCACTCTTGATGAATTTCTACGGAATCCGGCGCAGAGACGTATCGGAGAAGATCTCCTCCCTTCAGCTCGCGGCTATAATGGGCCGTGCTGAAATTTATAGTGCGCTGGTTGGAGCAGGGGCGGACCGGGATGTAAGTGATTACAATGGACGGAACGTCTTGCATGATGCGGCTCGTTATGGATGTCATGAAGATATCCGGTCTATGGGATGGCCCAACCCCAATGCCAAAGATGAGCGGGCATGGACGGCCTTGCATTACGCTGCTATTGCGGGACACTTTCAGACAGTATCGCAGCTGGTCAGAGGCAAACGAGCCAATATCAACGCGCTAACACACCAAGGAGAGACAGCTCTCCATCTCGTAACCCAACTATCAACCCCAGACGACGGGAGTGAACGCGACGCATGGCTCACCATATGGTTTCATTCCAGCAACATCTCAACCGCCAGCCGCATGGCGATTCTCTTACTTGAAGAAGGCGCGGATGTTAGCGCAATTTCCAGCGTGGGCGGAAACACAGCTTTACACCTTGCGGCGATGCAGGGGAGTTGGCCGGTGACGAAGATTCTTCTCGAGTATGGTGCCGATGCCAACTCCGTCAACCAACAGGGGAAGACTCCATTGGATTTGATCACCGATGGACCGGTAAAAGCACACCAGTTAGGATGGTGGAATAGGAAAGCTTACGAGAGAGTTGCCCGGTTGCTCTCCAGAGCTTCGAGAGGCGAAAGCATTGAATCGACAGACTTGACACTGGCCCAGACGCAGAGCCTGGAGGTAGGACATGGCTCTTCAGCAGGCGCCGAGTAAGCTTTAACCGGACTTTGATGTGTGTCTTGACGTTATGGAATGTTGCTACACGTATACTGAGCTTTTGGCCATTTAAAGATGTCTCGATCCATCTCCGGCACGTAATATTTATCGGGTATAGTCCCTTATTCATCTGCCTTTTCTATGTTTGGACACATGATAATGAATCTTATACCAGCATCCATCTCTAACAGCATCATAAAGCCTTTTCTTTATATACGGATAGATATATGTGCTGATTAATACATCACCCTTATAGAACTTACCAAAATTATCGCCCCCCTCTTGTCTCAAGAGACATTTGACGCAGGTCATCGAATAGGACCAAACATTAAAGGAGATAATCACCTGCGCCTTCAGTCTAGTGACAAGGAGTAAACATTAAAATATAATACAATTGTCATTTATCCTTTACTCTTAGGCTATGCTGCAAGTCTGGTGAATCATTTTCGACGACGTGTACTATTGACTCAACTCCTCCTGCGCAGCTAGCAGGCTTCTACATATATTGATGCTCAACGAAGCACGTCGAACATCGTTGAATAAAAGCCGCAATGTAAGACAAGGGACTTGGTAATATTCGTGCTCACCCCCGCCCTCCTGGAGGTTGCCGTCCAAGTCGCTCTTAACACCTCTCTCGTGTGAAGCAGCTAAATGATACGTCCTGGTATGTCCATTTGTTAATTTTGAAGCTGATTCTACGATTTTGAAGTGAATATGAAGCAATAATCTGCTACTGTAAATCTTTCTAACTTCATATTGCTTGGTAGCTAGTGAGTGTTTATTTCGTTGCTGATCCAGTAATGAATGGCCAATGACGAGAAATGCAGCCTCCCGTCGATGACCTACTATTTTGGCTTTTCCGTTTTCGCAAAGTATTCAGCATGGTAGCATCACCTCAAGCTCATTCACACAGTGACTACACCATTAGATGGGTTTGTGCCTTGCGCAAGGAACGGACAGCCGCAACCGCCATGTTAGACACAATACACGAGCCTCTCGATAATCCACCCAAGGACCCAAATGCATACACCTTTGGGTCTATTGGGGCGCACAATATAGTAATTACATGCTTACCAGAGGGAAACTACGGTACCACCCCGGCAGACACCACTGCGACATGGATGGTGTCTTGCTTTAAATCTCTTAGGTTTGGGCTTATGACTAGAACTGGCGGTGGGATACCTAGCAATAACGTTCTGTTAGGAGATGTAGTCATCGGTTGCTTTCCCGGGGTGGTTCAATAGGACCGTGGGAAGGTCGAGCAAGGCGGCATTATCAAACGTACTGAATCGCTCAACGGCCCTCCCACTGCGTAGTTAACATCCCTGGCAAAGTTGGGAACTAGGAGAGAGATGGAAGGATCCCGGATACCGAATCATCTTGTCTGCCATGGGAGAAAAGTGGCCTAGGTTGGTCACAAAGTATACCTAATTAGGGTCTCTACGCGATATCTTATTTCCAGACGACTATTCACACAGCGGAATCCCAATTACAGAAAATCCGCGGGGAACTCAGGCTTTTGAGACTGAAACAGAAGAAGATGATGAAAAACACATCGAAGGCTGTTGATCTTGTGACATGGATAAGGCAAAAAAAAAAAAAAAAAAGAGAGGAAGGCAACACGCATTCATCACGGCCGCATCGCCTCTGGTAATATGGTCATCAAGGACGCTCAGTTTCTCAATCAATTCAATAGGAAATTCCATAAAACGGTCTTCTGCATCGAGATGGAAGCTGCGGGGTTGATGAATGACTTTCCATGGCTTGTGATAAGAGGCATTTGCAATTATGCGGATTCACATAAGAACGAGGCTTGGCAAGAGTACGCTGCCACTGTTGCTGCAGCTTTTGCGAAAGAACTTCTGCTGGTAGTTCCAGCACCGGCAGTGGAACAGATGAATACTATTGCGTCTAGTAAGCCATAGTTCTATTCTCATTAACCCCTTCTTGCTTTGCCAATACATATTATATGCCAATGTCTTGGAGAGAATTTCACAAAGACGCTGTAAGCAATGTAAGGCCTTGGGTGTTTCGATTTCATCAACGTATGCCAACGATTCCTGGCTTGGACAAATTGAGAGGAAGAGTGCTCCACACAGCCGGACGGCCCAACTGCGACGATGGACTGTCGAGAGTGAAGTCGGAACGTGATAGTGATTAGAAGTGGTGCGAATAAGGTTTAGACCGTTCCATGTAAGTAGGCAAGGCTGAAAAGCATTGCCGCTACGAAGTCGCAATTAGCCGAAACAGAATAAATGGTTACTTTTGATGCCAATGACCGTATTTTTCATAACGCCGGCCTGATTTGTCCAAATTATAGACAATGTTGGAGATAATCACGAGTGTGAGTTACTCCATATTGAAGTCGTCGAAGTTCTGGCATGGTAAGCACATGTCACTTGCCTAATCTCTCTGTTGGTTAACTGTAGAAGAGCAAACTTGGCAGATCCGCGTATAAGACCCACTCGCCCCCCTCCTTATCTAGGTGACATCTATCTCATGCTTCGTTAGTCACACGTCTAGTGTAATAGCCTTTACCTAGTAGTCATCTTGTTATTGGGGTCTCATAAGGCTGGAATCACTCATCAATAGATGAGTTACTCGTGAACAAAAGGCATCACTGAAAAAGGAAAGCAGCCATATATAGGAAAGAGATGTCGTGTTATGCTGTGGATTCTTTTAGCGCGACAAGATTTAGTTGCCTAAAAACTTAACGTAGATCGGCTCATACTTTCAAGTTAAATACTACAGATATTTCAGAATTAAGTGTTAGATTGACTACGAGATATAATTGGAAGACTATAAAAGTACATCTCTACATCTGCTGGGTTGTGTGATGTAAGAAGCTTACAAATCTTACACTAGTGACATCATATATATATCATTCAATCAGTATTGCACTCATTCAAACAAACAAACCAACTACATCCATGTGTATTTTCCCAGACCAACACTTACTATCGTTTCAGGTTGTCATATACACTATTATTTCACTCATCATAATCCCATCGTAGACATGGGCGAGCTTCAAATTGATTTCCGCGCCCTCATCGCCCCCCACGATCTCGCGCCGGAAGCTGAAGCCAAACTCGCCGACCTCTTGAAGGCTGCCGTCAACAGCGATAAATCTCAAAAGGAAAGCTCTGACATTGCCATTCAGGCTGCAGTTGATTACATTGACCAACTCTGCCCCCGAAACGAAGCTGCCGAGGATTTCCTCTGGTCGCTATGGACAATCCTCATCGATATCGCCAAGCGCATCCCTTTTGCTGATTTCCCGCGAGTCGAGAACTTGGTCAAGGTGATTAAGTCGCTTAAAGGTAGGGAGAGCGGATTTGTCGAGATACGGCGGAAATCACATGTCTTGTGGGATGAATTGCCTTTTTTTGACGCTGTCATGAGAGAAGCATGGAATGGTGAGTTCAACAAGTAGCCCTGTCTTTATTTTTTTATTTTATTTTAAAAATTTTTTTTTTGTTTTTCTTAACTTTTTCTCTCTCAATGCTAAACAGTTTCCCCTCCCTTCAGCGCGCCCCGAGTTCGACGGCTCACCCGGGCAAGCCACCAAAATCGAACAGTGGAAATCTCTCAACAGCTTCGCCGCCCACATCCTTGACGCCAACGTGCAACCTTGGACAAACTTTGCGTTGTGGGAACTTCGCCAGGCTCTTGAAGAGCCACAGCCAAACGATCAGGCCAGGGACACCGGTCTTATCACGGCAGCTGAGTGGATCTTGCGTGCTTTCCAGGTATTGGGCGGCGAGTGCCTGAGAGCACCGCGGCTTGATGAACGGAGCATCTACTCTTTAAGACCGGGCGAACTACTTAAATTTGGGAGGTCAGGGTATACTGTGCGGAGATGGAGCTTTTGGGTGCAGAGGATGGGTGTGCTAAGAGAAGCGGTCGTTGATGAGGACGTCAAGGGGAAGATAGAGGATGGTTGGAATATGATACAATTCGTGGAGATCAGATTGGTAAACACTTCGAGGCCATGACAGAAAAGACGCCATCCCCTCAGTGTGATGGAGGCGGCAATTCCCCCAGCAGCGACGCATCACTCTCCTCCCAAGGGTGCTCCTTCTCCATCCCCCTAATCAACTCCATGTGCTTCTCACTTCTCGGCGTAATCTCAAACGGGAATGCTTTGGGCTTTGCAATAATGCCCGCCTCAAATTCCAACTTTGGCTCAATCACGTTACCCAACTTGTCCGTCGCCTTGCGAATGTCGAAAACAGCCACGAGGTAAGCCAGGTTGAGAAACAGCGAAGAGTCGGCGAGATATCGTCCGGGACACACTCTTCTTCCAAAACCAAAGACCGTCCATCGTGGGTCGGGTTCGTTTCGCGGTGCGAGAAAGCGTTCGGGGGCAAACGTGTCGGGATCGGCGTAGACGGCAGGATCGTGCGTGAAGCTCCAAATGGCAGGGAAGATGTATGCGCCTTTTGGTAAGTCGTAGCCCTTGTACGTCATGTCTTCAGACATCGCATGAGGAACGCCCATTGGTAGGATTGGGCACCAGCGGAGAGCTTCAGATACCATTGCTTCGATGTAGGGCATCTGGTCTAGATCAGAGAGCAGAGGCATGCGAGTACCGCCGGTAATTCTATCAATCTCCTCTTGTGCCTTCCGCTGGGCTTCGGGGAACATGGTCATTGCCAGAATAAAACTGATGAGAGCTGAGACAGTGGTGTCCGCTCCACCTCCGTATAATGAAGCAGCGGACCATTTAATAGTGTGCACGTCAGCTTCACTTGGCTCATCCGCGTCACCAATACACTCCTGAACAAGCTTCGCAACATAAGAGCCCGTGATATTATGGTCAGTCATTTGTTTGCGAACAAAATTATAAGGTTCGTTGATAACCGCGCGGATTTCCTTGCCGTACTGGTTGGCCTCAGCCTTGAAGCCTGTGCCGGGGAACCCATCGGGAAGCCACTTCAAGGCAGGTATGAATTCGACAAGTCGTGTAAATGGAACGGTGGCGCGGGAGAAGTTGGCCATCATGCGGTCAATCAGCCCGATCAAGGGGTCGGAGCCATGCGGGTTGACGGTATAGCCGTATACGATTTTGAGGATAACTGCGCCGGCTTCACTGCCGCGGGTAGATTAGCATGTAATCCACAGATACAGAGCTCTCATCATGTCGTCTAAATTGTTTCCACGTCTGAGGATGCGTTACCCACGTTTCAAAGTGCTTGAAAATCTTCCGAGGCTCTTTCAGTGTTCGAAGCAGCAGCCGTCCAACTTCCCGTTCTTGTATCTCCGCGTACTTGGTCGCCAGGACTTTTGTGCCAATCGCCTTGTGCATGACCTTGCGCTGAGAGGTAAACCGCTTTTCCAACTGATGCATCGAGATGAATTCCCCGAAGCCGCAGTAGTTGGCAAACTGGAATACGGGGCGCCCGGAAGACGTCTGAGACTTCTTTTCCATAATCTCTTGTGCGGCCTCTTTGTCGGCGACGAAGATCATGGGCTGTCCCAAGACGGTGACGGAAGCAATCGGTCCATATTTATCGTTGATCGAATTCCAGTGCTCATGATTGGGTGTGCCTTTCGAAGGGAGATTGAGGATATTACCGATGAATGGTAGGCCTTTTGGTCCGGGGGGGAGATTCTTTTTAGGTTTTCGGGAGAATTGGTGGTAGACTAGAAATCCTACCAGAGCAATGAGGGACTGGATTATGAGCGTGTTTGCCATGTCCACCGAGATGTGGTCAATCGAGGCAAATAGTCAATGAGCGGCAGAGATTGAGCTAAAGAGACGATTTACTTTCCAAGTCCGAAAGACGGTAGAGTATATTAAATAATTCCCCCAGCTCTCTCCCCGTCTTAGTTACCAACCCTAATAGAGAATAAATCCGTAGCATTGCGTGAGAAGCCTACTCTAGTGGATCCTTATCACTGGGATTTCAGAAGCTATGCCGGCTGCTGACGTGAATCGGAGTCATGATGTTGTGTCAACGGGAAAGCCATAACCTCGGTAGGACGAGCGAGATGGACTATTTCGATTAGTTGAGAGTAAAGCGGCGGGCGTCAACAAAGAGACTCACTCCGAGCTCGCTAGCCTAAAATTAGATTCACGACAACCTCCCTTGAATCTCTCACGATAGGTATTATTGGAAATAATGGTTTGCTATGATTGGTAGGATGCTGAGGTGCCATATCCGCAGCATCACAAAAAGGGGGCAGGGTATGATTCCAAATAGCCAGGTAAAGAAACTCAATAGTATTAACCAATCGATTAGAACCAATGGCCATGTCAGTTTCAATCATATCTCCTAAAAAAGAAATAGCCGATTCTTCAGCCCGGCAAGCAGGCGGGTCCGAACAAGCTTCGTGCAGTCAACTTTGAGTTCTTAATTCTGACATGTACGATCTAACCCTAACTTGTTCATCTCTATCGCCTGATCTGGGATGTCATACGCAGGGATTGGAGCCAGTTCCGCCTTTATGTAGAACCCATATTACTTCGTGTTATTTTAGTACAGAAATGGCGGAATTGCGCTGCTGAGCGGGTTTCTCTCAAGTCATTGAAATCGTCGAGCAGCTATGTTGACTAAACAGTGGTGAAAGTGAAATATGATGCATACGATAGTGCTCATTCCTGCTTGAATCCAAGTCTCCTGACGTTATGCAGCCAACGCGCTGCTAAGTCGAATCTGGCACAAGGGCAACGCGCTATTAAAAGGACCGGACCGTTGATCTTTGGGAGAGAAACCCCGCTGTGGGAGCGGGTGAGACGAGCCGCTGTTGAGACTAATCATGGATGCCGAAAGATGATGGGGGTTTAGTGACGGGTTGTGGTGAAACTAGACATAATTGGGTGACGGTACAAAAACACACATCTTAAGCTATCTCTCGAGATTCTACATCACTCGAGTTGTTTAGACGCTCGTAATACCCTTTTCAACCCATCAAACTCATCAAATAAACTTCCCCTTCCTACTCATCACCCCCCCGTCACCCGAATCACAACCTTACCAAAATGCTTCCCATCCCTAACATACCCCATCGCCTCCCTCGCCTCCTCCATCCCAAACACCTTACACACAAACGGCCTTATCCCCTTATCATTATAAAACCTCATCATCTCCTCAAACCGGTCCTTCCCGCCATTCACCAGCCCCTTCAACGTAACATTCCTCCTCAACGCCAAAACATTCACATTCAACCGATTCCACCCCGACGCCTTATCATCCTCATCCCCATTCCCGCCTTCATCACTGCCAGTATCGTCTTCTTTCCCAGAGACGTAGCCGATACAGCTAATCGTCCCTCCAAACGCAACACTGGCAAAGCTCTTCCGCAGAGTCTTCGTCCCGCCCACTTCGAGGATGTAATCCGCGCCCCTGCCGCCCGTCGCCTCCATCACGCAGTCTTGCCACTCCCAGTATTTGCGGTAATTGATCGTGTGGTCTGCGCCGAGCTGTTTCGCTTGCTCGAGCTTCTCGTCCGATGAAGATGTGATGATGGTCTTGAGGCCGGCTGCTTTGGCAATCTGCAGTCCTGCAATGCTCACTCCGCCTGTGCCTTGAAGCAGCACAGTCTCCTTCTCCTTGTCCTTATTGTTATCGCCGCCTTTTCCATAGATATCCAATTCCTGGAAGGGTTTTCCGATGGGCCTCATCCAATTCAACGCCATCCACGCCGTCACACTGGAAATCGGCAAACAACTCGCCTCCTCATCCGTCATATACTTGGGCACCTTGACCAGCGCCTTGGCATCAAAACACCGATACTCCGTCAACACACCCGGCAACGGAAATCCCAATCCAGACTCCAAATCAGATTGCTTGAGGGCGCCAGAGAGGTGAGTCTGCAGAAAGACAGACATGACACGTGTTCCAACGGTGAGGAGCCGCGATTTACTCTCCACGACAGTGCCGCACATGTCAGAGCAGGGAACGATGCCAACGGGGGAATCCGTCGGAGTCTGGTGATGGTTAAATTCGCCGTTGCAAACTGCGTCGAGTCAGAATCATGTCCATTCCCCAGTCCAGCACCGGAAACATACCCTCGATGTCCCTGTAATTCAGACACACGGCATGAATCTTCACCAGCACCTCCCCATCCCTCGGAACCGGCATCTCGCCCTCAACCAGCTCCAGCTTGTCCACGCCATCCAGCTTGCTCACCCATTGCTTGTTCGTCGGCGCCATGACGACTTCCCAGTCCTCGATGCCGCCCAGCTGAGTATCTCGAGTCTCAGCGTCACTTGCTTCTAACGCGGGTATCCCAGTCATAACCCCTCTTATTTCAGTCAAAAAACTGCCTCTGTGATAATTCACTCGATATAAACCAAAATCGTCATGATTCAGAGAGAGAATTAAAATCTATGATGCCACGCGTCGGATGGGGAATCAAGATACGTACTTATGCACACAAACCACCAGCCAATTACACTCTGACGGGACAAACGTACGTCACCCATCAAAACCCTCCAAACAAAATCAAGAAGAATATCTCTCCACCAGTTTAGCGGCTCCATCTCGCCAGGAACCGAGTCAGCTAGCTGGACACCTAAGCTTAAGCTTCGATACGGGTTACTATGTACTAAGACACAAGCATCTCCGCCCTAGGCAAGACGCAAAGAATAAGTCACACGACACAAGATCAAACGCTGCCAAAAATAAAAACACATGGAATTCCTTATAAGAAGTAAAACATAAAAATAAAAATAAAAAAGCTCTTGATGGCACTAATACAACAACTACAGTGGTAGAAAGAAAAAAAGATTTACAAAAACTAAACAAAAAACAACGGCAAAGAACAAGAAATTACTCGCCGTGTTTCTTTCTTTTTTTTCCTTCTTTCACAGATCCTGCTAACCGTAGCCCTGTATGAGTTTATGAATTTGCCCGTCTTCTCGCATCACTGAAGATGCAATGAGTTGTTCCCATCACCACCCTCCTAGTCTTCGAAAAGGAAAATCACAAGATGCATATTCCATGAACAAGGAAAATGACCAGAGAACATAGCAGGCCCAATGCTGCCACAATAAACGCCGCAATAAAATCAAAAACCTCTTCTCAACAAACCCATCCTTCTCCCATTTACGTGAGCGGGAATTGCCTCGGAAGCAGAGGCAAGACATATTAATCAACGCAAACAAGGACTTGCCCCAGAAAAAAAAAACTTTCCCATCATTCACCAACCAGGGTTTAAACTTTTTTTTTCTTCCCATTTCTCTTCCTCTCCCCTTGCTTTCCACCAAAGAAACGCATCGAACCAACACATTCATCCCAACAAACACCTCTCTACTCTCGTTCCGGCCTCCCATGTGTGTACAAGAAAAGCTGGGTTGTCTCAATTCGTCGTCGTCACGGTCGTATCTGGACGTCAGACATGGGGGTATTAATAAAAGTTTCCTTTCTTTTTTTTTTTTGGTTGGGTATAGGTACTGCTCGTCATCGTCGCCGAAGCCACTCCACTCAGTGCTTATGTGATGCGAAGCACGACGAGGTGGATTCGCTGCAGCTGTCTAGACGTAAAAGTCGTGAAAATAAATGTCATAATCGTCAAGAATCGGTCGTAGATCTGGTTGAAGGAGTACGCTTGAAGGGGGGGATATTCCAGGCTTCGCGCTCGGAAACGAGTCGTGACGTTTTCGTAACGGTTGCCCATTTGTCGAACAAAACTTTTTTTGTATCCTGATCCTGTTTTCCACATTCTCATCGGGGGTGGCATCATCATCATCAAAAAAACCAGCTACGGAGCGGCGGAGAGTTGGCCCTGGCAGACCTCGGGCTTTCCACCAGTTTTTGGGGGAAATGTACATCGCCAATTTGGTAAATCACCCTAGGTGGTCCACCAGGGACCAAAACCCCTCCGTCGTCCTGATGAAAATCAATATTACAAATCGTAAAAAGCAATGGGTCGAGAGCAAGGCGAGGGATGCGACGCAGAGAGCCTGGTCAAAAACCCCCCCAAAAAAAAGTAGTCCACCTACTGTCCCAGTGAGCCGCAGGCATAACACATGGGAGAGCAGGTGGACGCGTCATACAAACTGACTTAGTGATATCTCGAAGCATTAGTAGAGCTGGTGCCAACACGAGCTCCATTGTCCGAAGAATCTAATCCTTGCGTTAGTTTACCAAGACAAACCAGCTACATTTAATCAACGTACCACTACCGCGCTGCATGTGTCCGTTTGCTCGAGTACGACCAAATCCGTTGGACGTCTCCCACTCCGGGCCGCGAGGCTGCCTTTCAGGAGCGCCCTTGGTTCCGTTTCCGTTTGCGCTGGGCCGCTGGCTACCAATAGCCCCGGGGGTGCTGCGTGCCTGGGACTGAATTGAGCTCGCCTCAAAGGGAGACAGGCTCAGTCCGCTGAGGCCGCTGACAAGGCCGTTGTCATTCTTTGCACCAGGAGTGCTGGGATTGCCGCTCTGAGACTGGCTGCCGTTGCTGAGGTAGTCGCCAAATCGAGCCGTGGAGGTAGGGGCAATGCCGCTCAAGCCGCTGCCAGGAGCAAGATAGCTCGATGAGGCCTGAGACGGGCTAGGGGTAAATGAGCGGAGGTCGGCAAAGCTCTTGGCTGCCCTTAGGTTGTTGGGGATTCCACTTCCATCTGGGCTTCCGGGAAGCTCAAGCGTAGGACCGTGTCGGCCAACGAGATGGCCATAGTTGCTGCTAGCTGCGCGAGACTCCCTGTCGGCTGCAAAGTCGAATGTGGCGGCTCGGCTCAAACCACGCTTGTGAACATCAAGGCTGCTGGCGGGAGGCGTGTGGATGTTGGCCGTGGGCGAAGGCTGCTGTCGCTTCAGCACGGTAAGCTGTCGTGAATCAGCCTCGCCAATGGACTGGTGCTCAAGTCCCATGTGGTGGGCGAGAATGTGAATGGATCGACGATGCTCAGGGGCAATTCCAGGTGGGAAGACCAAAATCTCCCTCGAGTCGTCTCTTCGGAACATGGCGAGTTCAGTGTAGAATTCAAGGGTCTGGGGATCATTCATATCAATATCACCTACAGATGGTTCATTAGCATGTCACCAACAGTGAAATAATTCCTTCCAGTTGCTGGAAACCTACCAAGAAGTGAAGTAGCAGCAGAGGGAGCGGCACTGGTGGTGCGTGGCTGGGACTGGGGCATGCCACCGAGAGATTGAAGAGAGCTCTGGTTGTGCAGCAACGGGGCGCGGTGTTGCTCCTCGAGTTGTCCTCGACGCTCCCTCTTTTCCCTCTCAATACGCTCACGCTCAGCCTCGGGGAGCATCTTCTTGTACTCGACTCGCAGTTTCCGGCCATGAACATCCATTCCATTCATGGCCTCAATGACGACGCGAGTATCTTCGGCAGATTGGAAGTTGGCGAAAGCGAGTCCTCGGAAAACACCATTATCGAAGTGGTAGTTGAAAGCATAGGGCTGGGGAAGGTGCATGTCCAGCATGATAGAAGCCAGCGTCTCTTTACGGACGGCAAAGGGAATGTTCTTAATGACAATGGCCGTAGGGATTAGCTGATCAGCGTCGTTGCCGACGGACTGGAGGCTGTTGGGGGACGGGTGAGATCCAGGAGCATCAACGCGAAGGCTACCGTTGGTCATGGATGCGCCACCGAGGCCGTTTGAGTACTGAAGGTTAGGCATCCCAATCCCGCCATGTTCGGTCCAATTCTGCATCTTTTCAGTCAGTACATTGTCTTTGCTCTCAGCAGCGGTTGGAAAATAAACATACAGTTGGCAAAGCGGCTCGCCGGTTGACGCTTCGCTGCCTTCCCGGGCCATGCACGGCGCCGCCGACGGTAGCCACGCCCGAACCGTTGTAACTCCACGACTGATTGTTGTCCATCATATACCCAGGCATGCCGCCGGCGCCGCCAATAGTGTCCATGGCTCGGCTGCCGTAGCTGCTGGCCAGTCTATCAGTGGAATAAAGGGCACTCGAGGGGAGAGGCGCATCGAACGGCCGTTGGGTTTGTCGGGGCATGGTGAGACCGGAAGCAAAGTTGGAGTAGTTTTGTCTCGAGGAACTGGGCGACCTGTTGGTCGCTGTGCCGTAATCCAGGTAAGTCATATCGTGGGGCTGCTGAGCCATGTCGCAAGATGCCACGGGGGATGGTTATTGCTGTTGCGACGCGGAAAGCTTTCCAGAAGATGCAGAAGAATACGAATTGAAATGCGCAATAAAATGGGTGGAGAAGGAACACGTAATCGAAGCAGATGACGATGTTCCAATGCTGCACCACAAAAGATATACTCAAGAACGCGATAGAGACGGACGGTTAAATGGCAACATAGATGATGCACTTGGTCGGTTCGTTCAGTCGTGACGGTCGTAACGTGTGCTGGAGGAGAGCCCAGGCCAACCCAACCAGAGAGCAGTCGTGCAGAACGGAGAGCAAGGCTAGCTAGCTAGCTTCCTGCAATGGAGGAAAGGGAGCGAGACGTTGGGATCGAAAGGGATGCTAGAATCCACAGTCCTTGGTGAAGCGCTAAGCTTTTTTTCTTTCTCTTTTTTCCCTTTTCCTCTTCCTTCAACGGCGCCGCGTCGGAATGTGGCCAGGACAATCTACAAGACGGCCAGGCTAAAGTCCTCGGGGGCGATTCCTTCCGAGAAGCGCGACTGAAAAGTCGGGAGCGTGTTGATCTATGTCCGGATTCTGACAGGCGATGAAGCTGACAAGATGCGCGAGAGGCAGTAGCAAAAGCCGGGCCGTGTAGCGCAGTGTATAGTTTCGGAGCGTAACTCGGCGGCTGCGTCCCAAGATATGCAGACAAGGCGGCAAAGCTGCTCACGATGGCTCTTATGAGTCGCTGGATCGCAGGCAGGCAGCGGGACAGGAGAGATGGGCGAATGAGAGGAGCGGCGATGAGGAAGAAGAAGCAGAAGCAGATCTGTACGACCAAAAGCACGACCTCCGGTTGAAGAGGGAGAGTCGGGTTGAAGAGCCAGGCTAAGGGAAGAAAAATTCCACGGCAGAGCATACCTAGTAATAACCTACTAGGGGGGAGGCTGCCGCCCCACTTCTGCAGACTCGACCGGGCCGGGGTACAAGTTAGATGATAGGGGCGGCCACCAAGAGCAAGGTAGCACTGCTTAGGTGCATATATGACAGATTACGGCCAATGACGGTGCGCAGGCCCCTATTCACAGTACGAGAGAGGCTCAGGTACCTTGCATGTCCGGCCTCCTTGATACGCCAGCAGTAGATGATGATTGAGTGTGCTACTGCTAATGTATGAGGCACGGGGGGTAGGAAGGATGGAAGAAGATGTCCTCGTGCATGACAAGCCTCAGACAGGCTCTGTCCGGTATGGGATATCCTGCGATCAACTGACTACAAAGATGCACCGTTTCAGCCTCTTTCGTCTTCTTCCATCTATTTCCTTCCCGCCCTCTCTCTCTCTCTATTCAAGCTCCATTCTTACCCGCCAGTCTCAATCCAGCTCGTGCCCGCCACAGCTCAATGGCTGAACCCTACCTAGAGTTGATGCTACTTGCAGCATAGTACCATTACGGGGCGTCTTCCACTAAGCTTTATCGACTTTGCGCGACATATCGGCCTAACGAAGTCTACCTCGTCCGCCGCAGCAGAAACAGCGGGGTAGAAGGTACCCCGTTGAAACCCAGCACTCTGTTCTCGCTTCCGATTCCCATCTCATTTTGGCTCTTTGATTTCCGCCCCCTGAACTCCCAACTCCATGCATCGACGTTCTAGAAAACCGAATGCCCGCCCCTATTTTCCGCGCCTGGTATTTGCTGCGAAATTGACTCAAGCGCTCCATCGCAGCATTTTTGCGCCTGATATTTGATACGGAGGCTTGGGATGGAGCTTCTGCCGGGACCATGGAAGGTGAGGAGAAGCCATATGGAAGAAGGGCACTGTGTCATGGGGGGCTTTGCAGGTATACCGTGTCGAGTACTGTGAAGCTCGAAGCTTAGTGATGGCTGCAATAAGACGGAGTGCTCCGTACACACCTTCAACTCCAAGCTTCTCTTCTCCCGGCCGGCGGGCGGTGCAAATTGGCTGCAGGTAGCCAGGGTTTGTCGGCCGTCGGAGCCTTGCAGAAGCCAGTTGTCGTCGTCATGGCTCGTTGGCGCACAGCAGATGCAGCTGCAGCTGGGGCTAATTCAGGTCTTGTCCAAGTCCATTCTCGAATAGCCCGGAGGATTTGTTTGTTTTGTTTGCCCTGTGTTTGTTTGTCACTGTATTCAGCTCCCCGAGGACGCGGGTTCGTCCCATTTTGCTGCTCGTATTTGCGGCCACGGCTTGCATCAGTTGACCCGCCCCTGCTTCGACGGTTGACTTTATCAAGTTGCCTGCATGCATTACCATTGGTAGCACCAAGCTCTGGTAGCACCAGTGCTCATGTAGATTACTATATATTGAAGACACGGGCAAATGTCGCCTCCTTGCTTAGCCCATATGCACGCGCCAGGGTTGCCCAGGCTTGGGTAGCAGGCTGAGTCAACTAAACACCATCATCACGTCGACCATGACCCAAATATTTCTTGGAGGCTGGGAGAAGCTCCGCTTGATGAGCATCTGCTGCACGCCACATGCACACGAAACCCGAAGGAGATTTGATGATACTTGTCCGGCTCTCGTCTCTTCCGCCGGGCTCTTGCGTCAACTCCGCGTCTCTCTTCTCTTCTCCGCCCCTCTGGTCTCCTCTCCTCTCCTCTCCGTTGCTTCTTCTTCGCCTTCGCTCTCCGTCTGCTGCGAAACCCTTGGAATGCAACGATTTGCGCCACGTTGTAGCCATCAAATTTCGGGACATCTAGGCACACACGCTCGATCTAGCGGCATCTGGTATGGTGTGCCTTTGCGCCCTGAAACACGATGGATGAGTGTAATAAGACTCACCCGGCACTAAAGGGGGGGATGAGCAGTAAACGGCAGTTCGAAAGCAGGACCCCTACAGCACTCTGACAAAGACAGAGACTGTGGCTCGTAATACGAGGCAGCTCATTCTTTCGTGCTTCGGTTTCTTTTAGGTTAAGCTGCGGTAGCATTTACATTTCCTAGTCAGAGTGCATGCATGCAGCTTTGCAGCCTCTTCCAGTGGAGAGGGAGGCGATACTACGGAGTATAAGGAGTACTCTTCACCTATTCGCCATCCCACCATGTCGCACAAGATGCTCAGCAATAGATGACAGCCCTGGTCGTTTAGTTAGGTTGAGCAACGGGACGGCGTGGCGCTCACTAGATCCCGGCCTTTGGTTTCTTATCCCACAATGGTTTGAGATTCACCTCGACAGAACCACGGACGCGGCGGTTTTTCGTCGTCCAGAGAGGGCCTGTATCCTGCATCCTGCATCCTGCATCCTGTATGCTGTGTCGGATAATTTACACACGCTGGTCTTCCGTCGACACGTCTAGAAAGGGCGCTGTTCAACATGGGTCGTCTCATCTCTCTCATCTCTCTCATCTCTCTCATCTCTCTCATCTAAAACGTCCACCAATTACCCCCTTTTTTTCCCTCTCTGTCTCTCTTGACGTCTCTTCTCAACCATGCTTGAGCTTCTTTTTTTCCTTCCACAGAGCTATTTCTGACAAGCATGCCCCGAAAATAATAAAATATCCAGGGATCTCTGATGTGCCCACCCACGGTCAGGGTTCTGTAGCGAATCGGAATTGTAGCTGGCCGAATCGGCAGGGATCCGGTACCTCTTCTCATTGCTTTTCACTCAGTCAGGCGACAGCCTCCATCACCAGCCGCAGGACTTGTTGGCGACTTGAAGCCTCAACAAGTAGAGTCACGAGGGCCTCTGCGTCTCTCTCAGCCCACGAGAACCATCCAGCTGAGCGCTTCCCAAAGCCACAGATCTGTCCGTCTCCAGTGCGCAATACTGTGTCGACGCCTCTGTGAACTTAAATTGGGGAAATGCAATTATCAGATATTGCTTGCCGCACTGTATGCCCGCCAAACCCAATTTTCCTCGCTGCTCTTCTTTTCTTCTCTTTTTTTATTCGCCGTCCACAACGACATGAATTCAGCCCCTTTCTGCGCCTCAGTGGCCAAATCGACCCTCCTTGATCTTTTTCCTGAATTTCCGGGGCCAATCTCGTTTTCCAAAGCCATCTGGCCGGGTTTTGACTAAGAAAAATCGGCGTCCCGAAAGCACCGCCTTTTTGGCGGATCCATGTCCATTCGGTCCCCTGACATTGATTGACAGCTGGAGCTTTGTATTCTTGTACTGTCCAACACTCCGGGCTCCGGATTCCGGGCCCTGCAGGCAGCTTCCAGTTTGATACGCTAATTCCCTTCTCTTGGTTTTAAGATTGTCAACAGCTAACGATTAGAAATAACGAGGATGACCATTTGCTTTGCTTTGGTCGGTTCTACTGTGCTGTGCGCAGGGACGGGAGCATTGTCACAGCGTGGTGCCACCTTACAAAGGGGGTGATTTGTCTGAGACAGAACCTCTGCAGCGGTTGAAGACGTTGCCGCTACCAGAGACACGCAGCCAAATTAAAATGAACTCTCCAACATAGGACGTTTGTTGTCTGCTTTTGCTCCATAATACGGAGCAGCCACCGCCAAGATCCCACACAGAGCACGGGATGGCTCTGGGGCGGATTCCCGACGCCCCCCTTGCCTTATTACTGTCCCAGCTATTCCCACGAGCATCATGATACAGCCAGTCGTCATGGCCTCCCAACTGCCAGTTCCTTTCGTGTGACACTACCCTTTCCATGGCCAAACACACTGCAGACGCTCATACCCACCCTTCCGTGCTTTTGCTTGCCGGACATTGGTCAGCTTTTGGCTCCCCCCCTCGTGCACGCTCGATCATGCACGTAAGTACCTGCAGCAGCCTGCATATGGCGGTGGCTGGTTGGCTCGGCTCATGACGGTGAACACGGAGAGGCCAGTACCGAAGCCTCCCATGCTTTGTACGCTACGGCTTTTTGGGGGAGCACAGACGGGCGTCGGGTATGCACTCGCGGGTTTAGTCGCTTTGGTGTTTGGCCAATGGGTGGGCAGTCGAGCCTGTGCTGTAGAAGCGGCTGTAGCCGTTGGCTCGCCTCTAGAACGCGTAGATGGGTTGAATTCAGATTAGCTCTGATGATAACTTGGGGGAGTTTTAACACAGGTTGTAGGTCATGCCTGTAGACATGGGCCTTGGTTTGATGCTTGGCGTGAAATGTGACATATCAATCTTGCTTAGAGGGCATATTCAGGCTACATGTCCCTAGAAACATCAGCTCGTTGGTAGCAAAAACAGATAATGCCTCTTCAATTGACGTGTTTTGCACTTAATCATCCTATTGTGTGACATGTGATATACAATGGCAGTAGCCCGTGATGGTTGCTCCGTACTGTAGGGTAGACCTAGGACAAGCTCGTTTTGGGGCTTTACAGAGGGATTAGATAGGAAGAGGACCTTAAATTTGTATTTTATCTATAGCACAATGTAATAATCGGTGGAATTTAACTAAACTGCTGGTATATAACCAAGGGGAATGCTCTTATAGACATACTCCGTGATGAGCTGCATCAAGCTCTCAGCACCACGTAAGCTTTATCCAGCATGACAACTTGGCATTGTAATAATACTACTATTATTTCGACACAATTATTAAACTCACTAATAAAACAAACCATCCAGCGTCTCCCAAAAGAGCCAAAGAGTCATCCGCTCCCGCATCCGCATCAGCCTCACCATTCTGCGGGGATTGGCCCAACATGTTCTCTGCGCCATCCCCCCGGCCGCAGCGAGAGCCCTACAATAGGCGTTTTCCCACATTCGGCCCTCTCCAAGCTGCCTAGATGCATATTCAGATACTATGTAGCACTCGGACAAGCAGCTGTCGTTAAGCGAGAACGGCGGTGTACCGTCGAGTAATACTCCGTACGTACATGTATGGAACTCCATCCATGCATGCTTCTGCAGTCAGAGAACCCACTTGGCGGGCCAATCTCCTGGAATCATATGGGTTATGGGCAAAGACTGATTTCCCTTATCTGAGCGGCGTGGCCGCTGGTTGATGTTGTTAGCAAACATGACATGTCTTGATTGGTGCGTGTATTGTTATGCAGAGTGCTTTCTTTGCTGGGGTATAATCGGATGCTGGGGTGTGGACTCTGCATATGACTGAATTTAAGCTGCATTTGCTGTTTATCTAGGTACAACTGATCATTCACAATTCTTTTTTTTTTTTTGCATTGGACATCTTTGTTAACTCTAACCATGGGGATTCTTATAGACAATCAGGTACCAAAGGGCCCTTTCAGCACCCCTTCAGTAGACATATGCTGTTGGGAAGAAACGGTAATTCGCCACCTTCTATAGCACCCCAATCATACGGAATAACGAAACTTCTCGATGAAACAGACTGCCTCTTTCCGGTACATAGAGAGATCAAGCATTGCCATTTGGTCCCATGCTATATCGATGCTAGTGTTTGGCTGCCCACTTTCAAGCGTAATGTCATCACACGGAACTGCCAATGTATCTCTTTTCAATCCTTTGTCATGGAACAGATCATATTGAAATACAGTAGCAGTTGGAAAAGACATGTACCCAATGATAGGCGATCCAAATACTAACAGCCGGAACAAGGTTTGCACTGACAACAAGGATCGTATTCGTGGTGGCTGCCAAGATCCCGCAGATCCTCTCGAGACTCGGCAACGTCTTTCTGCATTAGCCATTCTCATTGCACCACTGGATGTCAAAACTGTGCAAAAACACCATCACAAGTCTCCTCGTGCATGTGCTGTCGCATTTTTGATGGGGAATCGAGTCGTTTGACCACCTTTGCAGGTTTCGGGGCGGGGTCCTATGGCACTGACGTCATTAATAAACTCTCTGCCACAAGTGAGCAATCTGTAGAAAATTAGTAGAGAGTTTGTGGAATCTTGACGGTAGGCAATCTGATTGGAAAAGACAAACGGCATCATGTACAGAATAGTATGAACACAAACATCTGCCACCAGGGGTGAATCACATGTATACGTTAACCGCCGATCTTCATTAAACGGTTGATATATGCTCCGGCGGCTGTTGTTCGCCAATCCAACTAACGTTTCCTCCAACCGCGTTTGATGGGCACCAACTTGATTTGGCCCAAAGCTCTGGTTTGCTCGCCTCTACTCGGTACATCATTTGATATGTCATATCCGCATCCCCCTCTCATGTCGCATCCGTTCCGCTGCCAAGCCCGTAGTCAAGTGCTGAGCCGGGAATAAAAGTAATATGGCCCATGACCTCTCGGATGTCAGACCCGGCGGTTGGTCCTCCCGGGAGCAGCGGTGACGTCCAACGCTCTACATCTCTGTAGTGCGCCTGAATCCACGGTCGGAACCAAGACAAACAGAGCAATAGCATCCATCGTAACTGTCGTCATGTTGCTAGTTGTTCAACATCGTTCCATCGGCCCGTGCGCATTGGATCTAGAGTCCTCAGCTTCGAAAGCCAGACCTGCAAGTCGCCAGCCTCAGCGTTATTGCTGCCGGTGCGTTGCAGCCGCTCCAAGGCTACTGTATACTCCGAGAGAGCTTCGTAAATCCATTTGATGTCGGCATAATCCTCTAGCAGATCTTTAATCTCATCGATTTCATGCTTCAGGTAATTGATCTTCTCGTCAACGGTCAAGGCCGGTGTGATGCTCTGCCTATTCCCATCCCCGACGATTTGGGATACTAGGAATTGGTGATAGTACCATAAGCTTTGGTCTTCAGGGCCGACGTTTAGAGCATCTCGGACGAGATCTAGTTCTTCGCGGAGAAAAGCTGCTCGGGCCTTGTCATCGGCCCCTCGTTGTTCCAGCACTTTTGGAATGAGCTGGCTTCGGTTATGCCACGCAGAAAAGTTGGACAAGCTTTGTCGGATCATCTTGGTTGTGTATGCAAATTCATCCTCAGCCATGCTCTTGCCGTCAAGCTCGGAGCTCTCCAGCTGAGCCACCACAAGCCTCCGATACCCCCAGGCATGATAATTGCGCTGGTCCTTATTCAGCATCTTGGATACCAGGCCAAGCTCTGTCTCCCAGATCTTGCGTGCGACCGGGAGAGGCAGTCGTTGAATAGCTTGTGATAGAAGCCATTGCCGAAAGTTCCAGATCCAGTAGCACTTGGGAAACTCCATTAGGAGCGGCATAGTAAATGCGATTTCAGACTGCAGCACTTGGCTGTCCGAATCCTGGTTCTTGGTATCTGGTGTGCCATCTTGAGCGTCTGATGCCGTCTGATCTGGTGCCCCGGACAATAGACAAGATATTAAACAACGGCGCCGAATGTTCCATATGGTGTAGTATTCGGGATTTTGACGGAGGAGCTTGGTAGTAAGCTCGAAGAGATCTAGGCTGTAGGATCCGGATGCTACTTGGGTGCGGATCTGGGTCTCGAGATCTCGATATTTCTTGATCTTTTCGAGGTCTTGCAGCCGCTGTTCTTCGGTGCGTGTCCGAACGGAACGGGCCACGCCATGCTGTGGTGAAGGTCGCCTTGCCGATTAGCAATCATGTACAGAGTTATGGATGGCGTTGAAGAATGGAGAACATGTGACAGTGTCGAGGCGTGGGTTTTGGGGGACAAACTTACGCTTGCCATGTTACTGATTTTGAGTTCTCTCTATGTTTCGGATTTCAAGTGGTGTGTAGAGCTCGAAAGAGACACAGACACAGACTTGGTATTCCGTGATTGCTTATCGGATAGATTGCTGATGAAGCTCTTCCAATGATGCTGATCGAGTACAAACGACGAAGTACAGTTCGTGGCGTCGCGTGCTAACTGGTGGTCCGTGCGCTGTACTCGGAGTGACATTTGGCTGAGTGCGGCTAAACCGAATGCGGAGCTTTATGCCAATGACTGCGGATAGCCGCGGATGAGCTGTGTGTTGCAGCTGACGCAAACAAGCTTTGTCCCTCCAAAGTAAAGAGGTGTCGACGTTTCCGTAAAGAATCCAATCCTTTTTTGCATTATTACTTCCTCTGCTTGGCGGCTTGTAGACAGCTTAGGTAGCGAAAGGATAAACTCAAGCACAGCGAATGCTGACATAAGGGAGTTCGCATCAAGTGGCTTGAGATCAAGTACTATGTACTCGTAATGGACAGAGCAAATAGCCGGGTCTTAGCCATGGGCATGCGCCACAGCCCAGCAGCCACAGCGGGACAAGGCCATGTCTAGTCTCTGAGACAGAAACGCCTTATTCATGCAGCCAAATGAACTCCAGACTCACCAAGACATGAGAATGCCATGTCAAGCTGGCAACTCTCACACGCCCAGACCGGCGAGATGAATGTCTTGCCGTGATTCCTCTCCTTGGGCCTTTCACCCCCCACAGCACTATGGGGTAGCCCGCGGCATTGGCATCGCTGCTTTGCCGGCAGCTGAGCATCTTGGTCAGTATATCCTCATGCCATCCGTCGTCGCCAGCAGCGGTTTCTGTGCTCTGGAGATGCCTCAACGATGACTCACCGAGATTGGCCTCTTGGGGACATCTCCGTCGTCACCCTGCAGCAGCTTTTTTGGCGTGCTTGCTGCCTGGGAGCGTCTTTGGCTGATGGGCAGCGCTTCTCTGCCTGCCACCATCTCCAGACGCCTGCGATGCGCCAGTCCAGTGGCGGCCAGCCTTCGGATATACTCCGGCTCGTGGCCTCGGATCTGCCGTCATCTCCCATCACTAAGCAGCGGCGGGAGGCTTTCCATTGCCTGAGGTCGACACCTGCGCAGCTACTGGACGGCCAGCTAGCGCCCTTAGCACTGCGATTGAGGGGCTCTTGGGCGGTCTTGGAGGAGGTTGGGGGCAGCTTGTGCCGCTGAGACAACGGCCGCCGCGCAACTCAGCGAGGCCAACAGGCACCAGAAGGCTGTTCCTTGCAGCGAAAAAAAAAAAAAACTTTGAACCTTGGGAAAACAGACCAGCACCTGGACCGCCCGCTTGCGTCGACTTGCTAAATTTCTGCCACCACACCATCACCAGCGTCTCGTCTTGAACCAAAACATCCCACCAAACTCGACTCCATCACCGCCTCCGCACGCGCATCAGCCTCTGCTCTCGCCGCTCGCCAGTGCAGATCCGCAGATTCCATCTCGACGCTTTTGCAACGCTCATCATCCCGTTTCGATACGCTAGACGCAATGGCCGGAGGCAAGGGCAAGTCATCTGGAGGTAAGAGCTCCGGCGGTAAGACGAGCGCCGAGGGAGCCAAGAAGCAGCAGAGCCACTCGGCCAGAGCTGGTCTTCAGGTGAGTCTTTGACTGTTCAGCAGCGCTGGGAGCTTGTTTTTCGCTTTTGCCCGTCCCCGGCCGGATTCCCTCGCCTTGCTTGATGCCCAAACGATTTGCGCGCATGCACGCCCACCTGCACATCCTGCGAGTCCCGCTTTAGCTTCCAACCTCCCCGCGATGGCCCTCGACGAGTTTTCAGCCGGACGCGTTGGTCCTTTTCGAGCCGCCGCCGCTTCGACGACCGGGCATGGGAAGGCTGAGCTGTGTTGGCGATGGGCTTTGCAAGATTCAAGCCGCGCAATCGTGTCACCGTGCGGATCTTGTTGCCATTTGGTGCCCAGGTGCCTAGTCGCGTAGCCGGGCGCAGCAGGGAGGGGGAAATGTTTTTTTTTTCCCCATTGTGCTCAGTGGCAACATAATCCGGCGGGATCTCTCTCTATCCATCCCTTTTCCTCAGGCTGCTGGAATTGCCATCAGACGATGGACTGTCGCTAATCCCGGTGCTATTCTCGGCGCATTTAGTTCCCCTGCGGTCGTGTGAAGCGTTTCCTCAAGCAAAACACTCAAAACAAGATGCGAGTCGGCGCTAAAGCTGCAGTCTATGTTACGGCCGTCCTCGAATACCTGACTGCTGAAGTTCTGGAGCTGGCAGGCGTAAGTCGTCCCCTTGGCTCTTGTTTTTGGTCTTCTTGCCTCAGCTCGATACTAATTCCCACGCAGAATGCAGCAAAGGACCTCAAGGTGAAGCGCATCACCCCTCGCCATCTCCAGCTTGCTATCCGAGGCGACGAAGAGCTCGATACCCTCATCCGTGCCACCATCGCCTTTGGTGGTGTCCTGCCTCACATCAACCGCGCCCTCCTCCTCAAGGTCGAGCAGAAGAAGAAGGCCAAGGCCTTGGAGGCCTAAGAGGCCCATCCTGCCTCTCTCCTCCCGCGCACGAATTGCTATCGCTCTTTGTTAATGCTTTGAATACCTTTTGTTTCGGATCGCCGGGAGGTTGCTGGGGATGGCCTGGGAAATGTGGAACTGGACGCTTTTTTTTTTTTTTTTTAACATCTTTTTTTTCTGCAGAGGAAATCCAAACCTGTCGTTGGGCATGGGACCTGGGCGTGGTTTGGACAACTGTGCAGGCTCTGGACGCACGGCAGCCGATGAAGCTGGGCTCAGGAATGGCTTGCACCATCATGGCTCTGTTTCTTCTTGCTGATTTGGCAAATGGCCTGTCGTGTGAGTCGTGTACAACAGTTGTTTTCGTTTGGTTTTTGTCTGTTTTGGTTTGACGCTGCTTGATGAAGTTTGGAGACGGATGGTGATGCAATTGAATGGTGGACGAAAACAGCTTGTTGGGCGGCTGATGATTGGCAATAATATCTTAGGCTACTCTAGCACAAGAAAAAAAAAAGGAGAAAAAAAAAGGGCATGGTGGATTGTTCTCTTATTGCGTGCAGTTCATTCTCGTGAGATTAATCTAGTCGTGGATAGTCATCTGGCCTTTTGAAGGTCTGCTCCCTTGCCTGTAGGTTGCGGATCCACCTCATCCTACAGCAACAAACATCAACCATCACAACGCATCGAATGTCCACTTTGAATTGGGTCTATTGTCTAGTCTATCGTTATTATTTTCTGTCAAGTAACCGAATAATACAATAAATCCCCCCCTTCCTTTGCTTGATCCTTCTCTCTTCCCTTTCTCTTGCTTAGTTCCGGGTAAGGCGCTCATCTCCATTCACTCGCGATGTATTGTCATCTTATAGCAGAGATAACGTCTCCAAAAGAGACCTCTAAGATACAAATTACATTTGGGAATCATATGTAGGCATATAGTCGACCGGTCACTATTGAAATGTATCGGGCTGTATAGCTTCGTTACGCCAAAGCTTCTAAATCGGGTTTGTATGAAGAGGAGATGTAGAATTGTATTTACTATGACCTTCGGGCGTCTCGTGAGCTTGGATGGATCAAGAAACTCGACAAACAATGTCCGACGAAAATATTTCGCCCACTTGGTATTCGTGCAGTAGATGGTCTTGGTTTGCCAGATGGTGACTGATATCTTGGAAGTACTGCGTGTAGGCCTGGAGTCAAAATTACAACAGGGAATGGCCAAAGATAGTCGATGGTCTTGTTGGTGAACTTTAAAGGACGGCTGAGAGATGGGGATTATTATTGGGATATTGGAAGGTGAAGTTTAATTTTTGCCAGTTGATGGAACACAATATTTTGAATGACGATGGAATGGGATCGGTACCTAATTACAAATGGAAAACCATAATTGCCCAGCACTGAGAAATAGATTCATCTGTTTATTTGCTATGGGGAAAAGAAACTGTCTAACCTCAAAATGCCTTCAAATTACTACATTTGCCTTTGGTCGTTCACTGCCGATTTCGAGCTTGTTCCTCTTATTGACCACCACGATGTCCGGAATCTTTCCATCAACTCAAGGATCGCTTTCAGGTCCAAAGCCTTGGCGTAAAGGAGATGGCTTCTTCTGGAATGAGTGATGCCTCTTTGACCTGCGATCCTTTGAGCTACGCACCGGTGGCTTTGATGGTACCGGCGGCTTTAATCGTACCGGCAGCTTTGATGGTACCGGTTGTTTCGTCCTCCGTGATGTCGGTTGCTCCGGTACTGGCCGCGATAACGGCAGTGATCGCAGTGGTGACCATGCCTGTGGCATTGAGGTTGATCCGCCGACTTCTGCCAGCTCTCTCGCCCAACGGTTGCACTGGCTCGGAAATATACAGTGCACAGTGCAATCGTGAGGCCCTTTGAACACCCCGTTGTTCAAACCCAGACTCTTGTCTGTCTCCTGAGGCTCTCCTGTGGGAGCTTCTTCGGCCTCTTTAGTCGGAGACTCGGTCTGATTCTTCTCTTCCGAGGCCTGCTGCGCCTCGATCTCCCGTTCGCGTTTCTCCCGGCGCCATTTCTTGTGCCTTTTCCACCCGATATAGTCGAACGTTGAAGTGCAGCTCTTGGTTTTATCCGAGCTTTCTTCCAACGAGGGGCAGAATACATGGCTGCAGCGCAGGCATCGCCTTGTGCATGATAGGGGATACCGGCGCTTGCATTTATGGCACTTCCAGGTCCATTGGTGTTGGAAGCCAATGGGATTGGCGAAAGATTCCGTAGGCATGGTGGACGCCACAGCGGTGTTTGTAGTTGTGACCGATGGTACTCAGTGCACACGACTAGGGAGATAAACAAGGCTGGCTATGGTAAAGCAAGGGCGACATGGGTTATACATATGCCAGTCGAAGAGTTTGAAAGCATGGAGAAAATATCCTGGGGAGACGATAGAAGAAGAAAACGTCTGGAGGAGAAAGCCGGGAAGAAGCGAGCAATTTATACAAGAATAAACGAAGGAAAAGTAAAAATGAGAAAAGTATAAAGCAACATGTTTGTTGGCAATCGTGCGCAGACGAGTTGCCCGGAGGATAGAAAAAGTCAAATCCTTGACGGGAATCACCTACTGGCAGATATTTGTGTGAAGATAGTGGTTGAAAAAAGTTAGATTGAAGGGAAAGTAGATTGGCGCAGTGATGGGAGGATTTTGGAGCCATTGCTTTGTGTACAGATGGCGGGAGACAAAGGTTAAAAGGAAAATGGCATGAAGAATGCTCTTGAAAGACGCGTCAGCTACCCAATTATTTTGCTACTTGGATCTTTGGATGTATATTCGACTTGGCCTTTCGGTTTCCTTAGAATCGAAATACATTACTTGCTAAAATACACGTCATTACAAAGATATCAACGTGAAGAGCTGTATCAAATGATTATGGTTCTATCAGCTGTGACTCGTGCTGTGACCCCTTAATTTGCAGTCCAGTAAACTGCTTGTATGAGTCCTTCTTATCAGGTAATTACCTATTCTTCACAGAGGCTCTTTCAAGATTAAATCACTGCGTAGAAGGTGGATCAAGGTGACTGATAAACATGACATGGAAATGCCTAGAGCAGCAGCAAGAACGAAGTTCGGGCCGATGCATATAGTTGCACGGTGAACTCTATTATCGAACCGATACTGCCTCTATTTTCGTTTCGTTATCATTTCTATTTCTCCCTACACTAAGCCTCCAATTTCCCTTCCATTATCAACTAGATACACTTTGAGAGGCTGGAAGGCATTGAAAGCTTCGGCCACTACGCTTCCTTGTTGCCAGTGTATACTTCCTCCACGCTGGTGATTTCTGTGACGTTTTCCCCAATCACCTGCCCACTGATAAGGTTTACACGGGGACCTGTGAAGTTCTTGCGGCCATCGATGATCCACTGGAAGAGAGATATGGCGATGATGATGGCGAATGCGACGATGCAGTAGTCTATGATAAGAATCAGTACATACATAATTTGAAAGCCTTAAGCCACAACCAAACTGGAGATACGACGTACTCATGTTGCTACCAGTAACAGGCAGGACCGGAGGGAAGATAAAGAGAACAGTGGTGAGCGTAATGTATGATAGCGAGATAATGTCTGCCGTCCAACCAAACCAGCTGGGCAGAACCCACTTCCGCTCAGGCAGCTTTCGGCGTCCCTGGAGGCAATTTACCGCAATGGGGAGGCCGTAGGAGAGATCGAGCGTGACGACGGCGGCAGAGATAATGGCGTTGAAGGCGCTGAGTCTATTAGCAAAGGATTGGCTGATAAACGCATTCATGAGATAAAAGCTCACCTCGATGAGCCTAGGAAGATGAGGCCGAAGATGACGACGACGACGGAGGTTAGGATGAGGGCATTCAGCGGGAGTCCGAGCTTTGGGTGCACACGGGCGAAGAATTTGGAGGCGGGGAGGCCACCGTCACTGAAAAAGTTAGATTTGTTTTGAATCCGATGTTATGGCGTTATCTGGTTCATCTCAAGGGACTGCCCAGTTGTAGAAAAGATGAGACGTACCGGGCAAATGCGAAAATCATGCGGCTGCTTGTCGTCATGACACTAAATGTTGCGAAAATAAGACACACAAGTGGAAGCCTTATGACACAATCAGTATCCATTCCATAAGCAAGATAAAGCTAGAGAATACGAACATGAGGAGGCAGATGGCTCCCGCAGTGTTGCTCGTGGCATGGATAAGGATTTGTAGTAGAGGACCTGCGGCAGAGCTGATGACCTCGTCGATGTTGCCGGCGACAAAGAGCAGGACAATGAGGAAGATGGCGCCAGTAAAAGTGCCGATGCCGACGCAGATGACCATGATCTTGGGGCCTTCCATGGCGGCGTTGGGGATTTCTGGTTGGATGATGAGTATTTGGGAGGTAGTGGTCTGACAGTACTTGTGAAAGAATTATTTACCTTCAATCATGTGGGCAACGGAATCCTGAAAACAATTAGCTGTGTTGATTTCGGCACAAGGGATTTACATACGAAAGCAGTGAGGCCGAGACCTCCTTGGAGGAGCTGAGAGTTGTTATCATCCCTTCGTCTTTTTGTTTTTGTTTGTATGTTTATGTTTACGTACACCAAGCAGCCAGGCAATTCCATCGGGCCCTATTCTACTGGTTAGCGTGAACATGAGTGATGAGAGGTAAAGAGAATACATACATCCTGTCTCATTGATAAACTGGCGAAACACAAAATACGCCGTGTTATAATCAGGCGATGCACATGCAAGAACCGTAATTGACACGAGAACGAAGCCACCGATGGACCATATAAAGGCGCCGCGGTATAGGAGAGGCAGGAAGGAGTTGAGAAAGGCGTTAATGACGAACGAGGCAAGTGTGAAGCCGATGTAGATGAGGAATTGGTGCCAGCGTTGGGGTTCGTAGTCCTAATAAGAGTGTAAGAATGCTTTGTCTTGAGAATGAAAGGTAGAGACGTACGGGGTGTGTGGCAGAGATGATGCCGAGGATGAGTTGGCTGGATAATAGAGCATTTGTGGCGACGAGAGCGACCTGGATGGATATCTTTAGAGACGGATATCGTTGATAAAAAGGATGGGTGATTTACCCAGCCAGCGACGTTGACCCAGCCTGTTATCCAGGAAAGGACTGGGACCCATTTGGGCCAAGAGACTATAGCTAATGTTAGAAGGAATGGATGATATAAACCGACTGTGGAGAAGTCATACTTGCTGTTGCATATTAGTTAGCACATCATCCGATCAAGGACAAGGACAAGACATTCTCACCTGCAACCCAGTGATACTGTCCACCGGCACTACATCACATTACTGTTAGTACAACACATCGATACCCCTGGTTCCTGATTCCTCCCGAGACTCACGTTGGGTAAGCCGACAGGAACTCGGCTAGGGACGCGGCGATGCAAAGGTTGCATACGCCTGCCGTAACCAGGCCTGTTACATCGAGACACGCATGCATGTTAGCCAAGACAAGGCTATACAAACGGGACTAGGGATGCAAGTGAAAACACTTGTGTGAACGCATCTGCATAAAGGCTGATTACTGACCCCAGACAACGCCGGTGCTACCTCCGGAGGTTAAACTGAGGGAAAGACTTGCAGAGAGGGCGGTCCAGGACTGAGGAGAAGAGGTTAGTCTTGCGTGAATCTTTTCTTTTTTTCTGGACATCTCTTGTTATGTGGTACTTACATTTAACACTGCGAATGCTAGTCCCAGCATCGATCTAGATACATAAATGCGTGTGTGAGCTGAGTTGATGGTTTCTTTACCACAGCCTTGGCTCGGCTCGGCTTGGCTTACAATGTGGAAAAGTTGCGATTCAGCTCCGGTTGGTGACCCATGGCCGCCAACTGGGCGTCATCGCTATTCTCTTGTTTGGTATATTCGTCGCTCATGGTGAAAGGCTGCAGTGGATGTCTCTCATTCGGTGAGTTTTTTCGGAGATGACAACGCGACGCAGCATCTGCATCTGAAAGTGGTGGAAAGGGGAAAAAGAAACCAGCCAGTAAGCGCGTGGAAAAGGAAACGGATTGTTTTATCAACTACAAGGTGTGAAGAGATATGCAGTGCTACCCGCGTCGGCCAACTCGAACCACGCCATCATCATTATCGGCGGTCAAATCGTGAGACTAGGTCACATTTTCCGTTGTCTCGAGCGAGTCGAGAACGGAATACGATATCGCTTTTGGATCGGCATGGGGGTGAGACCGAACTCGGCGTGCGGAGGAAGCTTGGCTGCCTCGGTTTCTGTTACTAGTACCGGGAGAGGCAATAAGACTGAGAGACGCGCAGATGGACGGTCAAGGGGAGATTCAATGGAAGAGCTTGGCCATCGGAGGAGCTAATTGATAAAAGGCAATCTCGCATGAAGCTGGGGCTCCATTCTTGATAGTATTAGCTAGCAGCATCTCCGCGAGACCCATGTATGAGCCGTTATAAGACCATCCGTGGAGACGCTTTTGGAGCCTCCCCGCTCGTACAAAGATGCGGGGAAGTCGATAAGCCGCCTTGAATAGGCTAGTTATTGAGAATAGAGATGAAGGGTGAAACGGAGAGCGCCGATTTTGGCTTTGGTTGATTGCCGGTTCTCCGTTAGTCGGGGTGGGTTTTTGTGGTTCGAACTTGTTTATCTCGTCTCGAAGGGCGCGAGTTTGGCTGCCCTTCCAGCCTTTTCAGCCTCGGTTCGCAAAAGCTGACTTTCTCAGCTATCATGTATTTTAATTGCCACTTTTATTGTCAGGCCCTGTAGCCTTCTCAATGAAATGGAGACATGGGCGCTGGACCAATCAATTAGATAAGGCGGGTGAGATCAAGTGGGAATGCCTGTGGCTCTACGTAGATATGGGCGGATACTCAGGTGCTCGAGACTCCATGCCTTGTTGATTAGGGTTACATTGACATGCTGGATGGAGAAGGCGATCGCTGAGTTCGTTAATGGCGCCGTTGACGCCGGCGAGAGGTGAAGGGTAATGCCTCGTTTCCATTCAGCTGCCCGCGTTTTTATTAATTTACAAGACATGATACTCGGGTTGCATATGCAGAAACCATGCTGGACATGCATAAAGCCAGGATTGAATTTCATTAAGTGACCTGATTGCATGCCGTGAGGAGTGCAGTATAAACGAGGTGATATGTGACCCTTGAGAGCAGGGCTGATCTATATAAATACATGGTTAAGCATGTCATGGACCCCGAGAAGTTCTTTATCAACACCATAGTACCTGTATACGACAATGGCGCTGAGCAACTTTAAATTCGCCGTAGTGGCAGTGCTTGCGGGATGCATTCCATCTGTGACTGCTGCACCCGCACCTGCCAGCAGCAATGGTGACGCAACATGTAGGAAGACGTCTGTGGCAGTATTGTGAGTATCTTGGAGAGCCTATGGAGGATCATCACTTACATGTTTGTAGAGGCGCAGGAATGGCTGGTATCACCGCTGCTGTAAGTCTGACCCCGGCTATTATATCGCTATAGAGCTAACTATTTCTGCAGCAAGCTTTGAACAACGCCTCAGTGTCGGATTTTGTCATCATTGAGTATCAAGATCGAATTGGTGGACGGGCGTGGCATGTCGACTTTGGCAGCAAGCCAGATGGAACCCCGTATGTCATCGAATATGGGTGCAATTGGGTATGTCTCGATCAAATGTATGTCTCATCTTGATAAGACAAGGTGCTGATGTGGAAATTAGATACAAGGCCTCGGAAATCCTGGTGGTCCTGGTGAGCATCCGTGATCCAATTCTCTACAACACACTTGGTCGCTAATAATGTATAGAAAACCCCGTGTATTCGCTAGTAAGTGGCATCGTTGCACTGGTCTTGCAATAACTTGCACCTCATTACGGCCTGTCTTGCTAAATCGTTTGTAGGCCAAAAAATATAATCTCACCAACACCTACTCGGATTATGACTCCATCTTGACCTACGACGAAACAGGCTACACAGACTTTTCTGACCTCATCGACGAATATGGAACTGCATACGACAAAGCTGCCGCAAAGGCTGGTCGTTTGCTTCTCCAAAATTTGCAGGATCAGACTATGCGTGCTGGCCTCTCTATTGCGGGCTGGAATCCTAAACATGGCGACATGAAGAGACAGGCAGCGGAGTGGTGGAACTGGGGTAAGTGTTTAAGATGGATAGCACAACTCACAGAAACATGAGATGCTGGATTTATATACTGACAATATCCCAGATTGGGAGGCTGCTTTCCCACCTGAAGAGTCGTCCTTCATCTTTGGTGTTGCAGGCAGCAACCTCACCTTCAATCAGTTCAGTGATGCCAACAACTTTGTCATCGACCAGCGCGGCTACGGGGCTATCATCGACGGCGAAGCATCGACGTTTCTCGCCAAGAACGACAGCCGTCTGCTGCTCAACACTCGTATCACGAACATTACCTACTCCGATCAAGGCGTCACCGTGTACAACCATGACGGCAGCTGCGTATCTGCAGACTATGCCATTTCGACCTTTTCACTGGGCGTGCTTCAGAGCAATGCGATTGGCTTCTCCCCGGAGTTGCCATCGTGGAAGCAAGATGCGATCCAGAACTTCGCCATGGGCACGTACACGAAGGTCTTTTTGCAGTTTAACGAGACATTTTGGCCAGAGGACACGCAGTATTTCCTTTACGCTTCGCCTACTACGCGGGGCTATTATCCAGTCTGGCAGTCTCTGTCTACTGAGGGCTTCATGCCTGGTTCTAACATCATTTTTGCTACTGTCATTGGTGACGAGTCCTACCGCATCGAGCAGCAGACTGACGAAGAGACCAAAGCGGAGGCAATGGAAGTCCTCCGCCAAATGTTCCCCAACGTGACTATCCCGGATCCCATTGCTTTTGCCTACCCGCGCTGGGCATCTGAGCCATGGTCTTTCGGAAGCTACTCAAACTGGCCAGCAGGCACCTCACTACTCGCTCATCAGAATCTGCGGGCCAATACCGGGCGACTTTGGTTCGCAGGTGAGGCCACTAGTGCCGAGTACTTTGGGTTTCTGCATGGAGCTTGGTTTGAGGGTCGTGAGGCGGGTGCACAGGTTGCGGCACTCTTGCAAGGCAGACCTTGTGTGCAGTATGGAAATGATAGGCTTTGTGGAGAGAGGAAGCATTACGAAACATTGAAGGGGACGTCGCCATTGAGTCAGTATAGCCTGTTGAACGGATGGGCTGTGAGCAGTCTCTATGATAGTGGGGATGATTGAGCTTGCCAACACACGAAGATGGGGTTTTTTATAGTAGCAACATCACATATATCTTAATCGATGATATTTACATATGGGAGTTTATAATTCGATGAGCAGAGGGGTGTGATTATCGGTTTGAGAAATCGTGACTATCGAAGCAACTGGAATGCTGTGGCAAAGCGATCTTCTACACTTTAGCTATTCATTGGACCATGCTACTCTCCGCCTCACTGATAAAGCAGCCCTAATGTAGCAATGACGTTGACTTCTTCTGAATCGGTAGTACCCTGCCGCGTTGAACTCGGGAGGCTTTTCTAGGCGTTCGTATAAGCCATTACACAGCTTCCAATCCAGGAACCAATGGATCACAATAACCTATAAACACAACATTAGGCCGTAGCACGGACTTGACTCGACCGGATGCACTTTTTCGGCTTGTGGAACGTAGTACTTTGTAAATAGTCAATGAAATAACTTTCCATGGCGTCGCTGCTGAAAAGCACTGAATACGTCGAGGAGCATAGTAGACTGCGCAATGAATGAGTGAAGGGCAACTACTTGGGCTATATTTTGATCCAAGTCGACAGCATGCATACTCCCGCGTGAAATATTTTACAGAGCCTTGGCCCAAACGCCAGGTGGTTATATCCAGTGTCGCACAATAAGGATGCCCATCTTCGTGCATAATAGAGGGTGTAAGAGTAGAGGTCTTTTTTGGTAGGACAATGCCTATATACTCCGACCTTGCTAAAGCGCCAGCATTCCAAAGATCAGCAACCAATTCGGTCTCGGGCAGTTGAGCATTCGAGTCCGCCAAGACGGTTGCTTGCACGGATGAATAAGAGGGAAGTAAGCTGCCGACCATACAAATCATCTCATACAGCCGGCAAAAAAAAAAAAAAAAAGAGCCTGCAACAATGTTGACACTCAGCACACGAGACAAGCAAAGAGTAAATACCCTAGTTCAATAAGCCATCATAGATTGTGATCTGAGATGGGCAAAGTATTAATAGCCTCAGGAACCACCACCGGTTCATCCGGAGAGAATCCGCTTCCCGTTGTTTTCCCTCAGCCGATCCAAAAAGTCCTTCCTCTAACAAGGCAATTCCGCCGCCAGGTATTGCCATGTATCCAGCGAGTTGGCAAGGCTCAGGCTCACCTAATAAAAGCCTCCGGCATGGGCCGGCCCCCTAGCTGGCCTCATGCCCCATCGGGAAGGTCGCCTGAAAGCGGCAAAGGGTAGATAGAGTTGATGAGCCTTGGCACGGGGATCTTTTGAATTGGCTTCACGGAGACCGGCAGCTAATCGATGGACTAGGAGTGTTTTGTTTACATAGTAGTATGTAGGAGATGGCAAAAGTCCATTTTGTTTGTCTAGGAAGGGTTGATGCGGGCTTACTGGGCTTTAGGCACGACGCCCTATCCCTCGTAGAGTCTGTCTTTGGCATCTTTCCAAGGATCCTTTGTTTTTCGTGGCTGTGAAAAACCACTTAGCTGACCAATCCAATTTCACCATAATTCTCTAAAAAAGCCGTCAACCAGGTTGAGTTTGATGATGAGCGGCCGGCCCAAGGCAAATTCCGAGCAGAGCGGCGGGAGATGAATCTAATAGGCATTGCCTCTTCTCGGCAGGAACCCGAGCAGACTCATTGCGATTGGCGACAAAGCGCCTTGGCGGACGAAATGGCGCCAGGGATCTGTACCTGTCGTGCCTGGGTGACAGGGCCCGTGATGCGGAACTTTTTGCCTCTTTACTAGAGTAGCTAGGTGGGCACTTGTGTGATGTTACCTTGCGAATACAATAGTTCTTCCAGGATCTGTGGGAAGTAACCAGAAAAAGAGAGCTGGACTGGGGGAGACGGGGTATATAAGATGCGTGCTTCGACCACCACTTCTCTACAAGAGAGAGGAGCTTGAGTCCAAGGTGTCGGCGATTAGTCCTGGGTTAGAGGTTTCAGTAGCTTCAGGAGGACTCTGTAAAAAGAATCTTCTCCCAATCTGTCAAAATGCGGCCGTCCAACTCCTTCGCCGAGCTGCTTATGCTCGCCGGAACTGCCTCCGCTATCTTGAACCTGGACATGCGACCTCGCAAGCCCGAACTCGAGCCCATCAGATTCGCTTCCAAAGCGGCCGCTCCTTCTCACGCTTTCTTTGAGCAGCTCATTGACCATGACCACCCTGAGCTGGGCACCTTTTCGCAGCGATATGCCTGGAACGGCGAGTTCTACAAGGGCCCTGGGTCGCCAATCATCCTGATGGGACCTAATGAGAGTGCTTTGGATGGTTTCGAGGGATACACGACCAACCTGACTCTTCCTGGCGTCATCGCTCAGCAACTTGGCGCTGGTGCTTTGATCATTGAGCACCGTTACTGGGGACAGAGCTCGCCTTTCGACACCCTCACCACTGAGAACATGAAGTATCTCACTCTCGAGCAGTCGGTCAAGGATCTGGTCTACTTTGCCGAAAACGTCGTCCTTCCCTTCGACCAGAACCGCACCAGCACCCCGGACAAGGCGCCCTGGGTCCTCGCTGGCTGCTCTTACAGCGGTGCCCTCGCAGCGTGGGTGCAGGATCTCGCTCCCGGAACCTTTTGGGCATACTCATGCTCCAGTCCCGTCGTCGAGGCCATCGACGACCTGTGGAAGTATTTTGAGCAGGTCAAGCTTGCGATGCCCAAGAACTGCTCTTCGGACTATGCCCAGATTATCCAGCATGTGGACCAGGTGCTGCTGGGACATAACCGCAAGGCCAAGGATGACCTGAAGAATCTGTTTGGATTGGCCGATCTCGAGCACGATGATGACTTTGCGGCTGCGTTGAACAATGGATTGTATACGTGGCAGAGTGTGCTGTTCTCAGATGCCGTCAACCCACTGCTCAGGATGTGCGACTATGTCGAGGTGAGTAGAATCAGATGTTGTATAAAGTACATTGAACTGATGGCTGTGATAAATAGAACCAATGGCCGGGCAGCACTACTCCCGTTCCTGGAGTCAAGGGAGTTGGCTTGACAAAGGCTCTGGCTGGATATGCCAAGTGGTTCACCACGCTGAGCTTGCCTGGATGTGAGTTAAAGCTCGCTGTGAATCCCATGGATAACATCTAACAAGTGAATAGCTTGCGCTCCTTACGGATATTGGTCCAACCCCAACGACACGTCTTGCTACGACACCTACAACGCAACAAGCCCTCTATTCACTGATCTCACTGTCGAGAACTCTGCCAACCGCCAGTGGTACTGGTTCCTCTGTAACGAGCCGTAAGTCTAAGGCCACTTACACCTTGCAAAGCGAGTATTTCACACTGACACCATCCACAGCTTCAAGTGGTGGCAGGTCCGCGGCCAGGGCAACCTCGTCTCCCGCCTCGTCGACAGGGCATACTTTGAGCGCCAATGCGAGCTCTTCTTCCCTCGCGAGGGCAAATACACCTACGGCATCGCCAAGGGCGCCACCACCCACCACGTCAACCAGGTCACCGGCGGCTGGCGCAACGTCAACACGCACCGTCTGCAGTGGACTGCGGGAGAGTTCGATCCCTGGAGGCCGGCGACGGTCATGGCGCAGGATCGTCCTGGCGGCCAGCTGAAGTCGACGCCGCAGCATCCCGTGAATGTCGTTCCTGGAGCGGCGCACTGCGGAGATTTGCTGGTGAGGAACAAGAATGCGAATGCGGGAGTGCAGAAGGTGTTTGACGCCGAGGTGGCGAATATCAAGCAGTGGGTGCAGGAGTTTTATGAGGAGAAGGGCAAGAAGCAGTACTAGATAATTGTATGCTTGGCGTTGGGGAACATGATCTTGAGGACTTGGATGAAACTCAGATGTATTGTAATGGGAATGATTCCTGATGACTTGACGTAAGTCCACACTGTATTCTATTAGTACATGCTTATACATGCCGCATCTAACATTAGCAAACGCCGTGCCCAGGACCCAAGTTCTGTAACCATACGTGAATTGCCCCCAGCATCACCAAATACCTGGAATGACGGCCCATTTCTTGCCAATCTTCTCCTCCCCAAATCTCTCAATATACCACTTCTTCCCGTTGACAGCTCTCGGAAGCATTGAGAAAATCTCATTCACGAGAAACGCCCTTGCAGGTGCACATCCCCAACCAGTAGCCATGTAAAAGCCAAACCACTCAACCCACTCAGACAAATAATGCGGATAAAGCATATACCGAAACAATCCCGCCTGGGGAATCTGGTAGTGTTTCTCCACGCTAGCCGTGCTGCCACTCTTATCGCCGGCTTGCTGACGGATGCGTTCCTGGCGCTTTTGCTCGCGACGACGGATCTCGCGCAGCTCTTCGTCGTGAAAGAAGTTTGATGAGAGGCCGAGGTAGAAGATGCCGATGCCGAGAATGAACTGCGGGATGGACGACGAGGAGGACCAGGCTTCGGCGGTGGTTGGGCCGTAGGCAGACAGCCAGGCGGAGATGCAGAGGGCGTTGCAGACCTGGAAGCCTATGGCGAGGGCCCAGACGCCGACGTGGATTGGAGACATGGAGGGCTGGATGATGGGGAAGAGGACTGCTCGGTAGCAGTAGTGGATGACCTGGAGATGTGTGTTAGCATCCATGTAGACTCATTCTCAGAGACGCAGCCAAGAGAACACACAAATAGTCCACCAAGAACTCGATTCTGCCACGGCAAGTCGTCGATTCCAGCCTTCTGCGGCAACGTGTTCATAACGTAGAGCAGCGTCAAGAAGCCGGGACACTCCATCGTCATCCACGCCAATCGCCCGGGGATGTTGAATATGCTGCTGACAGACGTCTTGCCCATGCCGTACCACTTGATGATCCATTGTAGCGATCCAATCTGTGTCTCTCACATTAGTATGAATCCTAATTATCACGGGCCATCATAGAGTGAGACTTACAACAGGATAGCCAATCTGCCAGCAACGAAGCAGAAGCTCGTAATTCTCCCGAGAGGGAGGAAACAGCCCCTCAATCAGCGACATGATGACTCTCCTCGAGAAAACCTAGAAAAAATCGTTCAAGATGAACAAATCATGGAGCTCATACAGAGACGCTTATAAGCCCAGAAGCCACAATCTGAGTGGCTGCAGCGCAATGATGTCAACAGTCGCCAGTGACGAGACATGCGTTCCACAGCCAATTCTGCCGCCAGCCACCACCTTCCTAATCCCGTTATTATAGTGTTATAAGTTACTGTAAAACCAGCCCCGATAACTGCATGGTGTGCTGGCGCAATGGTAGCGCGTAGTCCTCCTATTGCTACCCGCAACAGGGAGATCCAGACTAAGGCTCAGGGTTCGAGTCCCTGGTACATCGAATCGCCATGACTTTTTTTTACTTCCTTCGATGGTATCCATACGTTCATTATATGTATGCCTAACGTCCGCGGAATATCTCTATTTTTTTTTTATTCTCCAACGGGAAAGGGCCTCATCACAGGCACTCATCAAAAAGCAAAAGTGGCTTGTCTGTTTGATACGAGATTCAAACGCCATGTATTGAGGGAACACAAGTCTTGTTGCTACACGTCTCGTCAAAGACAACTATAAAAATGCCTGGAAATGATAAATTGGAATGCCGCAAAAGGAGTGGGTGAACAAGAATGTCCTTGATTCAGTAATTATCCAGCCCAAAAGAATGCCCGCAAAGAAAAATGTCCGCCTGCCCATCAATAAAACGCCAGTCCCGACATCATACCCTAACATCATCCATCAATGGCTCATTCTCATCATGTCAACATCACATTACTACACAGTCTCGGTCTGATCTGCTTGAAGCCCCGGCAGGGGGCACTGCTGGTCTTCGGCCTACTGGAACCGAGGGGCCGGGTCGACGGCCACGGGTTGCGGCAGAGGGCCCGCCACCGGTGCTTACACTTGATCGAGACACCTGTCTGCTTGCCGGGGTGCTCTCGTGGTGGTTAGGGTGTCCTGGAGGAGGGAGGTATGCGGGAACCTGGGCAGCTTGCTCATACGAGGGCGGCGGCGGTTCGTCCGAGTTGTCAGCCGGTCGATTCACGCCTGGTCTCCGGGGCGGGACAAGAGGCCGCACCTGCTGTGACACCGATCCCGAGTTGGGTAGAGACCGCTGGGAAACAGAGGCAGAGGCAGAGGCAGAGGCAGAGGCCACATTGACGCTGTTGGAACCCCGTCGCGGCGGGGCGAGGGATGGGCTACTGCTAGCTGCCACTGCAGAATTGCGCCTGGGGCCGTTGATGGCTCCGGCATTGCCTCCTCCAGGGCGGCTGACGGGTATGGGCAGATGAGCCTGCTCAATGTACTGCTCCGACAGCGCCCGCTCACGCTTCCGACGTGCCTGCTCCTCGCGGTGTCTCTGGTCCTCTTCCTCCTGCAGCTGTAGGGCGAGAGCCAAGTCCCTGTCCTCTTGTTCGGTGGTAGAACTCGGTTGACCAACTTCCTCTAGATGTGTAGCCTCTTTCGTCTTGCCACGCTTGTTGGTGACGGTCGTCCAAGAGCCACTGCCTTGGTCTGTTATGTGATCGCCAGCTCTGGTGCTCGGTCCACTTGTCGCATCGCCACTTACGAGGCGGAAATCTCCAGAAAGAAATTGGTTCAATTCCCCATTCACATCCCGCAGGCTTTCCCACACAATCTCGTCATGGCTCCGGAATCCAGCGTCCGTTACAAGCGTGAGGAGCTGACGAGTATGAGGATGGCAATAAAGCGTTGAAAAATGGTCATTGCGGAAAAGAATGGCAAATGTGCCTGGTCGCATTGCCTTTTCAATCACCTCGATTCCCCAAGGAGTCAGTTGGGTTGCTGATTCGTTCAGGAATATCTTGATGGTGATGATGTCCTGGTATAAATCCTGCTCCACTTCCGTTAGACCCTCCTCAGACGTGGCCAGTTTATCTTCCAACTCCTCCTCGCGGAAGAGCAGATTCTGTACGTCCTCGTAAGAGGCAGCATGCCTTTCCATACAAGCGCAGACGGGATCATCATATGGCGGCAGCCATCCATGGATCAGGGGGATGGAAAAAGTGGCATAGAGGCTCATCTCAGCCGTGTTCTCAAAAGTTCCGGGGATGTACTTTCGCCGTTCGAGAGGATGAAGCTCCGTGAGTGAGGTATGTTCGTATGCCGCGATCACCTCCGGGGTGGGGATGAATCGCGGGTTCACATTCATGCCGGTGTGGAGACTCTGCAGGAATGAGTAGAGCTCTGAGACATCCGGCAGGGAGTCCTCTGACGATGTTCTTCGCGGAGACATGAGCTCATCAAAAACAGCATCCAGCAGCAGGCTCAAGCTGACCTGCTCTCGTGAGCGCAGAATTTGCACCAAGGCCGTCTCGCCAATGTCGTCGGGTGTCGTCAAGGTAAGGGCATTGACTAGTGCAACCAGTGGGCAGGGTCCGTTCTCATTCTGAATCAATATGGGCGACACGCGGGGGTTGTTGGATGAGCTGGGATCATGCCATCGGATATTCTTGACCTGATACGTCTCGGCTTTGCCGTCGACTGGCGGCCGTGATGGCGCCCATCTCACACGACTTCCCGAAAGCCGGGGTGGCAAGGCTGGCTTTTCGTCCAGCGCATCAGTTGAAGAGTCTTCCTGGGGCTGTCGTGGCGGCGAGCTTGATGAAGGCTCTGAGTCTATCAGGCTCCAATCGTCCAGCTGGGCCGCTTGGGCTGCGGCAATGTCGGATACCTTGCCCTTGCCCTTGCCCTTGGCCGCCTCTAAAGATCCCAAGTCGTCCCAGACATGCTGCTCACGCAGGAAATCATCTGGCATTGCGGTGTTTTGTGGCGGGGTGGCTGGATTGCCATGCTCGCTGGGATAGTCCTCATCCCATGCCGAGCCTTTGGAGTGCAGGGAGATTAGATCGGCGGATTTGGGGGAGATGGGCTCTTTTGCGGGTGGCTCTGGCGTAGTACGAGCCCAAGGATCAAGCTCTGAGCCGCCAGGCGATACGGCGATGGGTAACTCAGTTCCATTTAGGGAGGGTCTCGCACCAATGGGCGGCTGCCATGGATTCTGAATGCTTGTCGCATCCAGGCTCAGGTTGGACAGCGAGGCAGTTGGCGGCTGCAGAGTGATTGGAGGAGCCTGGACGTTTGCGTCAGGAGGGGTCTGTTTCCTCAGAAATGGATTTGTCTCTGCCCTTTGTGCGCCCGGTCGAAGAGCATCGGGGACCTGGCCAGGAAGATTTAGGCCTGGTGGCTGGTTTCGAGCCTCGTTCCACACGCTTTCTTCATCATCCGGAGAGCTGAAGCCCACTTCCACACCTCCACCGGGTCGCAGCGATGCAGGCACATCTTGTCGGTGGAGGGGGCTTGCCGTCGCACTGTTTGGGCGCTGAGAGACCACATCTTCCCAAGCACCTGCTGTCGGCTCGTCCGTCCAGTTGTTCATCGAAGCCGACTGTTGCGATCCGTGCGGAGCAGCTTCGGCGTTGCTGGGAGGCTGATGGATATACATTATGGACGGAGATGCAGTCTGTAAAAGGATCTTTGTCTAGCAATATTCTTCAAGCTATGCTGATTTAGTCAATCAACCAAAGATGGTAGCGAAAGGCCGAATCGCCTCCTCGAAAGGCGAGGATCGTAGGAGTTCAAGATCAGGTGGGGAGATGTCGGATGTCGTCACTGAGTCGGCGATCAAGACCAGCAGCGCATGATGGCAAGGGAGGAAGCAAACACCGCAGAGATGAGGCGCTGGAAGAATGCAATTGAAGGAGTCTGGAATCGGATAATAAAAGAAGCCTCGCCGGTGGCTTTGGCAGAGCTCTGGTAGGTTGAGTGCAAAGTCGAGAATCGTTGACGGACAAGTGACATGCGGGCATCTTGGGGAACTTGGGGAAGAGCTGTGGCGGTGCACGCGCGGATGGCTGCCGTGGTACCGTAGACGAAGTACGTATGCATGCCGATTGCGGCTTAGCGGGAGACGGAGTGACCCACGAAGCTCACTAGCCACGCCATGCACGGATTCGGGGCTGAGGTGGCGATTTCTGTGTATCGGATTGTGTTGGCCCAAGGCTGAATGGAAAAATGCGCAAATCATGTATAAATGACGGAGGATTTACGCTTTACGATACAGGACATACGATAGATACCTGATAAAGTTCGCATACGGAAATTTTTTTTGGATTATGACATCACTGCTCAAGGCACTAGGCAACTTTTAGCCATGCATAACGGCACAGCCACATGCTCCGTCAGTGGCGGTTACATAAGCAAATACTCCACTACAGTACGTACACCAAACAACAACCAGCTTCACTCGTGATGAACCGTACCAAATGGCATCAGATCGCCCATTTCGATCCTTCTTACTCTCCAAGGCGAGGCAAGACAAAAAGGCGCTGACCAACAGAGCATTTACTTTGTTGTGCTTCCACCAGCCAACTGAACATTGATGGCTGAGCATCCCCTTGCATATTGTGTCACTCCACAATGTTTGCTAGCAAGGCTGCTCTCATCCTGCTGGTGCTAGTTTAGATGCTAATAGTGGCAACTCGCTACATCCCGTAGATCCAAATGCAAGCATGATTGGTGAAATCAGCGTTCCTTGAGCCTGCCGCTGAGACAGGTGTGCATCTGTGCTGCACAAGCCCCATAATGGGATTGATGCCCGAGACATATTTGAGCCGTGTGGACATTTCTTGTTTATGAATATCGGCTGTCAGCCATATCTTCAGCTTTCATGTCCCCCCTTTTCTATCCATGCTCTAGATGGCAGACCGGAGCTTGAACAAGACCCGAATAATCGCTTCTTGTTGCAAAGCATTTGCTTTTAGTTACGTTCCTCAGATTGTCTCCTCGAAAAAGCCGTCGGTTGACAAGTCTCCAAGATGGAGGCATTCGATGGACTTGTTACATTATTTCCCGATTCTAACATCCTTCTCAACGAATCATTTCTCTCACGAAGCATGTCCGACAGAATGCCGACGACTGACCGTATCCTCCAGAGCACACTCATAGACTCCACTGACGAATCAGGTGTCATCCTTCCATACCCCTCTATCCTCAACCTGTACGAAGGTGGCTGTGGCGCATATGATGAACACGGTTACTATACAAACTGTACCGCAGCCTGTGGAAACATGGAGTTGGTACTCAAAAACTGGCAGACCCAATGGAACTGCTTGACGTTGGCAAATATGGCGATAAACAAGCCATACCCGCATAGATATAACAACTCGAGTTCTGCTGGTGATACTGCCAAGATCCTGAGTCATCTTGGCGTTAACAACTTGACTGCATTTGACGGTATTGGCGTTTTCGAAAATTACACAACCTGTCTGAATGAATCCTGGTATTCATTTTGGGGCTCGAGTGATGCTAGGCGTTACAACGACTCTTTAAACGTGCACGAATGGGGCGTAACCCTTTTTAATGCGTGCATAAATCCGTCATTCACGATTGATGACGACCTTGCTGGGCCTGGGGTAAGTCAAACTTTGCTCTACGCAACGGCAACTGGTTTATGCATTCGTAGCAGCTGTTAACTTGGCATACCTATTTAGGTTATATGCTCATACATAACGTCAATTGCCATCATTCTCTACGTTTGGATATGCATCCATTCTCTTCATATTGCAAGCAGCATTGACTGGTTTGCGAAAGTGACCTCGTATCAAGGCAAGATCTATTCTTTAATTACGTTCCATCACTCCCGCTTGGCTACGCGTATCGAATACGCAACCATTGTGTTCGCCGTGGAGATGCAGGAAGCCCAGTGCTTCCTCATGCTTGCCCTTCAGGCTGGCCTTATTTACGCCGGCCCTATGGGGATAGACTTAGTAGTGGATGATTGGCAAAGTTTACTCTTTAACCGTTCGGTTATGAGGGGACTTACCGTTATCGCCGCACTGCCAATGCTCTTGAACCAAATTCTTCTCCACAGGTTGCAACTCGACTCTGTCTATTCGCTCTTTTTATGCTCTGTGACGTTCTTGATAGCGTACGGGGTCGTTATGGGGTCGATTTTTACTGGGCTTGACATTGACCAAATCTACACCTACTTTGCATTAAGGAGGCCTCCTATCTCGAGTTCCGAATATTGTGGCAAACAATACGATTTAGTATCCCTTTGTTCCTTCAGTCCCTACTACGAGATGACAGGGCTGCATCAACCCCGATTCATTTTGGATATGGGCATCTCAGTTTTGATCGTCCTTTGGTATAAAAAGTTATGGAAAGAGTTTGCAGGATCTCCATGGTTGAGGAATTACGCGCAGACAGCCTCTAAAAAGAAGGACATCATACTGGTATATATGATCCAACTAGGGAATCTTCTTGCATCTGTTTTCATTTTTACGTCGGAGATCATCTTTGTTAGATTCATGGTGGTCAACCTGCGGCCATTGTATGCCTTATTCGAAGGGGATACTCCAGGTTACTATATTAGGCCGCCTGTCAAGGACACCTACTGGGGAATCAGCCAGGTCATTTCGATGCTGCTTTGGGCACCTGTCATTTCAAAATATTTCTATATGCTCATCTGTGAGTCGCCTTGCCCTTGCTGTTTATAGATAACATGCTACGACTTTAGCTTCTAATCGATTCTAACCTGATCCTTTGTTATATACTAGTTGGCGTTGAAAGAGGGTTCGCGATTAGACTCTCTAAAGCCTTTGCTATTATTAGAAAACCGAGACAACCAGACGGACAGGAAGTCCAAACAAACGAAAACGACAACCCTACGCCAATTGCTACTGCTCAAATAGCTGCCTAGCTCAAGGTGAGAAAGGCGAAGAAAATTGTGCAGAGTAGTAGGTGCCCGGATTCGATAACATTGAGGATATGCGAATATGCATGTCGATCGATCACTTCGTGACCCATCGAATATATGAGTCTATTTGGAAGCGAATTGCATCTCTTTGAGTAAGTTCGGATAAAATAAAACGCGCTGTAGAGGTTATAAGAATGAAAGATCTGAATGCCCAACTAATTTTTTGATCTCGGGGATGACGGATGAAGGAGGATCGTTGCAATTTGGCTAATCAAATCATGTTTTTCTCCAGTACAGCAAATATACATAGAAAAATTAGATTTCCCATGTGATTTTTAGATATTGAGCAGCTTTTCAGCTAAACTATAGAAATATTTATACACCCAATCTCTCACTAGCTAGTTTAGCCCCCTGGACACGACTCGAAATCTTTTGGAATGCAATATCCCTGGCAAAATCTGGACTCCCATAGCTAGGTTTCAAATCGATAGAGAAGGGAGAGAAGCCTATAACAATTCATTTGCATTAGTTGAGTATAATCGATGATTTCTAGAGTAGGGTGAACCATACCGCAATCATCTGTCGCCCCAAGTTGATCAACAGGGATGTATTTGCTAGCGAGCACCAACTGGTCGGCAATTTGTTCTGGATCCTCTACAGCAGGTCTGAGAGTGTTGATAACTCCAATAAAAGCAACCTAATATTAATATGTCGGTATGTTTAGCATGACTTCATCTGATTTGTATATAAAATCGTAGCATCTCACCTGTTTGACGCCGTTGGCATCCTTGCGAATATGCTCCCCAATCGATTGGTACACAACCTCACGATTCTTCTCAGATGAGGCCTGGATTAAGAAATAGCCTGCATTAATATGGAATAGAGACGGCAAAAGTTTGTGATAATCGACGTCAAGTGAGTGCACGGAGTCGCAGTCGCCACCAGGGCAGGTGTGAAGACCAATGTTGATTCGCTCCTCAGGAGTGAAGCGATCAAGGACTCTATATATATGTTAATGAAATTTCGGAATATTCCTTCTCATGTTTCCATACTGGTTGATTAACAAGACGAAAGTTTCGAGAAGCTCGGCGTTTGTCCAAGGGTTCCTGGGATCATGCTTTAAAGCGAGGCGACCTGAGGGAGCGCATTAGCTATTGGTCTACCAATTAAACAAGGATGATATCAATACCCTCAGTGAAGTCAATCGAAACCCTCTTTGCACCTGTTGCAAAGCATCCTCGAATGTCTTTTTCGCACTGAATGTGTTAACTCGATAGAATCGTCGACATAAAATAAAAAGATATGTTTTATTAACCTACTTCATTAATCAAGTCTTTAATAAACTCATCGCGGGAGTAGCCTTCGAGTTCGCCCCGAAGAGGATAAAGAAGGTACATCATACTCGGAGCAATAACTGCCTGCTTCATTGGATGAGAGGCATAGGGCTTAGACTGCTTGAGATTTTGCCATGCGTACGTTGCATATCTGATTCATGATAATTAGCAGGGCTTTTTTCTGTTGAACAAGCAAGGCAAACGTACTTGAAAGGTCCTTTGACGAGACGCGGTAGCTGGCGGTGATGGCCATCCTCGAAAATAGCCTGTAGAACTAGATATCAGCCATATTCTATTATTCAGTCCTCAAAGGAGGCATACGAAGAATTGACCGTCAGCGGCAAAATTACTAGGCAGTCCTGCGCCTTTGAGTGTCCTATCATTATTTCTAGTAAGAAACACTCTTTTGTGAACAAGTTCATTGTCGCTGATACTCACTCCACGATTGGGTATGTTGCGAAACTAAAATCTCACATCAGTAACTCTGGAAAATGAGATGAAATAATTCCTTTACTCACGAGCTGGCATGCTGCTCTCCATCAGTTACATAGGTTTCCCCAGCTGCTTCCATCCTCTCAACAGAGTCTTTAGCGACCTTGTCCTGGACTGCGACAAGTTCATCGTGGGTAATTTTCCCGGCATCATAGTCCGCAAAGGCCTTTTGCAAGTCTATTTTCTGGTTAGCTTCCACTTAGCTTGGAGTTAAACGCGATCATATTGTCGTACAAGTTGGGCGAGGCAGCGAGCCTACGACTTCGGTTGGAATGGGCATTTTGCCGTACAACTTTTTGCTCTTTCAACTAGAAAGGACAATTGTGTTCTCTGTCTTGAAAATAGTAAATACCGCGGGTAATACGAAACTAGAAAGGAGTTTTGAAAAGAATATCTCGGATAATTTATAAACGCCGGGTACAGAGTATATTTGACAGGTTGATCCAACCCCGCATTAGCAACGTCAGATCCTGGCAGGGTGGGAATAAATCTCAGAGATTCTTGCATTTAGTATCCATTTTGTGGCTCAGGGTAGACGTATGTGTCTGTCATTGGCGACACTAGACGTTCTGTTGTGGGCAAGCCCGGAAAGACAAATATGGTCTGACCCGCGCCAAAAGTGAGTTCATGCGCTCAGCAGGCAAATTAACTTTGCCTAGTCAACCGGAGATCTTCAGCTGCAGAGAAGCCTCGTCTAAATATGCTGAAAATTCCAGATGAAAAGCCAGTGTGGAAAAGAACAATAATAGGGTCGCAGTTGGTGCTTGTGTTGACAAGAGCTCAACCCATGGAATATCCACAAATACAGCATGCATACATGGAGTCGGTGACATGCCAGCTAAGCAATGGTCAATGCTTTTGCAACCATCGGCCATCTCAACCAAAACTAGCGAATGCTTGAAGCGAATTGGGCATGGTTTCACAGCTCAACATGGGTATCTGATTAAAGTCTGTTTTATGTCGCCGACGTCTTTTGATGATGCAAAAAACCGTGTTGAGAACGGATGAATGGGTGAGACAGGGTAGGTATAATTACAACCTTGATGAACTCTAGGAATAATGACCTACCACTACTCAGCGGAGGAGAAGTTGTTGGGATTATCGGATATGGTACAATAGGTGAGAAATAGATATGATGAATTTAAAAAGAGCAATGCTTGACGTCTTGTCAAACCTTAGGTCGGCATGTTGCTCAGCTTTGCCGTGGCCCCGGGATGACTGTTCTCATTTCTTCTCGGAATGGTGCAGTGCCCGGACGCTATTTCAACTCTTTACGAACAAGATATGATGAGAAAACGAGCTGATGATAATCGAACACCGTTATTGGAAGTTCTACGTCGATCATCAGTGCTTGTTTTATGTCTACCTCGCAGCTCGGATACGCTTAATCCATATCTCGTGATGAGCTTCAAATGATGCCTCGAGGGGCAATTCTGATAAACGTTTCACATGGAGGTATTGTTGGTGAGATGGCAGTCCTTCAGGCTTTAAAAGAAGGTGTACTCAGCGGGTGTGTAACGGATGTATTTTCGAAAGAGCCCTCTGGGGCTAGTGAGCACTGGAAGGAAGGTGATAGCCCAATTCTCAGACTCAATCAGGCTGAAGTAGAAGAGACGAATCTGCTGGTAACGCCCCATATCGCGTGGTATGCAAGGGCGATAATAGATGGCTACTTACAAACATTTAAGCAAAATGTGGAAGTTTGGTGTGCCGGAAAGGCAAGGAATATTGTTATATAACAAAGAAGAGAACCACAGGGATAACGGGTTGGCTGGAATGAAGCCACTGTTGGAAGTTTCTCGAGATAAAAACAATATTCCTCAGTTGCTACTATCTTTGAACTAAATAAAGCACAAGAGAGAGCTGCAGTTGACGGAAGAAACGCCAAAGGCACTTACACCGAAAGGGCATGGCAACTTTTATGTCTTATTGATTGAGACATCCTCGATTTTTTGGTATCGATTTAGGTTTGTCTATAATATATTCTAATGTATTGTTGCTCAGGTTGTAACTACGAATAACTACCAATTAACGATTAATCTGTTACTGCTGAATATACACGTATCGAGCAGCGAGTTAAGTTGCCAGGATGTGCTAGATATAGAGACTGTGTAGTGTGCATCCAACAGAGAAATTGGTGTCTTATTAACTCTAGAATATTTTAGGCATAGACTAAGAGAAGGTAGGTAAAGATGTTTCTTGATACAACTAATCATTCATAAGCAGCTGCATATTACCAACTTGACGACTCAATATTATCTATCAGTTGACAAATGGCAATCGTGATTCACAATATAACGCGCTCGGAGCTGAGGATATAGCTGTGTCTTTGTCCCCCCGGCTCAATTTTGGGTTATTCTTCCCATGAGTGACTCCCCATCTACGATCAGTTCCGCCTCTATGTTGCTGACTTACACTGTAGTTGGTCTCTCGAAAAAGCCGGAGAATGCCGTGGCAGGCTTGAAATACGGCAAGATATTAATAGCCAGATCCTGACCAGACTGCTACGCAGGTAGTTGAAGGTAATACAAGTAGACTAATAGTAGAGGGATGCCGTTCAATCTATAAATGACAGGTACTATAGCCTCCGATGTAACGGACCTTTGCATAGTGCTTCTCGATTTGCCGGAAGTTTCGCCCGTCAACATCGAGACGTATTACAACGTAGCTTGGGTCTTTAATGTCGTACCTGGTGCAAGATTTTGTAGCAATTTGCATCTGAATAGAATGGAATTACCACTGGATTTGGGAAATTTTGAGTCCATTGTATGATGAAACAAACCTACAGAGAGATGCCAAACGGATGCTAAGGGGAGGTAAAAGCCGTTGAAGACTATGGTGGCTGATTAGACTTGGCCTTGTATTAAAATACCGGTCTCCAATCAGACTATGCCTAAACCTACTTCCCTAATATAGATAATGATAGCTTCATGCTCTACCGATCGAATACTGGTACAATAGAATCCATGATATTTATGTATGTGATGTGACACAGCCGAATCAGGCTTAACAATATATTCGTGGCGGTCATATGCGCATATTGTTCTTGACTTGGCCGCATGAATATAACCAAGTATCCTGGAAAATTTCAATAAGCATCTAATTACCAACACTCCATCTACGTACATGTAACTGAGGATAAATGATGCTAGATAGCCACTCCCTATAAATGAAAAATACATATGTGCACAGTATTATGGAACAATATCTATGTTCGCCACAATAATGTATCCAATTACCTAACCTCGCATTTCCGCCACACATTTCAAGATTCAATTACAAAGAGAAGCTCCCGAGCGTATGCAGCTGCTGTTGCTGCCGCGTAAAAATGCCAATCATCGTTCTTATGCAAGTCGCAATAATCACATATGCCTCGGATCACAAGGCATCGGAAGTCGTTCATAAGGCCTGCGGCTTCCATCTCGAAGCAAAGCACATTCAACTCGGGGTCATGAGCGTAAAAGTCCCTTTCTTTAGCGTCTTTCATGACCGAGTTTGAAGATGCGATTGTGCCGTAAAAGACGTCAATGACTTTGGGCGATGTGCGAGGCTGGCGCACAACCAGGCCATCCAAATCACATCCCGCACAGGTTTGTCCGCCTAGGTGTTTGCTGTCAGGGCGGAATAGCTGATCCATGTTGGGTCGGTGGAAGCGAGGGTCGTCATCGAATCTCGTCAGGTGTTCATACACGCCTCCATACTGGTCAGCATGCTCATGTCTTCGCCTCATTTCAGGTAGGACATTGAGCAATTCGGCCGGCGGAGAATTTAGATGGCCGGTCCGTTGAAATGTGCCATCGATTCGTTTGCCAAGATCGAACTGAACAACCCCTCCGATACCCTTATAAGGCACGCTGACGACAACATCGCCGAGACGGATGTCCTGCTCTGAAGTTGGCGCACCGCCTCCAATGCCGACCATTAAGAGAAACCGCAGCCTATAAAAGGAACGCGTCATGTCATTCGCAACACGAGTGGCTGGCGAGATGCCATAGCGACCTGAGGGAAGGCATCCAATCACAATACGGTGCCCGCCAATACGACCAAAGCAATATGTATTGTCATCGCCTGGCTCTGCGAATTCTGGACCGTCGATTTCTTCATCTAGCATCGCACAAGCGGCCTCGTATTCTTCTTGGAGAGCACAAACCCATCCTACAGTGAAACTCTCTCGGGACGCCATGATATGTAATACACAATTGCAGTGGCGGCTTGAATTAATTCGTGGTTGAGAAGAGGCCAAAAGAAAAGAAATAATGGGTTGAGCTTAGAGGATGGGGATTTGACATACAAAAAGTATGAGGTTGCTCAATGCCTTATATACATGTTCTGAATACCTTCACGCTATTAATCCTACCTCTTCAGCAGCGCGCTTAACACAAATAGTATACAGAGCCAATGTAGATTTGGTGTGTACACGGAGTTTCGGCTTATGCAAGTGAGGCGCGTATAAATTGGGCAGCCCGATAGGCGCTTAATCCACAGCCTCATTTAGAAATATGGCATCCTGGCGCCTTCAATTACGGGGCCATATGCTACGTAGTGTTGATCCGTCAGGTGTTTCTTGTTTCATATCACCTCTGCCGGCTGTAAACCTTTTGGTATAGCTGGAATTGTGAGTTTATTTGGTGTATCATATGTCGATTGTAAGCGCTTGAATAGTGGTTTCAGCTATTTTAGAGTGCGAAGTAAATTATGTATTCCCATCTTTTTTTTTTTTTTTTTTTTTTTTTTTACCACGGATAAAGTTAGCATGCTTAGTTATACTAAACGAAGATAGCGGCTGAAGTTGATTAGCCAGTAGATGAAACAAAAATAGCATCTAGCGAGCATACTAATTTTCAACGAATATTCCTTTACAGCAGCTATGATATATCATGAGCTCCTCTACACGTCAAGCAATCCTACAATTGAACGCGTTCCTGAAGCCATCACTGAACTATATACACAGTATTGGCAGGCATCTTTTCCAGCAACTTATCATGCTCTTCACTCCAGCCCCCATCCGCCGTATATGCCAATCCTACTCTCCGAAAGACTAATTCCGAAGGATCTTTATGGGACAAATCTGGATCGTAGCCCTCAGTGTTTGCCTTGTGCCCCACAGCCTCCAGCACCAGGGCGGCAAATACGACCTTTTCCTGTACGGTGGCCTTAATTGGTAGGCGCTTAAAACTAGCCATAGGCAGACAATACAGCGACTCGGTGATAACGGTGTTCATACTGTCGGGGTAAAAGACTAGCGGTGGCATCTTCTGTATAGCAGTTTCGTCACTCTCACCCTCATCTTTTGGGGGAGTGATAAGAAGCCTCTTTTGGTAAACCCGTCTTCCAACGGCGCTTTCTTGAAGAATATCAGCAGACATGGCTCCCAAGAAGTAAGTGTACTCTGGATGCTCAGTATTTTTAATCGTAAATGAATATCGTGTCGCCGTAATTTCCGTCTTCCAGAGAGGACCGGCGAGAAGGATTGCTGAGGGAGGCACTTCTGTGTACATGTCATCCATCACCCAATCTCGTGGCTTATCGTGATCATCAGGTAGTTTGGGAACATTCATAGCGCCGCGTACTGATGCCACCAATGAGTACTGGTTGATCACCTCATCGTTGAGAAACGGATAGACGACTTCGCACTCGGGGTATGCCCAGCTCCATGATATGGGTACCGCGGGTTCAGGCAAGTCTTCTCTCTGAGCATCTTTAAAATATGCCAACCTCCATAGCAGATCCAAGACTGTTTCATCTTGAGGTTCCCAGTCTCCCCCCTCTTCTGTTTCATTGAGTTCGTCATACCAAAGCCCGGCAAAGTACTTCTTTCCACCCAATCTGGCATTAAAATTCTTTGCAAGACCTGCAATGGCAAACAGAGTATCGCTGCGGTAGGTGTAGTCAAGTCGAGAATACGCCTCAACAACGAGTCTCCAGGCCTGTCGAAGTTGCTTGTGAGAGGGATTGTTGCCAAGGGTTCGCTGCATGTCTCTTCTGCTACTTGCCGAATGGAATGGAATGTGAATGTCATCCCCCCATTCTTTCATGAGCTTATTAGTCTGTGTTTCGAGTTCTTCGAGGCCACATTCACACTTCTGATGGCTGGCGCATTGCCACGAAAGCTCATCAGGTCCAAAAATGAGAAGGCGTCTCGACAAAAGGCGCTCTTGAAATACCCATGCTCTATTCCAGACTGGAATAGTGCCATCCTTGACCATGAATGTAGGATGGTAGATTGTGTGTCGATAGTGTAATTCATGATCATTGCCCTCCGCATCCTTGATAGAGACATGTTTTGGACTACTCCTAGAAGTAGAATCTTGGAATAGCCTTTTCTCCGTATGAATGCCGTGGCTCTCCACCAATGTGATGGAGGAATTGGAATATATGTCACTCATTTTTAGAGAATGTTTCTTCCAATCGCTCTTGGAATCTTGTATAATGCACAAGCTGTCGATCCATATGTAGCGTATTTCCTCGCCGTATTGTTCTTGGTGCCATTTTGAGAATTTCCTCAAAAAAGTTATGGAGTCTTGATATGTCGGCGAGAGGTAGTCCCATGGCACTTCGTTGCACAATGAGTCAATGTTCTGCTTCGTGGCCTGGGACGTTTCCTTTCCCCACCGATGGCTCAAGCAAGCGTATCTCGCCTTTTCACCGTTCGTTCGAACCAACTTAACACCAGACGCAGTGTCTTCAGCAGCGATGTCGAGAACTCTATCGGGCATCTCTGGGATCTCTCCGGCTGAGCAATCTCCATGCGTATCATTACATTCACGAAACCAATTCGTAGCTTTTTGAAAGGCTTCATCAGACGCAGTATTTCCGGATGGGGCCGTTCGCTCGAATACAGTCAATCCACGGTCTGGAAACCAAGGCTGCCTCCACGGCGACGGGATTTCTGTATGCACTCTGATTAGCCATCCTGCCTGAGAATATTTACCATAAACTGCTTCATACCAGTTTTGAGAAAGCTCTCTACACCCCATGCATGCGCTGGTATGTCGCCAGCAGCCAAATGGCCAATTCGAAGACATTGAGATGCTGAGCTTCCTCCTGTGGTAACAAACCCCAAGTTGAGCATTAGCTCTTGCCGTTCGGCGTATCCAGGACTGGCTTCCATCATATAGTCGTGAAGGCCACGCCTAAAGGTGACACAAGGGGCAATCTGTCCTTCAGTATTGCGATGTGAAGGGCAAGGCTGCTCGAGCCAGTATTTGAATGGGATCGATTTGTTCTTGATGAGTTCCGCCTTGACGAAGGCCTGTGCCTCCTCCCGCCCACCTTCCCTGATATTTGGCTGTTGGCCATCGAGGAGATCATACACTCTTGTCTCGACTATCTCATTGTCAATGGGCATCGTGTAAATTGATTCAATGTTCTTCTCGAATTTGTGTTTCATAGTCTCCGAGTTGGTCAGCAGATTCATAGAAGAGCGTATTCTACTGGCTGTTGTGCTGTTCCGAGATGCTTCTGAAGTTGCTGTAGTAGGAGAGCTACATGGCAAAGCTTTGGCGTTTCCCTCATCGCCAAGTTCACTCTTTGGGCTGGATGGCCCTGATTTGGAACCTTCTGAAGCATCATCTTCTACGCTACCACGGAACGCAGTTTTCGTGAAGCCAAAATCGAAGCAGATTGGGCACACCAGATCGACCTGTTTCGACCTACCAGCAGAAGTTGTGAGAAGCCGGCGGGCGCCATTTTGAACACCAAATCGAAGCATCTTGAATTGAGGGGAAGTTTTACTGAACTGGCCAACTGCAGATGATGTTGCCTGGTTATATCATTTAAGATTCAGCTACTCCGTAGGACTATTCGGGCTGACTGCTGCTCTGCCTCGCCCCGCTTCCTTCGACCTACCCCTGGAGCCTGGGATTTAGCGTCATGAGTCGGAACAATATAGTGAAACCGAGACAATCCAGGACGTGCCTATCGAACCATTGGTTTCATTGTAAACAAATACATATATCGAATAAAGAATACTTTTAAGGTGAGGTTGGGCGATGCACCAAGTGTAGTCTGTGTCAAAATGATTCTGTTGTGGATTGTGCCCCGTACAAATTGCACCTTCTGTAGAGTCTTCGAAATGGGGCGGTGTATCTAGGTTGCAACTTTGTTGCCTTGAGGCTAGTCTTGATGCACGAAACAACGAGACCAGGGGAAGTTTCGGTCCGGCAAGAGAGCTGCTACGAAGGTCAAGAGGGAGGTCTGCATGCGAACGAGCATCAATAAAGTCCACTCGTAACGGCGCCTCAATTTGGAGGCTTTTGTTACCTACCCTCTTAGGATCATACTGACGCTGTATGCCACTGAACGACCAGGAAACCAACTGCGTCTCAGGTAGAGGGGATATGCGATAATTGCAAAATACAGCCATTAAGCCGGTAGAGCAGCATACCTCTTCGAGCTGTGCTATAGATTTCTAGAATAGGTCACCATCTAATATCGAGCGATGCCGGCACAGGTTAGTTAGCTCAAATTAATACTAGTCAGCGTGCGATTTGGTTCTCAGTCGAGTTGATGTAATCCTTCTACGAATCACTCAATTGACGTTGCATCACTGCCTGTAATTGCCCTATATGTGCATAGGATTCCGCCTCCACAAGTGTGTGTGTGGAGTAAGGCGGCCTCCAAGTCTCTGAGATCGCCTTCAAATCACCTGTTCAGACATTGTAGGATTCTCGAAGGATTCTTGAGTGTATATATATAATCAACCAGTAATTCATAAAGCCGAAGAACGCTTTCTGCTATAGTTTACCATTGCTTTTTTTTTTTTTTTTGGACCTAAATGCTAATATACATATCCTCGTTTTTCTTTTGTCTCATTTATCTGCTGCTATCATCACAATCACCAACAGAGACCACAGCTATGGTGAGTCTTTCCAGTGACCAGACGCCTGGGTGCTACATAAATGCCGTCTCGGAACTTGTCGCCGAGAAAATACAATTGGGCGAGTTCTTCAAGAGATGCCTGGCACATTTCGGGCCGGCTGAGCAGCGAGTCCATCATTTGCCCGATGGCAGCATGTTGAGCGACTTTATACGCCCGCTGATGTGGAGAGGGAAGCAATTTGGCCCCATGGCGTGTGCCATCAAGATCTGTGAAACGGAACCGTCGATTGCTTCTTTTCCCGGTAAGAGACTTTGAGATTTCGTATTTATTTCCACCATGCATGGGCTGACTTGCGACATGGGATTCACTAGGCGAGACACTGGCACCTTTCTTTTCAGCCTGCGCATCTGGACAAGCGGATATGGCTTCACTCAGATCATGCAGCCCTACCATGAGCGCAGCGGATGCCGATCGTATCATGGATCTGCCTCTTTTTCGCCAAGCCATGTTTTTCACCGCATGCAATACTGGCAACCCTACTCTGGCTATCAAAATTGTGGACGAGAAACCCTTGGCTCCTCCACCACCACCGGAGAAATGGCTTCTTGGAGACTACGTTAAGCAAATCTCAAGGCCAGACATGGGTCAAGAAAAGATCCCACTCAGTGTTTGGGCAGCGGTTGTCAGAAACAAATGGACTCCGATAACCGTTCGCTTGCTTCTCGATGCTGCAGGGGGAGAAAATCCAGCGGAAAGCATAGATCTGCTAGACTCCATTCACAACACAGACCCAAATTTCCTCGAATCTGAGCCGTGGTTCAAGCATAGCGCGTTTGAGTTTGTTATCACATCGGGTAATCCAGAAGTGCTGCAGCATCTATGGAAGTTGTACAAAGTGCCTGAAGCAGATCGACTAAAAGATGACATGTTGATTGTAGCCGCGGAAACCAAAAAGGCTGGAGGATTAAGGATGTTGAAGTGGCTCCTAGACCAAGGACTGAATGTGAATTACAGAAGAGTCACCGAATCGGATGAAGAAGTGCCCTATTTGGGAGACCCGCGGGAAGCTGCTGAGAGATGGTACGCATTTCAAGCTGCCCCCATCTCTCGACGAAAGACTGCGCTCCATGCAGCCACATTCATTGGAAACGCCGAAGCTGTAAAATATCTCTTGTCAAGGGGAGCCAACGTAGATGCTCAAGATGGCCTGGGGCAGACGGCAAGATTTATCGCTGAGAGAGATGGCCATGTGGAAGTGGTCAAAGTTATTGATGAATTTGTCAAGAGGACGCGTTGATTGTTCATGACAAAGCTAGATATAGCTATTGGATTGAGTTTTATTTTTCGTCCATCTGTACCACTTTTCCATGCTGATCATTACCAGGACAGTCTTCATATGGGCCAGACTTGACATGACAAGGAAATGAAACAATATGTACCGATCTGGTAGGATGAGATCTAAAACGTCGAACTGCTGTCTGTCGCTACGCGATTTTAGCCGGTACTCATCAGTGACGATGCCATAACGAGAACCCTCTGAACTGAAACGTATCGGCATACCCGGAAGATTGTAGAGCGCGATGATGCGTGTTAAATCGTCTGCACGGCTATTATGTGTTTGCAGGGTTCGATAACCTTCTTATTCTGGCATCATGATAGACTGGTTTCGTAGATTAATGTGGACAGATAGCTTCAAAATATAGGCGCGAATCGCTCTCATGTCAGGATCTACTACTAGCCTGTCGGTCATCTTAATAGGTCGCAGTTTATTATTATAGTTTAATATCAATTTAATACATAATTCCCAATGAGCCCTTGCTCGCTGCGGCTATACCAATAACTCATAGCTCGATATTTTTCAGGGAATGAAGAATTCTGAGGCTGAAATCTATTTAAAAGGTAAATGGGTACGTGGAACCCAACAGAAGAAAATGCCGCCGTTGACAATGGCTTCTGGAATATACAAGGCATCACAATAGGGGACATCTTGCACAAAGAATTTGATATAACAACCCGTATATTTATTAGCACCTCTAGATTCCGTGTGTTGACGCATGGATATCCACAGACTAAAAGAAAGGGAAAACACACACACACAATCGATAACCATGTCCTTCATAAGAGAGAAAAGTACTGATGATGTCTAATACATTCTCAGCCAACATAACTTAGAATCGGCTCCCTGTTTAGGATATAATACATCTCAGCTTCCTTGAGACATCTAAAGATCCATTCTACAAGGCCTTGAGGGACTCGGAGATCAATCGAAGTTCGTCATCAGATAGCCCAATATATTTCATACAGGCCGAGCCACATGGCTCTGGGCAAGGGCCGGTTCCCTCACAGGCCCCTATCAAGACTGCGTTGAGGTTCATACAGGCAGGAGGAATATTGTCGAACTGCACCGCTAATATCGTTTCTTGTTAGCTGCTTCATGCGGGAATGACAATTTGCTAGTGATCGAAGTACCAAATTTACTGCCAGTCGAGAGGATTGTGCCGATGATACTAGCGCCCTGGGATTTAAGTTGATCATGGCACTGGATGAAGTTCTGTACCGGGACGTTGCAAGCTCCGACACGGGGGTCGAATTGCCACGACATGCCAGGACCTGGGTTCTTGGCGTAATACGAGATGACGAAACCTCTAATTGCTACGGCACCGAGGCCAAAGGTGCCGAAAATATCTGCAATGAAGGCGATGGGCATTCTGGCGATGGGCAAAAGGTGTGATAGCGGGAGCCGATGTTTGAAGGATAGTGAAGGTGAGGTGGAATGGATGAGGTGGGAATGAAGAGAGAAATTCTCTATCATTTATACTTCTTTCTCCTCCGGCATTCATCGTAGTTCTCCTTCATATGTCGTTGAACTCAATTGCAATCTGGCAATATGCAGTTCGCCGTCTCCGACGGCACGCTTGAATCCTTCCAAGTGGCTTGCTATTGTTTGCATGCAGAGTGAGGCTGTCATCCGATGCCATCTTATTAGACACCCTGGGAGTCAGTTACACGTAGCCATCCGTATTTATGTGTAAGGTTGTTGTCATAACGATCCCTGCTAGCTAGCAAAAAGTTGAGGCCTATTTGCTACTGCTAACTGACTTGGCTTCCAATTACGCACATTTGCAGGGAGCCTGGAAGTTTGATATACTTACAACGTAATTCTCCACGCGTTCCGATAATGAAACGACATCCCAGTGGAATTTACGGCTCTGTCGTTCACATCGACGAAAAAAGAAGATGACATGGGAGAAGGGGAAAGGGGAAAAGAGTAGAAGCCCTGGTGTGTGCTCATATATCGTGTATGGTAGATTGATTGAAGAGCTATATATAAATAGGGCGTCCATAAAAGTTAACTAGATAAAACATCGGAAGAGAACCACCAAAGAAGTCAATTCTATTGATCAGAGGAACCTAATTTTTTTGTTCAAACTTTTTTTTTTCCGTGATGAATTCGGTTCTAGATCTCCATCCACTTTTGTGGTATTTGGTCAAAACAATTTTCTGTAATTTTGCTCTTCAACAACCACGTTCTTTATCGAGACATCTTCTAAGCGCTCTACACATTTCAATTACAATGATACTTCTTCCTCCGGCGTACGATATGAGTCGTTTTGCCTGCTGCCAGATTCTGGCCCCATTCATCATCTACGGCACTATTCATACGACATCCGTGATCTACATGGACGAGAGATGCGTGCCATTACGGCTTAGTTCTGCGTCCATGATCCGGCGGATGAGAGTTACCTCCCGACTGTGGAATAACATCCGCAGGCTGAGCCTCAGCCTCAGTAGTACGGGTGGAAGCATAAGACGCAAATAAATACTTCTCGCTATACGACAGATTTGCCATACCGCGGTGGTATGGCTTATGCATCACCTGTTCACTGCATTGAGCATTCGCGCTTTACATGGGCTACACATTAGCGTTTGGGACTTTTCGTTTCCTAACCAAAACATCTTGCCGCGGACGAGGACTCGAGATTTATGCCTACGTGGAGTAATGTCTATCAATTGGATACGGAGCTCTTATTCAATCCTCTCGGGAACTCACGACATCTTAGCAAGCGCATTCGTATCACTGTTGGGTTGGGACCAGCCTAAAGAGTGGCCATCATTGTTCGGAAATATTAGGCAAGCCTATTCATTGCGACGCTTTTGGGGCATCTTTTGGCACCATTTTCTTACGAAGCTTTATGAGGCTTTCATGTCACCCTCACTCCGGTCAACAAGAATATCCCAGCGCAAGCGATGGGGTTTTGTTCGTAAAGCTCTGAGGGCTTTTTGGGTCTTTTTCCTATCAGCCATTTGCCACGCACTGGCCAACTGGGTGGTGTACAAGAATGCACACGCTATCCCAGAGATGCGCTTTTTTCTCCTCAATTATGGTCTCTGTTCGATGGAGATCGCGGGAAAGCAGATAGTGGGTCATATAGTGAGACTAGATTGGAGGTCGAAGCGAACAATCGGCTATGCTTGGGTACTGTTTGTCTTCTTTTGTTTGGTCCCTGGATGGAGATACCCTCTAATGATAGATGCCACGTACAGGAGGCCAAAATAGGTAGCGGCACCACGCCTTGTAAATTTTTTTTATTTTCAGCACCTAATAAAAAATCACATTAGTGAAACAGTTTTCCATTGCTGCCTTAACGTGAAGTCATTTATTAATACTGCCTAGTGGCTATGTTAAGAAGCTAATACAATAAAGCTTGACTGCGGCTTAGAGTACCTGCCGTAGTATCTGACGGAAGGAGTTTTCATACAGGTAAGTACATACTAATGAAATCGATAGATACCTAACGAATGAAGCATCGGTGAGAGGTAGGTAGGCCATAATGATGCTGATAGCGCGTTTAAGTTGGTCTGTGCAAGTTATTTGCCAGCGGCACATGACAGGTACTTTTGTTCTCATGCCGGCAACGCCGTATTTATTGCCAGATTCTCGTCATACTGCATTTACGCTAAGTTTCAGGTGTGCTGTATACCTAGCTTCTTCCTCCCGGTTTTGTTTGTGTGAAAGTGATACCAGCATAGAAGACTTCGGAGGAAAATGCCGCCTCCGCATGGAAGTTTGAGAAAGATACAGTCACTCGTATCACACAGACCATGTGTTGACCTATGACAACAATTTGTGGATAAAATGATCGCATTTTGGAGCTAACAAACAGGTACAAATAGAGACAACAGCAGAATGATTTCTCAATTTCAGACTTTCCCTGAATGCCAAATGCTCCTTAGTTGTCGGAATTGCAACCTGTCTCTAGCATCTTACCGCGCAGCCCAGCATCTGTCTCCTGTAAGATTGTCGATCTTTATCTTTTCCCGATCATCTGCTACACCATCTTGCGTGTTGATTCTGAAGATAGTGGCTGGGAAACTTGAGGGTACCATTACTCAAATGCATTGGAATATGAACTCGGTCTACAGCCGGTCTACCAAGACAAAGATACCCGGATACCGCTACCAACTTATAGAGCAGCGGCATCTTTATGCTGCGGTCACTTCCCTTCAGAAATGATGATAAAGGCTGAATGGTTAAAGTCTTTTACAGTATACGACGTAAACTCTAATGAAGTCCTCTATTTCGCAGAATACCACCGCTAAAACTGGTTCGGTATAAAATCGCTTGGCCCAAGGAGAAGCTATGTTTTGCACAACGGAACCAACCGCGAGGATGCCATTCTCGCTGCTGCTGGCGACAATACAATTTTTGAGCAACGAGTCAATCCCTTTAGCAATAAGAGCAACATTTTGCTCCCACCGCTGCCCAAGAATGACAAAAGACAGGCGTCGCGAGAGGTGACAGAGACAGAGACAATGACTGCACGATCGGTGGCAAACAATGGTGTCGTATTTTAATTCTTTATTGAAGCCGGTAGAGTCACGAGAAGAGAAAAGTTCGAGTGGACATGCGGTATTGAGGACGGTGTCGCGTGGAAGCTGGTGAGATGCCCTAGTTCCTCTCGAAAGATTCCTCCCGAAGGAGAGATCATCTCCAAGCTGTCTTGGGTTCCCGTTTTGTTGGCGATCGTGCTTGATCCATCGAATCCCAAGTCGGTTTTCACGTTGCAGTTTACGAATAGTCTTGAGTCAGGTGCTTTGGGAGAGCGTTGTGCTCTTACTGTGGTCTTGAGTGCGCTGAGGCTGTGGCAGCTGCGTACAAATGGGAAAGACAAGAGGTCGGACGTTAGGATTGGAGAGAGGATAGGTGAGGAATAGATTCACATAATGCACATAGGACATGATCAACTTTTTCCCTATTAAGGTTGACGAGATTGGGTCGCATGTACAGTATAGCAGAGATTTATAGTCTTACGGCATTAAGATGGAGGCCCGCTGCACAAATTTCTTGTTCCCATCAACACAACCAACGCAATAAAGCAAAAATGCAGTAAAGAAAAGCATATTTTCTTTCAAGCAATATACATTATCGTTAAACAAATTAATTGATGCATTCTATTCGGCTTGTCCTAGTGAGAATCCACTAGGATGTGCTTGTGTTAGTCAAATAATAATAGCGTGTGACCCATTTGGGCAACCAACAGTTTGCGGTAAATTATGTAACGGGCAGTCATACTAACAAGGGCTTGCTGACTCACACCCTTCCGTCCATTTCTGCGCTTATTTGACCCACCCACAACTTCATCTCTTCCATACTCATTTTTCACACGCTTCCACTCTCTGGAAAGCGCTCTATCATCGCGCTCTCTTTGCTTTGATGCATTCTAAAACATTGCAAGAGCAGCTACTAATCCTCAAAAGCCTTCTTCCATGCCGAAAATGCCATGATCCCCGCTTCCGGACTCGCACGCCTGCCTCCTCCTCCTTCACCGCAGTGTATCCTCCAGGACTACATCTTCATGCTCGAACGCAGCGGCAACCCCCGGCAGCTCTATTTGCGATGCGGATTTCTTTTAGGACGATGCATGAAAACGTCTACAGCAGACCATTTGCACTGCTGAAGCGTGGTTGCGCGGCGGTATCAATATCCGTTGGCTGACGAGCAGGCGTATAAGTCGAGAGGCAACGACAGCCAGTGGCAGTGCTGCGCTCGAGTATCGCGACCTGGTTCATTATTTCGGCAAGAATCAAGTGATTTTCGCTCTCCCATTGCTACAACCAAAGCCATGGTTGCTCTTGGCCCTATTTACATAACGCATGTTGGTGGAAGTGGCTCTACCAAAGCTGGTGGATGAGGGATTTTATGGACACGTTGCGTGATCATACTACCGAAGCGGGGTGGCAGATCAGCAACACCATGAATCGCATGGTTAGCGCTCGAATTGGTGGTCACCGGCGGCTTCATAGGCGGCTTCACTGGCTACAGTTGCTGGACTACAGGCCCGATAGCGGTCTTCAACACCTCTACAGCACTTCTCGCGCCCTCTCCCGCCCCTGAAGCGGGAGCGGGCCTCGCAGCTGGCAGCAGAAGGGCATCCAAGGCTTTATAACTGACGATATGCCAGCTGGATGTCGGGGGGGAAGGGCGCCGTGGTGCAGCGGTCAGGACAAGCTCCCCCCTATGTGGATCGATGGCCAACAACCGACGCGACGACAACCGAGTTCGAACCCCGACCGATGCGACCGACGATTTTCGAAAAACGACAACCGACCAGGATTCCGGATTGGGGGGGCAGGGGCGCCGTAGTCCAGCGGTCAGGTCAAGCTGCCCTTCTGGAGGAATGGGGGATACTAACCAGCAGAGAGAGACGTAGGTACCAGATTCAACATCTGGTGCCGAACTCTTTTGATGTTTTGATGAATATTTTTCATATTTTGTAGAAGTGCATTTGGAAAGCAAGGCGCACGCGTGATACTCCCTCGATGCAGGAATGGTGAACATTTGATTTGGAGTTTTTTTTTACTATTGCGGAATTATGCCCTGGAAGCGCTTCGAAATTTCAACAGTTTTTGGCTATGCTCTCTCACGTTGATGCTGGAGATGCAGTCTGTTGGCAGCTCTTGGTGTTTTGATACGGGCGCAGCTGCACAATGCAAGTCTTGACTTGCGAAGCCGCAAAAAGAGTCAACTCTTGAAAAACCGGAGAAAAAATAAACAGAAGAAGAGAAGAAAGAAAAGGAAACAAAGCATCATTTCATTACAGCTAGATGGTACATACTCAGAAAAAAAAAGATTGTTTTTGTGGTCACCTTTTCCCTCTGGCGAATTCCCTTGTACATATGCGTTCAAACTCAAAACAGACGCGAAAATCGCAGTTCATATTTCTTTCTTTCTTCGCGACCAAATGCCAGAGTTTCGACACAATCTGGAATCACAGAACTGGCATTCAATTTCACTTGAAACCTCCAAGAAGTTCCTTTTGACCTCGGATTCTCGGCCTCGTTTGGAACCAAGATTTGCCTGGCCAAAATGACAGCAGCAGAAGCGCTGAGTCATCAATGCGCTGCAAAATATCCGCGACTTCTGTTTGCCTCGTGCATTTCCTCTCCAACATTTGCGCTCCCGTTTCAAGCTGAAATTCACTACTTCTTTGCCATTCGGCCAGCGCTTTCTCCTCTATTTTTGCAGTTGAGTCGCGCCATTCTCCAGCATGACATGATGCCAGTGTTTCACGGGGCGCCCAGTTGAGTTGAGGTGGAAGGCAAGTGTTTCTCACTTTGCGGGCCAAAAGCTGTGCTTGTAACGCAAATCTGACCAGGATTTTGAGACAGGGCAGCTATTTCAAGCTGTTCTTCGACAACAGCAGTTTTCAACGAGTACGAGTTCGCATGGCAGATGCCCACCGCGAAATAGTGTCTTAAGACGATGATATAAAACTCTACGACCTGAATTTCTTTTCCGAACGATGACATGGCCAAGTCCCATTCGCGCCAGGAACGACAAGAAAGAAGTCGGCCGGGATTTGTGACGAACAGAGATAGAAGGCGCGAATAACGCTCAAAAGCTACAGGGAGCAGTCCAAGAAACCGAAACTAGCCAAACAATTCTGCGATTTTCTGCATTGTGCAGCACATATCTTGCCAACTGATATGTGGTGGCCCGACCTCGAAGAAGACCGAGATTCTAGAAACTTATCGACGTGTTACCGCACTTCGAGACGGGCTGCTTCAAATTAGCCAGTATCTCTCGCCCATGCCAAGATACCGCTACGGGCATCTTTGACATGCTTCATCAGCCGTATTGATGGATGAAAGGAACGCATTTGCATATTGACACACTCAAGATGGAGTTCTGGAGAACTGGTGCGGATTCTAGACGATGTCACATGGGAATTCGCGATGATTGAACAGAGCGTTCAATAGGATGACCAATATATTGCTACACAGAAATATAGAGTGTATATGTATCTTGGATCACCCTGTTATGCGCTTCATTAACCCCCCCCCCCCAAACGACGTTTCCTCCGCTGCCGCCGTCACCAAATGCAAAAAGTATTCTGAACAAGCAATTCCAACCTTACTCGATGCAAGCGAGGACTCCGACCCCTCTAGGGTTTCTCTACGATAGATTAGGTTCATCAAATACCGTGAAGGATTCATACCAACCGTCCATCGCCGTCTCGAGACGTCGAGCGAGCGTATGGCATGCCGACCCCTGGATATTCCACATCTCCTCGTCATCGACCGAAGCAAATCTCTTTCCGTTGGCGTGAAATGCAACTTTGGAAAGGCCCTCCTTCTTCTCTTCGGGGGGTGTTGGCTTTGGGCTGAACTCGGTAGTCAATCAGCGACAATTTGGCCAAGGAAACTTTGTGGCAGGCTCGGGAGACGGTTTCTAAATGGGTACCCCCGAGAATCGCTCACGAAAGAAATATTGCCGACTCGGGTCATAAATCTTCTGCCTCATTTGTGTGGCGCTCCCGTAAGAATGGAGGTATCCTATACACTTCATCCCATCCCCATTGGACAAGTTTCTTCAAATCTTGATGCTGGAAGCATATTGAGTCTTCTCCGGGAAACAAGTAGAGTCCGGTCTAGTGGGTTGCTGGTGAAATGTCCGGTCTTCTCATCTTGGCGGAATCTCTGCCTTTTCACAAAGTCCTTTGCTATGATCATGCGGGATTCGCTGCAGGCTGTCCAGAGGCCGCTGGCGACCAAGCGTGTCAATGCGTTGTCGTTGCTACGTGATAGGCTGAGATTTGACGCCTTTGCCCTGCAGGTGTCAACAATAAGAATAGCAATGTTGGATGGCTTCGGATCGGAAGAGTCTGGGAAGACAAGAAACTGCACACCGCGTTCTTAGGGTGCGATGGCGGCTTTCTAGATTCTCTTCTATAGTGTTTATGCTCCGTGGTGGCCTAGATATGGCATATTAAGTTCTGAAATGTTCAAAGACACTACCTCTTCGCCAGCCTACCTCCGATAGCTATTCTTACAATACAGAAAATTTCTTAAGATATTGTCATCCTAGTCTTGTCGACTACCCGTCATGTCCCAGGACAGGATTGCCAAAGATTTAATTTTGTCACGTTGGTAGTTAGTTTGCAGCAGCAAACGCGATAAATAGTTGGAATACTCTACCCAATCATCAACTAGGTACAACTCGTGATGCCTTATGCAGTCTCAAACTGCTCCTTGCCAAAGGTGCCCACCAGGTCCATTGTCAACTCGTTATTGGCTACAATATCAGCTTTACGAGCCACCAGCTCTTCAACATCCCAGTTCGCTGAAATGACTCTCCCACTGAGGAACTTCGAGCGCTCCGCATCCGCCGCCACCCAAGTACAAAGCCCTCCCGTCAAGGCAGGGGTATCGAAATTAAAACGTGAAAAAAAGGGATGGGTCATATCCGTCTCCACGAGACCAGGATGGATGCTCACAATATTGAGGGTACTTCCGTATGCAGCATTCAGCATAGCGCAATACTGCTGGCTGGCGAGTTTGCTGACGCTGTAGGCGGCGGTCACGGGATAAACAAGCCACGCTGCTGAGCTTGAGATGTTGACGATGGTAGCTGGAGTAGTTGGAGATGGAAGGGCGGAGATGAAGTGTTTCGTAAAGACGAAAAACCCCTTGACGTTGATCTCCTAGAACCAGACTAGCGATGAGCATTCGTCATTCTCGCATGCAAATTAGATATTCGATAGCGGTGGGCCACTTACAAAGTTCTTCCACCACTCGCCAACAGCGGCCTCATGGAGCGTTGGGCCGCCTTCATTTGTCGCCGCACTTACAGCGGCATTACTGACCAGTATGTCCGCGTGACGGCCAAATCGTGCCTGGATCTTGTCGAAGAGCTGTCCCACTGCGGCCTCATTCGTGACATCCAGCGCAAAAAGCAATGTTTCGACTTTAGGATTGATAGCGAGGACTTCCTTTTCCGCCTCTTTCAGCTTGGCTTCATCACGGGCAACGAGAACCAAGCCGTGAACTCCTGCTTTAGCGAAAGCTGGCACAATACCCTGTGGACGGCAACAAATCAGCATGATGGTTTATAGTGTTGTAGGAGGGAAACCGGACCCTAGCTCCAATTCCACGGCTTGCACCAGTAATAATAGCAATCCTTCCAGCAAGTGAATTGGATGGGTTAGCAGGGTCGATGGCTGGGTAGACGTCCTGGAATGTCGTCTTGGTGTATTGCAGGGAGGTGACAAAATAATCCTTAGGAAGGTTCGCCATGGTTGTAGTTAGAGATGATCCTAATGTTGGTAAAGACTGAAAATATGCTGCTGTGCGAGTTGAGAGAGCACATTGCCAGGTGCTCTATTCTCTCTTTTCAATGTAAATCAACCTGCGGAATTGGTCGGAATTGTAGTGCGCTTTGTCATAATGGGCAACTTTCCGCGCGACATCCCTCCCCTATGAAAACCTCCACTGAACTTATTTTCTGCTTAGATTTTTGTTTATTAAGTATTTGGTAAGTCTTACGAAATCATTTCACGGCCTATATGTCCCTACAGCAGGTGAATATCTCTTCTCCATGCTCACCAAATAGGCTGACGTTGCAACGGCGTTATACCGCGCTACGTTAGATTGCGACTCCCGGCAGTAATTGGCAAACAATATCCATTGTTACATATTCTATTCGAATCGCATAAAGACTAATATGCGTCCTTATCCTATCAGATATGAATTAACCTGTTGTAATCTTGTCCATCTGAAAACCTTTTTAACTGACCAGTCAATACCCTGGTAACATGAGCTGCGCCAGCAATTGCCCAATTGGGTAACCCTTCAGTAGTCCCTCCAAACTTCACTGGCGATGAGCCGCAGGCTGACAGACACTTCATCTGCCCAACAATCAACCGTCTGCAATGAGGAAAGAATGACGCAGTTGCTTTCAATGTGTACGAATCCAAGACATGGTCCACTCGCATAACTCTAGAGCGGGGTCCATCGGTTTGAAGCTGTCGCAAGCATCGCGCGGCTTGTCGCTTACAAATCCACATTCCTCCCCTCCTACAGTTTGCCAATCATTGCTATTGATGTCTTGGTGACTAACATCCAACAGACAAGATTCAACAGACCTGTTGCTACGGAGTCTTCTAATAGCCCGTATCCTAGTTAAACTACTGCGGCCCTACTGTAGCTAACTCGGCTTCGCGCCGTATATCCGAGTTGAACGGGATGAGAGCTCACTTTTCCTCAGAGCTAGATACGCCTTGGAATGGATCACGCATCCGCCGCGATGGCATCATTCCAATTATTAATACGGAATATGAAGTCTCGGAGATCTTATAATCTCCACAAAATTGAGGGACCAAGACGCCCATCAAAGTACATACCCTTGAGCATTGCCTATTCTGGGCGTTCCCAATCTATAAAAGGCACTACATAGATTCCCGACTTGAAGTTCCACTCTGCTCTTTATTTGACCTTGTCTTTATAAATGTCAATCATGTCATCCGCCAGACCACGACTCGTTTTTGGCACTGCCAACATCAATACAGGTGCCGCGTTCCCGACTGCGGAACAGGCGACAGAGTTGCTTGATGTTGTGGAGAGGGTCGGCATCAAGCAGCTTGACACGGCGCAACTTTACGGCCTCAGCGAACAGATATTGGGAGAAATCAAGGCACCATCGAGATTCATCATTGATACCAAGCATATTGGAGGATGGACTCTCGGCCAGTCATCACAAGCAAGAGTTGTCGAGAGAGGTTTGGAAAGCTTGCGAAAACTGGGTGTTGACAGGGTATTTCTACTCCCTCTTCTGTGTAACGTTGAGAGATTTTATGCCATGTATGAAACGCTAAGTTGATGTGCAGGTAAACATTTTCTATATCCACGCACCGGATCCAGAACAGCCTCTTGAAGATACTCTTGCTGGTATCGACGACCTGTATCGCCAGGGCAAATTCGAAAAGTTTGGTCTGTCAAACTTTAACGTAGACGAAGTCAAGGCCGTTCTCAAGATTGTTAAGGAGAAGGGCTATGTCGCTCCTACTGTCTACCAAGGAAACTACAATCCGGTAGCTCGAAGGTCGGAAACTGAGCTGTTTCCTCTATTCCGGGAGAATGGCATCGCATTCTACGCCTACAGTGCCATTGCAGGAGGATTTCTGACAAAGTCACCAGAGCAACTGCAGCAGGGATCCGGTGGTGAGGGTAGATGGAGCAAGGAAACAGGCATTGGAAGGATGTATCACACCTTGTACAACAAGCCAAAGTTCCTGGAAGCATTGGATGTCTGGAATCAGGCTTCCGTTGTGTCAGGCATTCCAAAGGCCGAGCTGGCATACCGATGGGTGGCCTATCATTCATTTCTTAGGGAGAATCTGGGTGACGGAATTGTTCTCGGCGCGAGCAAGATTGCGCAGCTGGAGCAAACTGTTGCAGGCCTGAATAAGGGCCCGTTGCCGGAATCGGTTGTGAAGACGATTGATGATGTTTGGGAGCTTGTGAAAGATGAGTCGCCGTTGGACAACTACGATACTCGCCGGAATTGACAGATTTAAAAGAATATGCAGATACTGTATCATAACAGGCATAATGTCTTTCATCGCACGGGTGTTTATCTGATCCGTGATACCTCAAGAATACATCTAGAATAGTAATTATTGCTTGCTGCTGGTAGAGGATATAGGATTGGTCTTCGCGTCATCCAAGCACATACGACCATAGGTGGTGGATAATTCTGGGTCCTGTCAAGCTCCTTTCTCGAGTTGGCTGTCTTCCATTTTTTCGCAGCCAAAGACTCAAATGTAGAGTCGCTTCCGTTTTTAGAGGAAAAGGATCTCTACGTTAAGCGATTGGCTGCTCTAAAATTACTTGACACAATTAAAACGGAGCTGGGGATTATATATTTCATGCTGCTGGTTGGCACTATATTATTACAGCGAAGCATTCTTTCATCTCTGCTTCATTTAATTTATAATGTTTTAAAAAGTTTTACATATCTTAAGAAAGATATGCAATGGGCTAATCTATATATATGGTCGGTTAGATACGTTTTGTTACCGACGAGTCTGTTGCTGTGCAAGCTTTTCTCGGCGAGAAATGCAAGCTCAACATGAATAACTTATACAAGTATATACTGGGTAAAATATGCAATCATCATGTTGCTATTGCTTGCCTGCCACTAGGTAAATACAGCAAAGCTTCTGCCGCAGATATTACCTAATACGAAGCTTTTCTGATATCTGCATTAGCGTAATAGCAGGCATTCGGGGAGGCGCCGCAATAAGCAAGCACGATATTCACTTTGGAGATATTAGTGTAAGCACGCTGGGTAACGCTGATATTAGGAGAGTATTCCAATACAATTTCGGTAAACCGATATATAATAGAGACTTTATCAAAACAGGCGTTTTACATAAGGTAACCTCTAATAGTATTACGGAAGCTTGTAATAAACTCATAAAAGAAAGAGGTATTTAATATTTTAAGATAGAGGCCGCAGGGTTAATAAATCCATTTCCATACCTTGTGATTTAAAGAATTTGTGAATATTCCGACGTATATCTAAGAACAATAATTAGTAAATCTATACAGTAATAATAGCGGTAGCGTATGTAACAGTCGTTTGGGATTGGACTACGGGATTATTAGTACAGACCCTTACAACCTGCCGAAGGGTACTTACATTTGCAGCCTTCTCCACAAATCGCTAACTCCGGGCATGCAAAAGATAAGTTAGAGATAGGGATGGTGACGAGGATTATGGCTCTATCATCGCATCTTGGGACCTAAGCACAGGTAAGCTGCCTCTAAACCTAGACGTCGAGGGCCGATACGGACCGATGGTTTTGTTACTAGCCTTCTGCCAACAAACGGTTTATAATCTCTAGACCTCCAAACCCGATATGTTGAAGCCAAGTACATTGCACTTTTCCAAGGGCAGCGGGTATATTTTCAAGGCCGTAAGGTCTTGTGGCTTCCCCCTCTGTATCGACCAACTTGTTACGCTGCAAATAATATTATTGCTCCCAGGCATAAATGGGAAGGATTTATATTGGTAAAGTTATCGTAATCTCTCTCCTCGGTTTTAAAATCCAGCATTTCTGTATCTATTCCAGTGCTTTCTCTCTTCGGCAAACAAACTTCTCGAGAATCACTACCTCGTGCGCAGTGGCGCAATCAGCTCTTGGTATAGGTATTACCATTCCTTTGATCTGCAGATCCGCTTACTATTAGTCACGCAGCTAACAGCTGGCGATACAGTAGAGTGGCGTACAGATGTGTCGACGAACAAGCGGCTCGTCAGCTTTTGGTACAGATCCACAAGTCTGATGTGACTTGGCTAGGTGTGTTTGCCCAAGTGTTTGCCTTACAATCTAAAGGGCGGCACCTCCGGATTACCAACGCTAGATATGGCCGCACATGGTACTCGAAGTGTTTTTACAGGCATGGATTGTTTGGGATGAAGGATAAGGGTAGATTTCTTGCTAGGAAGCCTGAGGAGGAGGTAAAGTGACTTAGTTTGGCAATGTAAATTAGGCTGCGATGCTGTTCTATTTCCAGATGAACTTGCCGAGCTCTTACGTTAAAGTTTCTACCTTATTTTTAGCCCATACCTATTGGGGCAATTGCCAGGTGGCACGGCTTCTCGTACCTCTGCTGATTGTAAATATAACCTCAATGTTAAGGCAATATACTAAGCATGCTCTCATTATGTAAAATGCGTTGTACAACCTTCGATGCCACTTTCATCAAAGTGATCTACAGCTTATTACCTGCGGATTACTTCGTTTAAACTTCGTATTTGCATATTACTGTAGCTTACATTAGGGATTACATAGCGCATATAACACTCTCCCTGCCTCAGCAGACTAGCCAAGCAACGGCTAGTAAGGTGGCTTATACATCGTATTGCCTGCTACTTAGTTTACGTAAACCAGCGATGCACTTCATTAAATATAGCTAATGCGGCTTATAAATTATATAAGCCGAAGGAATATTATTGTCCTGCAGCTTTAGCCTCAAGCTAGCAGTGGCTTTGTCCGGAACACTTCTATCCGCTTATTCTGTAGATGTCAAATTATATCACATTATAGACAGCATACAATAAAAATACGTTTTCAAAGGTGAAGAAATTAATATATAAACAGCTTCCCATCTTGCTCTCCAGCTATTCTTCTACATCATCAAACAGCATCACAACAACAATCACAACAACACCACTACAAACAACACCTCTTCAATCACATCTTTCTCAACTCAAATCCAACCCAATAACTTATACCACTATCAAAATGCGTTCCGCCGTTGCTTTCACTCTCTCCACTCTCGCCCTTGCTGTCTCCGCAGCTCCTGCTCCTCGCAATGTTGGCACTGTTCAAGTTCAATTTGCCAACGATGTCACTGGAGCAAACGGCAATGCATTGATTCCCCTTGATGGAACCGATATTAACCTTGGAGAGGCTTACGGCAACACCAACTTGTTCAAGGATGGAACTCTCTTTGTCACCAGCCTGCAGTTCACTGCCAATTTCTCCAACGTGCAGTGTGTTGTTCTGAAGGATCTCCAAGTGGTGGTTGCCAGTCTTTCCGACCCTTCGCGAGACTTCCAGAAGTTCTCCCAGCAGCCTTTGGACTGGGAGCATGGTTTCACCATTGCCTGCAACGTGCGCGCTACTTAGACTTTCTCTAAGCTCATTTTCTCCAAGCTCAGGGTTTGAAAGGGATCTTAGAAGGGAAATGGAATTGGTCGGGGATTTTAGAAGGGGATAGGTTTTGGTTTTTGGTTTTGGTTTTGGTTTTTCGGCATTCATTACAACTCAGCTACTAGAAGGCATATACATACGGAACGATCCACAATTACAGCAACTTACTCTAGCATACCATTCATTTACACTTAATATAACAAGGTTTCATCCTATACCGACACGTACCCTGCTCTTTAAATGCCAATAGAAGTTTAAAGCATCAACATTTTTTGCCACAACCTGGTGCTAATATCAATATTAAAAGCAGTCATGACTTGGCAACCAGTGAATTATAAAGAATCTCCGTCCTGACTCAAGCACATACGACCATAGGTAGTGGAGAATTCTGGGTCCCGTCTGCTCCCCCATCGACAAACCACTAACCGGCAGATTAGTAGTCAAGTGGGTGACCATTGGCGAACACCGGCTGTTGTATGTTTTTGCTTTTTTTGCTTCTTATTCCGACTCCTTTTGTTGATAGTTGAGTAGCCTGGATGTAGAGTATATTAGACAATACCGTTAACCTGACTGGCTCCATTGACATTGGACTCTTCTGGGCAATGTGAATTACTCGTCGATCCCAAAATGTCAGAAGCAACGCCATTGTGCATTCTTGCTGAGAAACTTCAACAGCGCTTAGGTACCTATCGGGCTCAGACTGGATGATAGCCGAGATGTTCTGCGCCATGTTTGACCATTTACAACATTGATACCGCTCTTAATAAAATTCTAGCAGTTTATCTTAAGCTTAGTGTGCAAGGTGGCCCGCACTTTCAGCCTCCCTGCATCGAAAAGATCATCTTCCCCGGGCGGCACTAACAAGACGGCGCGTTTCCACCCCCAAACACTAAACGCGGAACTTGGGCATGAATCTAGGAAATCTTACTTTGTATAATTCAAGGGCTGTCGGCAACGGAAGATAAAATGCGTCATTGTATCACGCCGCTCAGATACTGGATCACAGAAAAGCTCCCGATGCTCTAAATTGAATGCGGGCTGCGTTTTCCTGCCTCCCGCCATCAGAAAGAGGCGCAATAGGGACGATACTAGGATCAAAGCCCTCAAACAGAGGCTATAAGAAATCCAGGATGCCATTTCTGGGACTCCGCTTCAACTTGATTCAAGTATTCCACACGCAGATCCATTGAGCTCTCAGTTTATAAATGCGTTATTGTATACCGACTCTCAAGAGCAATCGACGACTTTAGGGGATTCTCTGCCGCCGGTATCGTTTGCGCCGACGGACTACTCTTATCTAACACCAGAAGACCCCGTGTCAATTAGCCTAATAAACTTTGAGTTTGCTCACGACTTTTTTTTGGCATTTTGCGAGAACTTGGCACCGATTTATCCTCTGGTACTTCTACCCGCACACTGGACATGGCGGCACACCAGGGGTATCAAGCCCGCTCTTTTCAGGGCACTTCTATCAGTTACTTCGAGCAACCACAGTCCGGAATGCTGCAGGATGCTATTTCGCAATACGGCCAAATATGTAGCCGAAGAGGTTGCCATGCACGGGAACAAGTCACTCGATCTAATCCAAGCTTGTCTCGTTCTAGTAGCATGGGATTGTCCCATGGGGAATTTCCCGAAGTTGATGATCAGCCTATATGCCAATATGGCTGCTACTCTAGCGTTGGACCTGAAGTCTTCGAACGATGGAGGATTTCCGATCACCATACAAATTACGCCCTCTGCCTTTGGCGAAGAATTTGGACAATTATTATTCTTTAAACATCACAAACTCGCTTTCTCAATGTGTTGCATCAGCACAAAGAGTAATACACATCTTTCTATACATCTTCCAAATAATGCTAGTAATTGTGTTCACTCGGATCACATATGCAGCTGTAATTCTGATGAAGTTTGAAGTTTCTGCCCTGATCCCGCAGAGTGTTGCATACTTTCTGGACGATATTGAGTTTAACCCAAAGGTGCTCTTGTTGCAGCTGCTCAACAAACTGGCATTGGCTGAAGGGAGCAAGCGTTTTATCGTACCGTCAGTCTTTCGTGGAGCTTTATCAATAATGACGAGGTGGTAAATTGACCAGTTTGAGAACTTACAGGTGTTAGATCAAGACGACGTTTTTGAGCTGATGACGTATGCGGGAATTGATGCCGTTACTCATAGTCTTGACGCTGAATCGTCTACACCAATACCGGGCGCAGCTACCAGCGCTCTGTCGTTGAACCTCCTATAGCTTCAAGTCGTGACAATGTGCCAATACTAGGACAGGCCAAACAGTAGGTGCTAATTATTACTGAGTGATCTATTGTGACCAGAACCTACTAAATTTCACAGACGAAAAGGCTATATAGCTCCTAAGTGCATAAACATTAGGGATACAATATATCACAAATCACTTAGCGACGTGATCTTGAATGTTCAGTATGTGTGTGTGGTTTATAAAAGGAGCTATGAACCTGATAGTCACTTACTATTACCATCTGACCTAGGCTCCAAAGTGAACAAAAGGAACCCATCCAATAAATTCACCTGGTGATACGCTTTTCCTTACTTTCTTGAGAGCGAAATGAAACGCTTCAGACACCTCCCCCACTCCGCCACTCCCCTCGAGTAGGCGGCTGTAGAACTCTTTGGAAAAAAGACGGCAGCTTTCGTCATCCGCCTTCCACATGTTTCCGATAGCATGCCTAAACCCAGCCAGCTGAAAACTGCTGACAACGTGAAGACCCTCATCGGCTAAATTCAAGACAGAGTTGTTGGCCGTATGACAGGCGCCAAGGTACGCTAGATATGCACTTTGAACCTTCATAGATGAGATTTCTCGAACAGATAAGCTGGCTGCTCGGGGTTCGTTGGACTTCTCGGAGGAACCGCTCATGTCTTCAAGTAGCAGAACATGGCTCTCCAGCGGATTGCTCGGATCTGATAAGCCATGGCATGCAAAGTGAACAATGCGCAGCACACCCTCATCGCAGTGCTGGCGAAGCTGCCGCAAAACTCTCCCCTTCACTGGCCTTTCGAGCAATTCGATGTCTAGTTTCTTGTCGGCAATCTCATGGATGCATCGGAGCTCTTCCTCAACGTTTGGCAATGAGGGATGACCGGGCGTATCCGGCATGCTGATGAGCTCGATCCGCAGCCGCGACTTGCCCTCGTCTGGGTTTGCGACCTGTCGTGCGTACCAGAGCGCCTTGATAGTGGGTATGTACGATGAACTGACAAGACTGAGGACGTTCTTAGACTTGGAAGGATGCTTGCCGGCTGCGTGGAAAGGTGCCTTGCTCAGAGGCCCTATGCCAATCCACCAGATGTGCTTCACCGCCTCCTGCTTCGATTCAAGCCCGAGTACTTGACAGATTGGCCCGACGGTGGTGTCCCAGAGCCATAGCAATGTCTTAGATATCGTCTTGTTGTCGCGACCACGTGTCGCTATGCTTGCCCCTGCAAAAGCGATATTGATCTCGTTCATATTCTTTGCAATGTCCTCATACTTTAGCTCCGGCAGTGGCAGGTGTCGAATGCAGGAGCTCGTGACGATCAGTGCATCGCAACGCAGCTCAGTTGGACTAACAACCACAATGGCCCCATTTCCGGCGAGGCTCATCATGTCCCTTTCAGTCAAAGGCAAGAGAAATCTATCATAGCCATCGAGCTTTCTGATCTCTTGAATTAGATCTTCGAAAGATTGGTATGAATCTCGAAGGCTTTCACGCTCTATAGCCTTTTCATCCACGGAGTCTAGTTGCTCGGCCAAGGAAAAGTTAGCCCCACTGGGATCTTCTAGACTAGGCGATTTGTCGCTGATTTTCTCTCGAAGCTTGTCAAATCTCTCAAAGAGGCCCGGGTGAGCTGTCTTCAGTGACGATATGTCACTCCGGAGATCGATTGCAAAACTCATAATCATGCCACGGCCCAGCTCGAGAAGTCGGAGGGCTTCGTACGCAGGGTATCCTGCTTCTAGAGCGTATGAAGCAGCCTGTGCGGCAAGGCCGGAAAACTGGGAAATCATGTGCTGCTGGTCGTCCCTCTGAAGCGATCGGGGACTCACTACGGGCAATAGATTCAGAGCCGTCGTTAGACAGCTTGTAGCCATGGCCCAGTTTTTCGTGAGAGCATAAAGTTCACCACCGCTGCGAGCTCCATGTATCCGATCGAGTGGGCGAGAGAACTGGTAGTGTGCAGTTTCAATGTATAGACTGGTGGCCTCCTCAAGGTCCTGTAGCATGTACAAGCGATAATATCTTGACACCAATGCGGCTCCTGTGTAGTATATCACCCGCGCTCTATAGACGCTATCTGCAGGCAGAGCAACGAGCGCATCTTTATAATGCCTAATCGCTGCGTCGAGATCGTCGATATTGAGACGATGATGGCGGGATTCCATAGATAGAAATAAAAGGTCCATCAGCTGCGTATTTGAACTTTGCGGCGTTGCATCGCGGATACGGACGGCTTCTATGTCGTTTTTAGCTTCGTATCTTGCGCGAAGCTGGTTTCCGAGATTGAACAGGTAGAGAGGGTAATGGACATCTGTCGCTGGCGTAAGCGCAATGGCGAGCTCCGTCCATTGAATGGATTGATCGATATGCCCCATATCTTTTGATAGATCAAACTTTTGGTGAAAACATGCTCCAAGACCACTGCATATAATTCGTGCATCATGCTCTGTTAGGTCCGTCTCCGTAGCCTGCATGGCAAGCCGAATGGCCGAGTCCAAATCTTCCTCATTCCTACTCCTCTCATAACGCGAACGATATTTGTTCGCTACGTTACTAAGTTTAATTCCGAACTGTTCATCCTCTTCACTTGTATCGTTTAGCGCCCTCTGTGCATACATGGTTGATTGTTGAAGGTCAGCTATGGCTCCCGTAAGCTCGTATCTGTCCTGGAGCCGAATGGCCATAATATTCATCGCGGCAGTGAGATCTTCCGCTAGGTGAAGCTCTTTAATCATCTCCTGTCCCCAAAATATTGACTGATCGAGATGTTCCGGTTTGCCCGTTCGAGCATAAAGGTCGTGGAGTAAATTACCTAGTACTCGAGTACAACAGCTTCGGTGGGGGGCACCTGGAGGTGTCACGGTGATGCCTTGCTTAGCCCACTCTATACCCTTCGTGAGATCACTAGTCGTCCCTGTTTCGAGATATCTGAAGTTGTGCAGTTCCGCTAGGTGGTAGATAACCTCTTTGATATCTTGGTCATCTGGTGGAAATGTAGATTGAGCTTCCTCACAAAGCTGAATAGCCCATTGGAGGTCCTCTGACCTTTCTCTCCGTCGGTAGCGTACCTGATATGCGTCCGCTAACAAATGCAGCATGACTGCACGATTTGTTTGTATTTCGCTCTTGCGAATCAAGATGTTATCAAGCTGCCAATGAGTAGACGCTATAACGCGGGCCAAGTCGACTTCGATCTCGTCTCCTCCTCCAATGTTAGGGTCTGGATGTTTACACGAGGCATGCATCTGTTGCATTGCTGTGATGCATCTATTAAGAGAAGCCATAAATTCATGCTGCCTTTGAGGCGGTAGGTCTTTTATGTTTTGTCCCCAGTCAACATTATCGCCGGTAACAGCCTCGCATCTCTCGTTTTTCGACATTTCTCGACGCTGCTCATGAAGCTTCTAAGATTTAGAAAACAAAATCAGTCGTGCTTAGTGATGCCTCCACTAACGAAGAAATTACATACCTATCAATAAAACAGTTAGATAGCAAACACTCATAAAGGAACTTTCTTAGCTCCTCCAAGATCCAGAAGCACCTTCAAGGTAGACTTGGCGATTTCAACTCGAGTAGCTAATAGTACAGCGGAAAATAGCTATGGATTGAAGAAATAAGTTGGCTTAGATATTTGTATAGATAATTATATTTATAATCAAAGCAGGTTTATGTTTGTTTTGTATTGAAAATTAACTTGCCGTGTAAATCAGTTTCATAAAGTAGTTATTGTAAGTAGGTGGTAATCGCTCAGCTCAAACTCAAATGTTTGGGGGCCTACTTAGTACCTGTTTAGATTGGGTCAGAAATACTACTTAGGCATCAATATTCTCTGCATACATGTGGATACGCGGCACAGATATCAGATAATCGGATGTCTCTTTTCACCCTATGTATCTTATAATATATGGCCTCTTTGGGTACCCATTGGCTGGGTGTCAGGTAATACCTTAAGGGGTCTGGGGATAATATCTATGTTAAATAATTAAACTGTCATTGGATGCCTTTTCTGATTTTCATGCCAGTTGCAATGTCGAAAGGGTGTAGTCGACGCCCAATTGCGGAGAATCTCGACACGAATCAGGCAGCTTTGTTGCCTACGGCGCAGACAGCTGACTCGAGCAGTCAAGACATATTAGCATAATTGAGGCCCATGTACTGGAAGGTATATGAAAGCGGTTTTTGCTAGTGCTGTCCCCTTTAAATACATTCTGTTTTAAAATATTTTCTTTGCTTAATATAATGTTTTTTCTCTCCCATTGGTTAGAGCTGCACTGCCACTAACTCCTCACCGAAGAGAAATATGATTCGCTCTCGTTGTATTCTGCCCACATCCGACACGAAACGATTCGTAAAACGCAAATAATCACAATTGGATATGTGAATTTCTCTATTCAGTGTGATTTTGTTTCATTGGGCATGCACGCTTCATCGGGGGAGTTGTTGCCCAGACGTTAGGTAGTCATTTGTAGCGAGAATCGAGACACTTTATATATATACCTATGCCCTATACTACCTTCATAGGGTGAAGATAAAGCATTGTTTTCTCCAAAATGACTCGAACTATAATACTCGACTACATTAATGGCGTATCCGTGGAGAACGCCCGCTTGGGGCGTCTTGTCTTAAACATTCGCCACCCACACCAGGATTATTGCGATCCTTTGTCCACTACTGCTGCCTCGTCAGTGACAAAGATCAAATCCTATGAAAACTTCCGCAAAGGCCTCAATTCCACCTCTCTTGTCGCTAAACTCGCCGAATTCTGGAATGCCGGGTTCACGTATAAGCACAAAGGTACCAAGGACATCTCGGCCATAGATGTTACAACCACTTCGCTGCACAACTCTGGTACCTGGTTTGAGGAAGCCTGCGCCGACACAAAAGCTCGGCAATGGATGGAAAAGGCAATAAAGAGAGGTCGTTCCATCTACCTGATTGTGGGCCACTGTGTACTCACAGACGCTCAATCAAATTTCACGCAGTGTCAGGACATTACTACTTCAGTAAATCCTCTCACTTCCGCACTGTCAGTCCCGGGGAGTCTTGTAGATGTTCGTGCAGAGGCTTCCCAGCAAAACATATACGACGAAAGGCTTAGTGTGCAGTTTCCCGGCCAAGTCGTCTGTGCGGTTCAATACCGCAAGCTGGTATTTAGCTGGCTCTCTTATAGAACGATCGAGAATGCACAATTGGAGCCTGACAATAGATGGGTTGTAGGAGCAGCATTCCGAGGTGGAGATGGTGTTGACGAGAAATATATTCTTGAAGTGACACTTGATGATGAAAATAATAATGAAGAAGACGATTCTGATGAGTCTGAAGAATCTGAGGAAAGTGATGAAGAATAGTTAACAGATAGGTACTATCTTATATTCCTGTAGTTTCTCATAATTAATAAATAAATATCTTTATATAAATAGCTTATATTACAGTATATATAATTTAGTATGGCAGGCCTTTTATGCTTTGTTATAGGAATTTATAGTTGTGGTATTATTGCTATTGTAGATTCCTGCAATATTACCAGCTTTTTATATGCCTATAAGTTAACGTCATGGTTACTGCTATTGGATGCTCTTTTAAGCTTCTTATTTACTGTATTTTCTAGCTTGGGGTGGCAATTTTTGGCAATCTATAAATACCACGAGTCATAGACCATACAAGCTACACTCCTTGGAAAACCATGCGACCTATGGAAAATCCACTAACGACCTATTGCTCTCAAACTATACTACCGTGTCTTTTGACGATGATTTCTGCCTCAGTCTTCAATTGCCTTATCCCCTGCAGACAATTTATAACTCAACTGATGTTCTGGAAGATGTCAAATTGGACAGCATCTCCATTATACCACCAATCAAGGCTGGCTTCTTCGATCGTGTTCTGCTGCCAAAGGACACATCCCCCCCTCAAGCACCGAAACAAAGCACACTGTGCCCTCGCTCTAAAGTCCACGAGTTCTTTGAAGCTGGTCTCTGGGATGGACCATTTGAGTCGTTCTTCAATACTTCACACAACAAGTCAGTTACACACATTGTGCCCAGTCATCACCATCGCGACCACACTGGAGGTGTGCCGGACTACATCAAGGCTGGAGCAGTTCTTGTCGTCCCAGAGGTGGCCAAAATATTCTACTCTAATATTAACAATAACAAAGTCTCATTTGCCACTTATAATGAGAACAAACCTTTTATGCTGAAGGACGCAAACATCCAATTTCACTCACTATGGAAGGAGGAGAACCCGCATGCACGGGACTGGTCGTACGGCATCGCAACTTCGGCTTGTCCACCTAAAGAATTAAGGGGTAATCGCATTTGTAGCAGACGTGTGGAGTCCTGATCCCGATGGCGGGGGAATGGGAGATGCAGTGCGATTCGACATTGGATATGCAAGACAATGGCTGGATGCCGCTGTGGACGATGGATTGCCAAGCACAGTGGTGGTTGGAGCCCGCGGAGGAAACACCACAATAGACAAATTGGAAAGCTTGATTTCGATTACTGGGTATGAGTATCCCAACTTAGAGGTGAAGGATTAGACGGCCGGCGGTGCACTTTGCAGGCATCTCTAGTTGGTGGGTAGGTTTTGTTGCTTGTGGAAAGGGACGAGAACAGGTGAGTAAATTGCAATCGCAAGGACGTGGGACCGGTGCTTTGTCGACGAAGACCAGCCATTACCTTTATTGTTTGCTCCAATTTACTGTAAATCATTTCTTCCCCATTAGAAGTTCAAGTTTAGTAATATAAGTTGCATGTATATCTGGTTCTATTAAATGTCCTTTACAGCGCGATGCCGCCTTAACGGGGTGGAAGGGTGTAATAGCCCGTAGCTGTAACTGCGAATGCATTTAGGCATCGTTTGAGTAACTATGCTTATTTCACTCTCTACCGTATTACTAGAGCGCCCCATTCGCCCACACCAGCAGTGATTCAAATTTCGATTGCTCGATTGGCGCAGGAGCCCAACGATCGCCCAAATCCATGGCACAAAAAGCCCGCCCTTGCATAAGGGATTCGACAGGGGTTTAATGACAAATTCACAGATGCGAGTCAGAGTCTAATGGGTCAAGAGGCTTGTGGATGTCACAGTGAAACACCAATCAACGTGCCCATCTAGAATATCTGTGTCACATGGCAATATCCGAGCCTCACGGGTAGGTAATGAGCTGCTTGCAGGATGGTGGGGGAAGCTGAAAGGGACAGAGCAGCTAAAGAAGCATATGGGAGGGAAATCCAAGAATCTCATCAGTTCAGGTTCTAACATGAGAAAAAAGGAGTGTTCAAATCCAGATAAACAAAATTTGTGTGAAGGAGTCCAAACATAAATGTACCCTGCTGCCCTAACAAGCCGTCAATTAACCCCCATCACAAAAAGCAAGGTGCGGCTGATAGCTGCCTAGAAATTGCGCCGAAGGATCCAGTGAGAGCGGCATTGTCGATGCGGAGATCGGCCGTATCGCGATGCGCTGACCCCTGTTGGACGAGAGAGATTCGTGGAGTCGAGATCTCACCAAGAGATTCGCCGGCTGTGAGTATATGTCTCGGCCACCGTATTGTACTAGTATCTAATCCATGGACGAGCAGACACCAATGCTACCATATTTCAGGCGTAAGCCTCACTCAATCACACCCAATCTTGTTAGTTGCGATGCCAAGGCTGAATTTCCCTGTTATTCCTTTTCGTTCAGCTATCCATGTTTTCTTTTCCCTGTCCCAAAAAGCAACTAATCCGTGAGACATGTCTTAGGTGACTGCACGCCCAACGTGACGGAATCCAGGTAATCGTCTCCCCGACCCCGGCTCGAATCTTATTTTTCTGGCGTTATTTGCCCCAAAGAATACTTTATCTTGGCGAAACACTCATCAAAATGACAGGAGAGTTGGAAATATGCGAGGATCCCCACATTATTCGTATGCAGGCTTCCTTTTTTTCCTGTGCCGTGTTGGTGCTGTCATAAATGGTAATCTCAGCACGCCCAACAACGCCAAGATGATAGATCAGATGTCTCTCATTACTCCAGGCAATGGGGAACTAGCTGTGACACAGCATGCGTTAGTCTAGTGATCAGCAAACCCGGAGCAGAGGTCTTATACCATCCCGGGACAGACAGCCCGGCCATGTTATGTAAGGGAGGAGTAGTAGTCACACTTCATCGTTGAAAAGGATATAACAAATGAGACCCGTGCGCCCTTATGGTCTCTCCCCTGACTTATGGCTTGCTTAAATGATTCCACCTTGTTGAACATTCCAAACACACTCACCTTTTAACATTGTTCACTTGTTACTGCAATTCCTCAAATGAACAGAACTATCATGGTATCTGTTTACACGCTGCCGCCGAGTCCTCCCAATTGGGACAGAGTTGGCGTATTCTACATCTCTTGGTGTGCATCATGGACAACTTTGCTCATTGCAGGCATGGGTTTCTGCTGGTTCAATAGAAACCTTCCTGCGCTGAAGATTCGCGGCCTGCTGCTCTCCTTCTCCGCCATTGCATTTCTGCACATATACTGGATTCTCGCGCAGATCACATATCCTATTGGAGCGACTATGCCGCTGGTCCTTGCATACGATATCCAATACTTCTTCATGAGTCTCTGGTTTCCGCTCGGAGTGGCCCTATTTCACGCGTCCAATCTCCGCTTTCTTCGCGTGGCAAGACTGCAGAAACAGTTTACTCATCCGTCCCGTCGGGTCGAGCCAGGCTGCGATGGCACAAGGACTTCGTGGCTATGTCGTCTCAGAAACATGGACTTTACAAAGCGGTCCTTACTCTTAATTAGCCTCGGAATGGTCATCCAGGTGCGTTTGTCTGAGACTCCGCGTTGACAACAAAAAGTTTTTCTGCCCTTTGCTCGCGTGCTAAACCCTTGCATTCAGGTCCTGCTCACTATCGGTATGTGGGTAGCATGTCGAAAATACCATCCGACGTTTGGCATTCCTGGTACCGAACTCCGTGGCGCGACGATCCCCGAGCAGCTGGTAGACCTGGGTCGGGGGTGGGAATGGTGGCCCTCAGTGCTGTGGCAGGTTGTTTGGACTTGGATCGTATGTGATGATTTATATTTGAGAGATGTTGCCATGATTTAACCTCTTCTTAGATTGCACCTATTCTAATATGGCGAGCATGGGGAATCCGCGATACCATGGGATGGCGGACACAAACCATCGGCTGCTGCATCTCCAAGTAAGCTGACCATCTTTGCTTGCGATAACTTCTCCATATAGCTAACGACTCATCTAGTCTTCATGCAACGCCAATGTTCTTAATATCATCCTATGTTCCGGTGTTTGGAAAGGTCAATAAATATTTCACACCAAGCCAATGGTGAGTGTCCGCGAACGGACGGTTGAACAATAAGACAGACGTACTGATTCACCATTAACACTCTAGGATTCATCTATCCATCCTCATGTTTGAAGTGTTCACCGTCTTCGTTCCTGTATTTCAGGTGTTCAAGCTTTGGGTTCAGCAAAAGAAGGCAGCCTGTTCTAATGCCAAATGGGAGTCTCCAACCCACGCTCAGCCGCTCAGCCCATCTTCCTCGGAAAATTGGCTTTTCTCTTCCAACTCCTCCACCGTAAACGGGAAAGCTCTAGACATGTTTAACGAAGATCTAGGCGATCGCTTTTTAACAATGAGCGCCCTTGAACAGGTTCTCAACGATGATCCAGGTCCTCTGCAGGAATTCTCTGCGCTGAGAGACTTTTCAGGAGAGAACATTGCCTTCTTAACAAGTTTTGAAAAATGGAAAGCATCATGGACTGAAAAATTGAGCAACGGACAGAAGCGAGAATTTTACAATGGCGCTCTGCAGATTTACATCGACTACATCAGCCCTAGAGATGCAGAGTTCCCTCTGAATCTGGCTTCTAGGGAGCTCAAACGCGTCGAGAATATTTTCGAAAAAGCCGCTCGTACAGTCTGCGGAGAGCAGCAGGTCAACCCGGCCACTCCATTCGATATTGAGGTTGCCCCCTCCCGAAGCTGCGGCACCGACGCCCCGTTCGAGTTCACTAGCAGGACCACTCACAGGACGAGATATGATGGCGAGATCCCTGATGATTTCGACGTGACGGTCTTTGACAGCATACAGAGCCATATCAAGTATCTTGTCTTGACGAATACATGGCCAAAGTTTGTAGTCGAGATGCAGGCTAGAAAACGGCGATCGGATGAAACGGCGCGAACGGCGCAGAGCGAGGGGACATGGAAGTCTGGATCATCAATCTCGAATCGGATCAAGCATTTGGTCCATCAGATAATTTAAGTAAAGAACGAATGTACTCATAGGGCGCCTTGAGATGGGTTATCACTTGGTTAAAGGTGTGGGTTAAGAGGATTGTGAGTTATCATATCATGTCATGTAATGATAAGAAATAAGAAATAAGAAATATACATCTAAGTAGGATAGACAAGCAATTTAATAATCAGCATATGCGCTAGACATATTCACGTTCCGTGTGGAGCACAACGGTAGGAATACACGTAAATCGGGCAACCTATAGCTCAGTCCTAGGATGCATGCACGTCCGTGGAATACATGGAAAGATTTAAATGCCGACGAGAGGAGGTTTTTCAACGAATTAGTTGGTTACCGACATACCGTTGGAGATGGATGGTTATGTTGCAACGGCAAAATAAACCATTGGTCAGCCGTCTAGCTTATTCGCAATTTTTCCGCCGTTGATTCCATAGTTGTGGATATTGGCCTATGTTTGACAAGGATGACCTATGTCTGGTTATAGTAAAGCTTTACAGTATATCGGCCATGAATCTTGTCTAGGCTCAATACGGCATATCAGAAGGCACAAGTATGTAAGAATCTACATATAGTTACACGGCAACAGATCAACCACACCCTATCATCCAATTTGCCGGGTATGTAAGCCATGTAAATGTTGTCAGTGTTTACTAAGAGCAGGCATAAAGTCATTACCAATACAGCTGGGTTACCATTAGAGTTGATGACAAGAATTAGTTGTCTCGGGATATAAGTATGTCAACTACGAACTACAATGACAACTCTATCATTTAAGGCATCAACTTCGACCACTTAGTAACTCTCTTTTCATTCTCATTGACAAGATGCTCTTTCATCGGCTTATTCTAGTCTTCGCGGCGGCCGCCCAGGCATTGCCGCAGCCAACTTCTACCCACTGTCGGGATATTCAAATCCCAATTACTGTCTCAACACCTCGCTTCATTGTGACTGCTTCTCTTCAAGATGATTGGGATGTCGCCGCTCTTACTCTCAACCTAACTCGTTGGGATGCAGGCCAAGCGGGAGATCCTCTTCCCCTCAATGGGCAAACATCTGCTTCTGTGAAGAGCACTTATACCGTGGGAGCAACGTTGTGCGGCAATGGAGGGCCCACGCTATTGCTTACACACGGAATCATTGAGTCGAAGATGTAAGTCACTATACAAGGTCTATTCAATGTAAAGGGGTAGAATTCTGAACATCTTGCTGTAGTTACTGGCGTCCAAATTTTCCAGGAAGTGAAAAGTACAACTTTGTGGATGCTGCCGGTGCTCAAGGCTATTCCATCCTTAGCTACGACCGTATTGGCGTTGGGTCATCACCAAAGTAAGTTGGTTTTGCGCTATTATAACTTATACAGCTGTATACTCACAAAGTTGCAACAGGGTCAGCTCGTTGACAGATGCACAATTCCAAGTCGAAGTCGCCGTGCTAGAGGGCCTCGTCAACTATGCCAAAACCAAGGCCCATGCTAGCAAGGTTGCTCTAATTGGCCACAGTTACGGCTCGTACATATCCTCTGCAGCTGCCACGCAGGTCGACGTCGACAGCCTCATCTTGACCGGTTTCAGTGGAACTTTTGACTATTTCCCTCCATTTGTAGCGGGAGCTGGCTTTCGTATTGCCCGAACTCAGAATCCTGTGCGCTGGGGACAACTGGACTCGGGATATTTGACAACCTCAGATTTATACGCTGAGACGTACGTTTACTATGCGGCCCCGTACTTTGAGCATCGCGTTGCTGAGTACACCTTCAACGTTGCCAGTGAGCCCTTTGCTGTAGGCGAGCTCCCATCACTGCTCGCCACGAAGATACATTATGAGGATATCAAGGTACCTGTTTTGGTTCTACAGGGCCAGTTTGATGTTTCTGCTTGTGGTGGAAACTGTGTTGGCGTGGTGAATGGCACAAAGAAGATATTCACGGGCACTAAAGTCCTTGAATATGTAGATAATTTGCCCGCAGGGTGAGTAATTTATAATGATTGCCTCCTTCACGAGTCATCGAATTCTGACTGGACTATAGCCATAACCTCAACTTCCACAAAATCGCCCCCCAGGCGTTCCAAAAGATTTTTTCCTTCTTGAAGGCTCAGGGTGTGAAGCCTTAATGATATACAGTTTCATGTTATACTAAGACGATATTTTATTCTTCATATACGTAATTTTTAATAAATACAAATAGAACTAGGTTGTAGTGACACCCCTATTTTCACCGCTACTGAAGATGATGGCTATGTCAACACCAAGCTCTCATAATTAATGTTCTATCCAAGCATCCTAATTGTCAGGCACGAAAGCAGCCGCAATCCGTGAACTATCAAAGTACTCCCTGTACAGAACAATCTCGGCATTCTCGGCGCGGAAATACGACAGGTAATTCTGCTCATATTTTTTGCCCGTCATCGTCACGGTCCCAGTCATGATGAACTCGACAAAAGCTGTATCATCGCCGGTGACGGGGTAAATCTGTTTTATTTGGACATTAAAGTCATTGCCCATGCTACCAACAAAGCCAGTTACTGAGGTACTAATGGCATCGAGTCCTTCCACTTTGGTGGGATAAGGGTGAGGCGAGTATGGCATTTCCACTACGGCATTGGGGGCATATAAGCCGAGCCATGCTTGGTGGTCGACCTTGAGGGTCTGGAAATGCTTCTCGATGAGTTGAAGGACACTCATGTTGGAAGATTGGGCAAATTCTATCTGTAAATTGGATGTTAGCCAGTTGAGTGCTCTCGTGACGCTGGATTGTCTCACCTTGGTGAGAACCGTTATAGAGGGAGATGTGTATTATCGTGCCACCAAGGAATTATGATGATCTATGTGAGAAGGAAGTTGTATGAACTGCCCCTATCACGATATATCATGGACTCAAGTGGATTTAATAGTTCTCACAGAAGGATTTGGACTCGCTCGTCACTGCAATTTTAGTTAATGCTGAGCTAGTGATCAATACTAGAAGGAATATGGAACCATCCCTCGCTTGTTGGTCAGAAAATGACATTCACAGTTTGACTTATTCGCTTGGAGATGACTAGGCGATGTTTTTGTGACTGGATTAAGCTTAAGTTGTATAGTACTTGTCGCGGTTGGTTCCTTCGACCGGGAAAAGTCTACTTTAGGATCAGACAGCTGGATGATGGTAATTGCGGTTGGCTTGCCATCCATGCAGCTAAATCCCAGGAGCTGAACCGCGTGTTGATGTTTGGTCTAGCAGTATTTGCTTTCGCTTTCGCTCTCCAAGTGTGGTTAGTGAAGCCATGTCCTCTCTCGCAATTAGTCTACACTTCTCAATACGTGTAGGTTAGTAATAGCGGTGCCATCAGCTCCGCTAGAGGTATTTAACCGCAAGGGCCACGTATGTCTCTATTGGTTATCGTGATGAGGATCAGCGTCTCTGTATTAATCACAGCATTGTGACACCGCCTATATTAGCGGCGGTACTGTGTACATCGTCATTTTCACATGTACGAGCCGAGACGGGCCCTGTCAAGATGCAATGATGTCATCTTTTGATTGACACCTAATTATGTAATGTCAGTATCCGCCAATCTGAAGCTATATCGAGCACCAAGCACTGTGCTGTGCTTCATCTCCATCGCAACACGTTGCACAAAGACACGAACCAATCGCATGCAAACCATCCGCCCAGGGCAGCACCAACAGATCGAAATGGGCTGCTATTTTAAGAAGCGGCAGCTGTGCTTTGCAGCCGTCAATCGATGCTAATCACCACCGTGTGATTCGCCACAGACACTGTACACCGCCCTTGGAGCTGCTGCATTTCCATTCTGTCCAATGACATGCCAGTCGCGTTCGTGTCCTTTTGGCTGCATCATCCAATCTTATCGCCCCTTCGTTTCTCTTCAACTGCCGTCCGTCCTTTGAGCCGTTCTTATCTCGACGCCGGATCGCGCAACTGCCGCTTAGATCGCCGTATTTTTTTCTTCTTCTTCTTTTCCCTCTTTTCTTCTCTTCTCACCGGCCACTTGTCAGCTTCCGGAGCATAAATCCGTCGCGATGGTGCTCAACGTCTTTCGCATTGCTGGTGAGCAGCGCCTCTTCCGCGGAAGCTCCTCAGACGTGATGGATGCAGAGACGCAGATGCGCTAACGCAGGAACAGCGGATTTCTCGCATTTGGCGAGTATCCTCATCTTGCTGCACAAGATGGTGCAGCTCAAGGTGCGTCTCATCTCTCCCTCGCTGCCTCGCCTTCCGCCGTTCGCCTCTCAATGCTGGACTAACTCGGGGCCGTGTAGAGCTGTTCAGGCATCTCGTTCAAGTCGCAAGGGCTGTATCTGCTCGTATACCTCACTAGATACCTTGGTATGCAGCTCAAAAGCCATGGATAATGTCCAATGGCAAGCTGGAGTCGACTTGGCTAATGCAGAGCAGATCTCTTTTCGACCAACAGCATCTACAACTTCATCTTCAAGGTCCTCTTCATCGGCTCCCAGGGCTACATCATCTACCTCATGACCAACGCCTACAAGCCCACCAACGATGTCAACGTCGATACCTTCCGCGTGCAGTACCTCCTCGGCGGTGCTGCTGTCCTCGCCATCGCCTTTCCTTACTACTACACGCCGGCCGAGATCATGTGGGCCTTTTCCATCTGGCTCGAGTCCGTCGCCATTCTCCCGCAGCTGTTTATGTTGCAACGCACGGGCGAGGCGGAAACGATCACGACCCATTACCTTTTCGCCCTCGGACTCTACCGCGCCCTCTACATCCCCAACTGGATCTACCGCTACGTCGCTGAGCCCAACCACAAGGTGGACTGGATTGCCATCATCGCCGGCATTGTCCAGACGATTCTCTATAGCGACTTTTTCTACATCTACTACAACAAGGTTCTCAAGGGCAAGAAGTTCAAGCTGCCCGTCTAAAGAGCAAACGGCTGTTGCTGGGTGCTTTATAAAAAGGGAGGTGACGACATTGCCTTGTGATAGAGCATGGCACACGTTATCACTCTGGAGTCTGCTCAAGTGATGAAGACTTCACAGCAGACCACGGTGAAAATTTGGTCATCGCCGCAACCAAGGGAGCTCTACGGCTACGACAATCTACGGGGTGAATCTAGTTTTAAGGGGGGAAATGATTGCATCGGCGGCGTTTGATGGTATGATCGGTTTGGGGTTGTAAGGGAATGGGCGTCATCTCTTAATACGAGGATTCCATGAGTTTGGGCCATGTACGTTGTGGACGAAAAAATTAGAGGGCAATCAATTGAATGTGTTTGAATTTGGATAGAGGGATAAGATATGAGCCATGTGAAGAACGCGGTATGCGCGTCCAGCGTGGAAGAGGGCCGCAGTTAAAGATGAAAAGGACATGATGAAAATAAAAAAAAGAAAGAAAGAAAGAAATTTATTAAAGCATATTACTGCGAAAAGAACGTATTGAATACCTGATTGGACACCAAATAAGGAAAAAATTACATCTGATGAGGCTCTTTGAGTTTCGCACCTCCAAGGTTATGCTCATCACGTGATAGGCACTCATCATCAACCTCGCCCTCTTCAGAGCCTCAACTTTCATGCTTCATCCGCAACACAGTCGCCTCTCTTCCTGCGTCATCTCATCCCGGGAACTGACTTCATCATGGACAGCGACGCGCCGGAAAACGCTGAAAAGCAGATTGCCCCCGAAAATGGGCCCGGCGACGTTATGCCCGATCCCTTGGCCGCGGGCCAGGATCTGAGCAAGCTGCCTACGCGAAAGGACGTTTCGCTGCGAGAGTTTCTGAACAAGATTGATGACTATGCCCCCATCGTGCGTCTCCGTTCTGTCGCGCAACTTGAGCATGCTCGCTTCTAGATGGATTGTGCGTGCTGACTTCGTTTCTGCTCGCCACAGATTCCCGACGCAGTGACGCACTACTACATGACCAAAGCCGGCCTTCCTCCTCCTCCCCAGACGGATCCCCGTCTCGCCCGTCTCCTTGCGCTCGCCACGCAAAAGTTCATCGCCGACGTCGCGGCCGACGCGTATCAGTACAGCCGCATTCGCGCGTCCAGCAACACAAACAACCCGATGGGCACTCTTGGCGCCGCAGCCGGGTTTCCGATTCCGGGCCAGCAGTCCGGGCAGCCAGGCAGCAAAGAGCAGGGCAAGGGCGGACCCTTGGGAATCCAGCGACCGGGTTTCGGAGGCGGTGGCCAGGGAGGAAGCCAGAACAGGACGGTGTTGACGATGGAAGATCTGGGTATGGCGGTTGGCGAGTATGGCGTCAATGTCAAGAGGAGCGAGTTTTACCGATGAGGGACGACTGTTGCTTTGAGCACAGCCGGAGAGAGAGGATACATGGGTATAAACGCGACGGAAAGATATTTCGAGACTGTTGTTACATATGGCGTTGGGGACGGCGGCGTTAGAAACGGTTTATCCAGGGCAGGCCTACTGGGTCTTAAGTTTTCGTTGATCCAACACAGCACAAGCTACTTTTTATCTTCTTTTTATTTCTTCTTTTGGTGTGCCAATGATTCAAAGCATGCAATAAGTTGTGCCATTACGGCGTTGATACAGGTAATTGTACATTTTCATCCTCTCTTCTCACGTTCCCCCATCCCGTCTATTTCCTGTCCCAAATGTTCGGTTTCCGCGTGCTATCCTCCAAATCAGCCATATGCATCACCTGCTATCAAGGCAATTATGAATACTCACGGCGCAAATTCACCCAGCTTGTGCCCCACCATGTCCTCCGTGATCGTCACTTGGTGGTAATCCTTGCCATTGTGAATCTCAAAGTTGAGGCCCACAAAGTTTGGCAGAATGGTCGCCGAGCGGGCCTGTGTCCTGACAGGAGGCACCTTGTCGTTGGGCCCCTTGGGAAAGACGATGGAGAGGCTGCAGAAATCGGGGAATGCGTGAGTGCGTGCTTCTCGAAGCTTGGAGGGGCGGATTCTTACGGGACGAGGTTTGGGCCTGTGAGGGAATTGGAGTTAGAGATTGTTGGGACATTTTGAGGATTTGGGTATGACGGGCGTTACCTTTCCAAACGGAGCGCTTCAGCAGCGCTCGAGTGGGCAGCATTTTGGATGTTTTGCGATCTTGATCTGCGGCTGGGATGGCAATTGGTGGTGATGATGTCGAAATCTTTCAGAGCAATTGGATCACGTGATGATAGGTGGTGACATCAGATGCTGGATCCACATGTCAAACTGGTGCGAAATCTTGACGCTGTAGAGAGTACTAGGTAACTTCCAAGTTAATTTAGTACCTCCTCTACAGGTACTAAGGTACTAAGTTCTAACTATATCTCTTATATGAACTTGACTGCCTAAGTCTTATTTCATATATTTTCCCACTTCCAAACTTATTTCATAACCGATGGATGGTTGTTCAATCATAAGATTCCAATAGTCCCGATGTCTGGATATCTCGCTCAATTGGACTGCGCAATAAACAATCAGGAGATTGCGCAGTTTATCGTCTTGCCTCGTGTTGTCGAACAAATACTTCAACAAGCCAATGATGTCTCCGGCGCGATCTTCGTAGAGGGTAAACTCCAGCAATGTGGCATAAAGGAAACTCAGAGAGAGCTTGCGCAACTCTGGCAGAAGGTACTTGTCCGCCAGGACGTAGAGCCGGGCGTGGCTGAGGAAGACTTCGCTGTAGTCTTCGCAGCTCTCTTTGTTCTTGCGGACCGTGTGAGGAAAGGTTGGAGATTCGTAATTGGCCATGAGTAATTGTCTGGCTATGGCATATTTTACCGACTTCCTAGCGCGATCCTCTTGACAGCGGCTACATATATGCACATATGTCCTGACGCGAGCGCACCATTGACAATTACCACAATACTCAGCCGAAACGGATATGCAGCATACTTTGCACTTCCGCTCGAATCTACCAATTAGTTCGCCTCCCAGACATTGATCCTCATCATCATCTATATCCATGCCGATCCACTGGGAGATTGGGATGCTCGCCTTGTTTTCCTCTGCTTCTTCATAATCTGATTCACCGTCTGTGTCGTAATAAGGTAAGGAAGATGAAGGTTGGGGAGCTATAGGCAAAATTGTCGGCTCCGCTGGTGTATAACCTCCAGTGTACGCCCATTCAACGAAGCGAAGGAATGTTTTCTCATCGGTATCTTCCCAGGAAACGCGACCCTCTATGGCCTCGATCATTGGTCCCTTCAGGAGCGCACGTAGAGCATCAGAACGTCCCGACAGTAAACTTATAGGCAAGTTAAATTCTTTTTTTTCCTTCCCCACGATAAATTTGCACGTCTTCGAGGACAGGATCCTAGTAGGAGGATTAGCATTAAGCGTACTTCTTTTGCGAGACGACGAAGGGGGGGTTGGGGGCGTTGGGGGGGGATAGGGTTAGCGAACTCTTTAAAGTTGACAGGCATCTTTCTTGATCGGCCCGATCTTTCTAGCTAGGTAGGTGAAGAATGTGCACAGTTTACAATGGTAAGTCGTGATGAAGTCAAAGTGGTGGCAATTATGGCTGAACCTGTCTAAAAAAAAAAAGTAAAGAAACGAAATCCTCGTCTTTATATAGTTTTGTTTTAACCACAAAGCCTTATTTTCCCTTTGATGTTTTCTTTTCTTTGAATCACAAGGCTTGGCATTCTTATCGTTTTCTTCTTTCAGCTGGATAGCTTCGACGCCTCTGGTACGACCGGTTGCCGCCGGGTGGGATGGTTTCTTTGTTCATATACGTCAGGTGATGTTTTTTGGGTGGCACTTCTCCCAGATGTTGCGGTCCTAGATGAATTAAAATGAAATAAAGCATACTTCAGCCAATGTCCATCCGTAGATAGCGGGCATCTGCAGCTCGGGCCTTGGCAAGCGTACACAGGGACCCTGATGCAATTTCAGGATTGATACAGAAGAATGGTCTAGGCACTAATCAAGGCTTAATTGGGAAAATGTGTTGTCGCTCTAAAATTACCGACCTGAAGAAATCAAGACACGCTGTTTGATAAGAGAATTTAGTCCACAGTTGGCATATGCCCTTGTATGTGTTGGTGTACTTGAGATGATGGCTCTCGTTTTGTGAGAGGCGATGCTTGGGTACTATGATTTAATCTCGACACGGTACTCGGTTGCATTTCAGCTCACTTGTAAAATGCCTCTGATTCTCATTTTGCGATTACCATTGACATCGACATCGCTTATCATTATTAAACTCATCTGATGCTTAGTTCGATTCTCGCTGAAGAAGAAGAAGTACGGAAGTCTATCCTTGTGCCTAGCTGTTGTTGGTGGGCTCCCAACGTGCATCACGCAATAACAAACCCATCACAAATGCCATCAAGAGAATAATCTCAGATTCATATTTCAAGACACATATTGAGCCCAATCAACTTGAACATGAACCCTTCCATCATCTGGTGGCAATGCAAAATCTCCATCTCGCCACCAAGGTCCAGGGTAGCTGTGCATCACGTGTTGGCAGCGCTACTAATCTCGCCAACAAAAGTGCAGGCCAATTGATAACAAGACAAGTCACAAACGTTGCGAAGCTGTGACGAACCAGCACTCAGACGGCAGACAGCAGCGGGTCCGTTTGCAGTGCATTAACTTGCACATCTCAACGGCATTTTCTTATCTGCCGGGTCGTTTTGCTGCCGTTTTGCGCGTTTCGGCGTCTCGTGGCCTCTTTTGCGGGATCCCGTTTCTGGAAGAAGCCACCTTCCAGCCTGTCACCGGCGAGAGGAAGAAGAATTTGCTTGTTGCTCGACGGAAAATCCATCGCCATCTCGCCTTGACGTGCTCGTGCTCAGCTCCATCGACGCCGACTTCGTTCTTCGCCCTGCTCCTCGAGATCTCGACTCCCGACTCCCGCCTCTCGCCACAGATTCAATGCCAGAAGCAACGGCCTCGGGCGCCGACACGGGCGGTTCCGCTCGTTCTCGCGAACACAATCAGGGTAACCAGGGCCGCACCTACACTGTCGAGCAAAAGGCGGCCGTCCTTCGGATCCGGAAATGCAAGGCCACCGCCTTTTACGACATCCTGGGCCTTGAGACCGTCCGTAGCTCGTGCTCCGACTCGGACATCAAGAAGGCGTACAGGAAACAGTCGCTACTGACACACCCCGACAAAAATGGCCACGAGCACGCCGACGAGGCCTTCAAGATGGTCAGCCGCGCCTTTGGCATCCTGGGCGACAAGGAGAAGAGGGAGAAGTACGATAAGTTTGGAACAGACCCCGACAGCCGGTTCGAGAGCGCTCGGGCGCAGAATCCCTTCTCTGGCTTCGGGTCACGACAAGCCGCAGCGGCGGGAGGCGGTGGTGGTTGGGAGGAGGAGATGACGCCCGAGGAGATGTTTGCGCGCTTCTTTGGCGGCGGCGGCGGTCCTTTTGGTGGAGGCTTTGGAGGTGAGTAAACGCCGCGAGCCATTGATGCATTGCTGGCGAGAAGATGCTGACAACCAAGCGTTTGACACAGGGCCCCAATTCGTCTTCAACTTTGGCGGCGGCCCCGGCATTCGAGTACACCAATTCGGCGGCGGCATGCCCCGAGCGAGACCGCGGGAAGCCCAGGGCGGCGCTCCTCAACAAGAACAACACGGGCTCCAGACGCTGCTGGGCCTCCTCCCCATCCTTCTCTTCTTCATCGTGCCTCTCATCACGTCCATCTTCTCCGGCGGCTCCTCCACTCCCGCCACTCCGCGCATGGTTTTCGACGACCCCAAGGCGCCCTTCACCGAGGGCCGCACAACACCGAACCTCAATGTCAAATACTTTGTCATACCCTCCGAAGTAGCCTCATATAGCAAGTCCAAGTTAACTCAGCTGGACCGCACAGCCGAGATCAACCTTGTGCGCCAACTGCGGTATGAGTGCGAAAACGAAGCCATGCACAAGAGGCAATTGAGGGAGAATGCCATGGGGTGGTTCTACCAGGACCCTGAAAAGATGGCCGCAGCCGAGGCGTATAAGATGCCCGCGTGCCAAAGGCTAGAGACGCTTGGCGTGAGCCGGTCATAGGACAACGGGAAAAAAGAAAAAAAAAGAGTTATAGGCATTAATGAGGGAGAAACAGGCATTAAAGACATTGATATGATATTCTATATACTTTGAAGGGAAACGACTGCAGGGAGTTGGCGTTTTCTTTGTACGATGGTGTGAGAAATATGAACCTTGCATGACAGACATGACATGAGCATGAGCGAGTAGATGCGATGATGGTGGACATGCGGGGGATCCATGTAAGAGACGGACCCCATTTATATATATATCTATATTTTTATTTTTTTATACTATGAGGCATGAGATTAGATGAAGGTTTATGCGAGCGTGGTGGGTGGATGATATTCCATCGTGTTTAATTGAAAGATGGCGGGTCGGCTTGGACATGGATTTGTTGTAGTTGTAGTGATGATTAGATGTGTTTAACATGATGATAGCGAGTAGATGTGTCCAACCTCCATATAATCAACAACTTGACGTGAGACTCACCACCGTCGTCCTATTGGATCAGTAGTGGTAAATGGGGGCCATGCACGGGAGAAGCTACTGATTCAGCTGAGGATTATCACAAAGCCTAGCCGTTCTCGTCCCTTAAACAGCCTCTAACTGCCAAAAATTGGATCGAGATGCTGGTTGTAGCCTCATTGATTGGCCTGATGGTGCTGCCCCGCCGAATATCCCGCGATGCCTAATATTGGTGCTATGTATGTCCCTACGTACGTGTATTTAAAGCATCCCCGCCCCGAGATCCTCATGCTTGGGTTTCGTTCTCTTTATTCGTAATATTGTCTCTTCATATCTTTGTGTCGTCTATTGCTATAAGAAATGCCGGACTCGGGAGGCAAAACGATTTTGCGAATCGATTTCGGCGACATCATCGATCAGCCGCTCTCCCTCATCGGAGCCACAGCACGCAGGTTCCGGTTCATTGACTGTGATGCTCTGGTCCATGAATCAACTATTCACGTCTTGGAATTCGAAGATCTTCCTTTCGTTCCCTATGCCGTCATCTCATACGTCTGGAGAGGTCTTCCTCCTCGCCCGGGTGTGAAATCTCCGCTGCCCACTATTCACGTTGAAGGTGCTGAGGGCGCGGATCCGATATCTGTGGACATGCTGAGGCTTGCTTCTATTGCGGCGAAAAAGAACGGCTGTACACTAATCTGGCTGGATGCGCTGTGCATTCTTCAGGCGAATGATGATGACAAGGCGTGGCAGATTCAGCGCATGTACGACATTTACCGGTCCTGTCAAGAATGCATCGTTGCTCCCGGAGGTCTTCAGAGACTCGTCGCTCTCACGGAGGAAACTGCATGGACGACTCGAGCATGGACACTTCAAGAGGCTATTGCGCCGCCTTCGGTGCACTGCTTGTTTGCGTGGGACCGCGGCGACTGCTACATCCAATCGAACATGCCCATGGCAGTGAAGCAGATTGAAGAGGGGGTTGCGGCGATTGCGCCGCTAAAGTCTACGCTGGAAATGGCGATGAAGGGAAGAGGCGTGAGGATGCACGACTTGCGGGGGAAAGAGATGGAATTGCCTGTCGAGAACTTTAGGATTCAGCTTTTCGGCGACATGTCTCGGGATCGGGCGCGCGTTAGGGAGCTGATTGATGCGATGGACATGAAGGGCAAGACGGGCATGTTTACGGCAATCTGGCGGTCTTCATTTATGCGGGCGGCGAAATTCCCTGTCGACACGGTGTTTAGTGTGATGGGCATCATGGGCGTGACGCTTGATACGAGCAAGTTCAGTAATGAGGATCGACTGGGGGCGACAATTGCTTTGATGCAGGGCATTTTGGCCAGGGGAGAACATGCCGAGTGGCTCGCTGTTGCGACGAAAGCGCTGCCGAACCCGAAGTTGTCGACATTGCCTGTGTTTCCAGAGGTTGATGTCGCGATGAGGCCTATACTAGAGACGAAAAATGGGATGAAGGATATCGGAGATGTAATGGACTCAGGTTGGAGGCTGGCAAACACGCCCAAGGGAATAATGAGAAACGACGGGTATTTCCGATTCAGCGCTTTGGCGACATCTGTGAAGCAAAGCCAGCAGCAGACGACATCTGCAACTGTGTTTAAGTCTGATACCACGGGCAACTGGGAGGTTGTTCCTCAGGGGAGCGGGTCCCATACTGCTGTCTTGATCGGCCAATGGGAGCAGTATAACAATGGATCATTTGGACTACTCATGAATGCATCGAATCAGTGTCTGATGATATTGAAAGAACATGCTGCTGCCAAGTTTAGTAATGTCGGATATGCGTTTGTCAAGGAAGAGGTTATACAGACAGGGGGTTGGAAGGAGAGCATATTCATTGTTGGCGGGCCAAATTGAGTTATCGTCTTGAATTATGTGATAAAGACAAATTACATGATGAGCCCAGAGCGGACGCGGCGGCGGACATATGCGGAAACGGAGGCGGATAATATGGTGGACATGGAGGCGGCGGCGGAGAGGCGGAGAAGAGGCTTCGCAAAGGTTGAAAGTGGGATGCCGATAGTTGTTCGAAGTAATGAGACTAAGAGTTGAATGAGTGGCTCTGAAATTTTGTGATGGAGTTATATTTTTGTATTAATAAAATGCTAGAATAATCTCAATTTGATATTCAGGCATTCCTCCTTGTTCTGCTCGGTGTCGCTCAGTGGCTTTATATGAAGAGCTTCGTTCACCGTCTAGAACTTTGGTGTTATTAATTGCTCTCGGGTTTACAGTTCAAATTATCTTCCAAACACCGAAAACCCCTTTGCAAAACTTCCGATGAAACGTAACCGAGAGAAATAGCAGTCATTACTCGGCCAAGTTGATCAACCTCTGCAGTACAGCTCTCAAGACGCTGTCTCTATCTATCCACCCCGCCAGCGCGAGATTTCCCTGTTTGGCAATTATTTCTTGATTAGCCTCCAGCTACTCCGGGGTGCTTATTTCCGCATTTGTCAGCCTACGATTCAATGTCCCGACTTAATCATCGCTCGGCCAAGATGAGAGATTTGGCAACGGAACGAGACTTGTTGCAGACTATTTCTGAGCTGTCTATATCCGTCCTTAGAATTGAACAAGCTGAGATCGCAAAAAGTTTATCTTACCTCCGCTCCCGTCGTTGCATTGAAGATCGTAAACTTAGCTAATCTCCGAAAGAGTGTCCCTTTCAACGGCTGGTTATGCCCGAAGGATTTGAAGGGGGGTTGAACATGATTAAGCGATTAGAATTTATAATCGAGGGAGAGTGGGAGTGTAGCCAAGAATGGGTTCATGATGCGCCTAGGGTGGATCTGTTGTACGAGATACGTACTAATCACAGCATGGAGTTTGCTGAATCGCGATTTAATGTTGACGCGATAGTGGGTTTAAGATGAGAAGGGAAGAGTATAATAGATGCTGGATGCTATCACCAAGATTGAGATTTCGGAACATCATCGACGACGATATTTTATAACAATCCACCACTTCGCCATTACATCTCTCCAAACTTCTCGACTAACAAGTCAACAACAACTCAGCACCATGACCATCCCAGACACTCACAAAACCTACCGCCGTACCACAGGCGCCCATCCGCTAACCATCACCCCGACCACCGAAGCCACTCCCAAAAGCCTCGGCCCCAAAGATGTCCTCATCAAAATCCACTCCGTCTCCCTCAACTACCGCGACGTCGCCATGCTCATCGGCGCATATCCCGCCAATGTCATAGAGAACGGCATCCCTGCCTCTGACGCCTCTGCTGAAGTCGTCGCCGTCGGATCGGCTGTGCAAAAGTTCAAAATTGGGGACCGCGTTTCGCCAAACTTTTTCGTCAATTTCTTTACGGGCGAGGAGAGGGAGCCGCTGCAGGGGCTGGGGGGTGATGTGGAAGGTGTTTTGGCCGAGTATGCGGTTTTTGGGGAGGATATTCTTGTGCCATTGCCGGAACATCTGTCTTGGGATGAGGTGAGGCTTCAACCAATTGCCGTTGGTTTATACTGTTTGACAGGGATCGGCTAACTGGATTATGTGCAGGGATCTACGATTACTTGCGCTGGTGTTACAGCATGGTCTAGTCTGGAAGGGCTGAAGAAGCTGTCGCCAGAGACCAGCTACGTTCTTTTGGAAGGTAAATTGCATTCATCACTGATTCCCGCATTGTATTGTATTAACTGAATATTCCACCAATAGGCACTGGTGGTGTCAGCATGTTCGCCCTCCTCCTCCTCATCGACGCCGGCGTCAAGACCATCATCACATCATCCTCGGACGCCAAAATCGCCCAGCTGCAGAAACTGAGCCCCCTAGTCATAGGTGTCAACTATAAGACTACCCCCGACATCGCCGCAGAGGTCCAGCGCATTACCAACGGCAGGGGGGTTGACATTGTCCTCAACAACATTGGCCCGGCATCCGTCGCCTCAAATATTGATTCCCTTGCGATCGGGGGGTCAGTTAAGATTGTGGGATTCCTCGGAGGATTCACCGGGGATTGGAATCCAAGCGAGCTTTTGAAGCTCCTGTGGAAGCGTGCCAATATCCAGTAAGTTCTAGGGATGATGACAAATGTTGACGGAACATGGCTAATATGAGCGCAGAGGCATTTCTGTAGGCACCAAACTCGATTTCGAGGCATTAAATGCTCATTTGGCCAAGCGAAAGATCAGTCTCCAGCCACTGATCGATCGTGTGTTTGCGCTTGACGAGGCCAAGGACGCGGTTGACCACATGATTGCCGGCCGTCACGTGGGAAAGATTATCATCAAGGTGGCAGAGTAGAGGCGAAATGCTTTGTACATAAGTACTCAGGCGGGTTGAATAGGTATAGCATTTGTTTGTCGAGCACATGGATACAACGGACATTGCAACAAAGATGGAATCTCGGGAGGCAACGACGTCATCGTGGCCAATTCGTATGTAGGCTGTCGAGCTCCAGTGGATCGTCCGGCATCATATGATGGTTCCTGGCAGCTGCTTTAATTCAAATCAAGAGTCATGCATGGCATCTATTTTTGCGAGAATGCTCAATCAAAAAAGAGGACACGAGACAGGGACCCTGCATTAGCGAAACGTGTTGGTGGCGGGATCATCGATCGGGCACCCGGTGATCCGGCACGGCAGGCTGTCGGGAGCCAAAGCGGCAATTCAGGGTGATTAAGCAGGGGTATCAGCTTAGGTATGTGTCTCTGGATCTGGATGTAATGCTTTGAACGAGCTGATCTGCTAATAACCTGGTAATAAAGTGGTAATACCCGGCCAACTTTTGCCGTAAAATAACATCAACGCTAACAGTTACGAACTTGCTACTAATGGATACGAGATTAGTCAAGCTCAAAAAAATGTGTCAACTTTTCCCTCTGCTTACCCCATCCTGCTCATTGATCTCGGGGAAATGCAGGGACCCGGCATTTCTCCGTCGCTCGTCATAGACCACTAGCCACTCCGCAGCCTCAGCCACCAGTCTGTGGGTGAACTTCGGGGCAAGCTTTTACGACTGGGGCGGTGCATCGTGTGGCGCAGCGATCTGCTCGGCGCTCGGCGGTACAGGAGAAGGAGGGGTTTCAGACAGCGCTAGCCCCTAAACGGTATAAAAAGGGGGTGGGCAGAGGCAGCTGTGACGTATTACCAAGCACCTGCCGAAGGTGCCCGAATCACCGACAGGGAAGGAGCAGTAGGCAAGTCGCACTTGCCGCAACGCAGCTCAGCTCATCGTATTGCATCGCGTGTCGCAAGTGTGGGAGCACCATGAGTAATGAGTAAGCCGCAGCTGGCAGCTTCTCCTGCTGGTTTTAACGGCGTTTAATAATGCGAAGGCAATAACCTCCTTGCTCGCGATTATACGCGTAAATACGGAGTATTATGTTAGCACCAGAATTGGGCATACGTATGCATCCCTCTTGCCTTAATTAACGGCCCTAGCACAGCTGGCTATATAACATATGGAAGCCGCTGCCTGTCGCATCTCTGGGGCATCACCTGTTAGATTTGTCATCAACAAACTCTCCCTTAAACAACTCAATAAAGGCGAGGGAAAATATATAGGTGCCGCTGGGTATTTGTATATATTCATCTATTGACGATAGTTCTTTTGACGGCACAAAGTTAATTTTCATTCCCTATCCCGCTTCCGCCTGACAAAGCAACACAAAGACACATCATGATTGATGTCGCTTCTCCGCCAAATAATCACCCGATTCTAGACCGCGACAGCGACGCAACTTCACAGCAGCAACAACAACAGCAGCAGCAGCAGCAGCAAATGCCGCCATCAACAAACAGCCGCATCGACAGCAATGAAGCGATCGCCGAAGCCACCGGCGACATGCAGGTAGACGCGGCGCCGTCAGCAGCGTCAGCGTCAGCGCCGACGATGGATCAGGAGCATCACGACGACATCGAGAGCGAGGGTGAGAGTGAGAGCGCGGCCGATCGGGAAACTGTTGCCATCACCGTGTCGCATCGAGGCCACAAGTTTCCCTTTGAGATCGAGGCCGATCTCACTGTCACCGACTTATTCCACGAGATCGAGGCTGTGCTTGAGATTCCCTTTGAGAACATCAAGGTGATGGTTCCCAAGGGCCCGTTCCTCAAGCATCCCTTCAAGGACCCTGAGTATCAGGTCAAGAACTTCGCCGGAAAGACCATCACCGTCATGGGATCGACAACTGCCGACGTCCAGGCTGTGCAGGCCATGTGCCAGAAGCTCAGCAAGATGAAGGCGGCACGGGAGGCGCAACGGTCCAAGGCAAAGGCCAAGGGTCCGGTTCGGCGTCGTGGACTGCAATCTGCGGAGGACTCCAGATACACGTTCTTGCAGGTCCGACCGCTCAGTGGATTACCGCATCCTGAGCGCAGTCTCCAGCTGCTGAATCGACTCAAGGAGGACCCGGGCATCAAGGCAACCATGCGGAAGCACAAATTCACCGTCGCTCTTCTGACGGAGATGGAGCCGCTGGCACACACTGAAACAACACACGAGGGAACGTCGCGCATCCTGGGCCTTAACCGCAACCAGGGCGAGGTGATTGAGCTGCGACTCCGGACTGACGCCCACGACGGCTATCGTGACTACAAGACAATCCGCAAGACCCTCTGTCACGAACTTAGCCACAATGTTCATGGCCCTCATGACCGACAATTCTGGGATCTCTGCCATCAGATTGAGCGCGAGGTGGACGCTGCGGACTGGAAGTCTAGCGGCCGGACAATCGGCGAGACGTCGCGATACCACATCTCAGGCCAGGACCAGGACGATGAAGATGTTCACGAGGACGATGGCGGCTGGACTGGCGGCGAGTTTGTCCTGGGCGGCAGTGCCAAGGTGAGCAACGCTGGACTCAGTCGACGAGAGATTTTGGCGCAGGCGGCGCTGGAGAGACAAAGGAAAGAGGAGGCTGAGGAGTGCAGTGCGGAAAAAGGCTGGCGGCCGTGCCAGAGACCGCAGCCGAACAACGATCGCAACTTGTGACGTTGAAAAGGAATTGTGAGGAAGCATTTGCATCAGTTGGCGTTATAATGGCAGAGTGGGATGAAAGCAGCTTGTTTATTTTGTGACTTGTTAATCGGAAGCGTGTTGGACTGGAGTTTTGTGAATTTGGATGGAGTTATTGTGCTGCGGATGAAGAGAAGGATATCACTTGTTCATCATATCATGTTATATTGTTTACATAGGTACTATCAGGTACTGCACCAATCTGGATCTGATTATTTCATTAGTTTACACTCACACATTCCCATTTCCTGAGTTGACTGGATATTTTTGCGTCTCCTCAATACGGCAGCGGATCCAAGTCCAATCCGTCAACAGTGAATTTGAATGCATCGTTCCTCGAGTAGCTGCCTGCCGTATCCAGGTCGAGTCTGCCGCGGATGCAATCACGCAGGTCGATGTCGGCACAAATGAGGCTATCTTCGTCTTCCCACTGCGGACCAGCGAGGACGTCGCCGAAGGGAGAGATGATGGAAGAACCGCCACGAGAGAGGAAATGGGGGGCTTTGAGAGGGGCTGCGGGCTGGTTTTGGTACTGGTCTTGCTGCTGGATTGGCGCATCTTCCTGGACTTTGGGGAGTTGGTAATTCTGAAGGTGTTGTCTCTGCTGTTCTTCCGCATGTCGTCGTTCTTCTTCTTCTTCCTGCTTGTCGCCGTTATCCGCCGGACAAGACAGCACAATCTCGTTTCCATCCTCGTCGAACACGCTCTTCCGCCGTCCGTGCCTCACCTTTGGCGGCGGCACGGCAATCTCGAAGCCATCGTCAACAACCGCCGTCGACGTCCTCCGGCCTCCGCCGGCTCCATGCCTCGAGCCCCCGGTCACGGGCACGACATCCCGGTCTCCCGCAACGGCGGAATCCGGCTCGCCCCGGACGCACATGTTGCTGCTGACGACGAAGCAGCGGCCCTCGATGCCGATTGTGCGCATCAGGCTGAGCCAGCCCTCGCGGCCGTCGGCGGTGGGGGCGAGATAGAGGTTGATGTTTTGAGCGTAGAGAGACTGGCGGAGCAACGGCATGTAGTTTTCCCAGCAGATGGCGGCGGCGAGGTTGATGCGCTGGCCGCGGATGAAGGTCGTGACGGCGCGGAGGGTCGAGGGATGGCCCTGAGCCCACATGAGACGCTCGGTGCCGGTCTTGTAAGACGGTTTTCACGTTAGCGGAGGGGAGATGAAGCTATCACGGGTTCTGGGAATGGGGGCCTTACCGGCATCACCTTGCGCCGCTTGCCGATGATGCCCTCCTTGGGACACACATAAACCGCCGCGCAATACAAGCTGCCGCCGGCCTTCTCAATGCACCCGGTCACGTAGAAGACGCCCGTGTCGCGCGCAATCCGCTCCAGCTCCTCTCGCGACCCGTCGCCCCGGCCACTCCCGCCGAGCTCGTAGCCCGGCAATTCCCTCCTCACCCATTTGAGTCCCGCTCCGGCGCTGCCATCGCCGACGGTGTCGCCGAGATCAATTGCCTTGTCAAAGTACTGGGCGAACGACTCGCGGCCTTCGGCGGTGCGGCTGCCGACGACGCAGCCAAAGGAAGTGCCGCGCGGGTATCCGCCGATGAAGGCCTCTGGCAGGAGGAGGATGTCGATGCGCTGGGCGGCGGCGCGGGAGACGATGTCGTGGAGGTGGGCGAGGGTGAGGGGGGTTGTGGCCTGGGTATTGGGCGAGGCTGTTCCAACGCGGATAGCCATGGTGGAAGCAGCAGCAGCAGCAGCAGCAGCAGAGCGAGTGATGATCACGGAGGGATTCTGAGATAGAATAAAGACGGGTGTTGAAAGGTGTAAGTCGGATGGATTCTACGGCAGATCAACCCAAGGCAATGAGGAGATGGAAAGCCCTTGTTGCCCGCCCCTCGTCTCCAAGCAGCTTTAAGCTTTGCGCCATGTAAGCTCAGCTCATCGAGCATTCATCCTTAGTAACCAGAACCGCCTTTTGCCGCTTCCAGCTGGGTTTGCTCTCTCCTCACTTATTTCCATTCTGGGATCGCCATGGCACCATTCCCTTGCCTCGTTTGGGAAGTGTCGGCCGAGCATCTCTCGACTGCACATGCATTCGCTGCTCCACCAGTGGTATGTAAAACATAATGGAAATTGATGCCAGAGCGAATTTGAGCGTTTAAAGATCCCGAAGTCGGCCGTTGAGCTGTGTGCGGCATGTGCGGCATGACGGAGAGATGGTTGCTTGCGGCTTGGATGGGTTTGTCTCGAATAGATGCTTGGCAATAAAGCGGAGGAGTGGATTGCATCCACAGCTTTAGCGTTGAAAAGGAATGCTCATGTTAAGAACTCTGTATAGAATCATAGATCTTGAGCTTCGGATAAACGCACTCATTCTGTTTGTTGTTGACTATGAGCTTGAAGTTTATGCTATAGCTATTGGCAACAGGTGGGAAAAGATGTAGTTGTAAGTTCAACTACTAGGTACCCAGTACTTCCATGCCCCAGTGAATCATCAATCAAAGGCCCTCGTCTGAAAACCCAATAACAAATGGGCGGCCTGATGCACGCACAATTGCAATATTCGACCCCGAAGCAGCGGCAACTCTTGACCGATATTCTGGCGGTAGCCATAACAGCTTATCATCATGCCTCATAATCCAAGCGCCATCGACACTGATATGGTACTTGGTCAAAATGTCCTCCCATGCTTCCAACTTCGTTGAGTCGACGGCCATGGTGAAATCAAAGTTGATGAAGCTTGAATTCAGTTGCCAAGCCGGCTTGGGAAGTCCGCGCCCACACCCGAATCGCCTCAAACAGGCACCTGTTGCCACATCCCATATAGTCCCGGTCCATTTCCTAGAGATAGCTGCAAGCCGCTCTCCATTTTGAGAAAATGCTAAATTGGCAAGCATGTAATCAAGAGGTTGAAGTTTTCGAAGAGCACCCGCCCGCAAGTTCCAGGTATGGATCGAATGTCCTATTTTCCGAGTAGCATCGACCCAAGCAACTTGTTCACCATCCAGAGAAATAACAGTCTGCACTTCATAGCCCCAACCTGGGTATTCACACCGCCACTCTTTCAACAATTGGCCTGTCCGTGACTCCCAAACCTCAACTCCTTGATCTTTTAAGCCTATTATGAATCTTTCACCCTTTTCTGAGAGGGCTATAGAGCGTATGGAAGAAAAATAATGACTTTTTACGGGTAAACAACTCCCTGAATCCACGTCCCAGATTTCGACGCCCCCTTCAAGCCATAGGACAGCTGCAAAAATGCTGCCATCCGCAGAGATTGCTACCTGACGGTAAAGTTTTTCAATGAGCTGCGTAATGCATTTGCTTCCAAAATTGTCCCATAAATAGACTCTGCCATTAGAAAACGATAATACTGCGAGTCGTTCGCCATCCGTGGCCATTTTGAGTTGCAAAGGGATGATATTAGGTGAATTTTCTTCTTCGAAATCGTATATAGCAGCGTCCCAAATCTTAATTGTGGTATCATTAGATGCCGAAGCAAGCCATGCTCCGTTAGGTGAGAATGCTAATGATCTGACCGTGTCCCGATGGCCTGCGAATGTCTGGAGGCGAGTGTTTTTTTTTCCAATCCCAGATGATTATCTTTCCTTCATAGTATCCCACTGCTAGTAATCGATTATCTTGCGGAAATTCTATCGCACTGATGAAATCACTGTCGTTCAAGACCTGTAGGCATGTAGTCGAAGAAACATCCCAGATCTTAGCCTTTGTTTTATCATGTACCGACGCAAAAAGCCGATTATCCCGTGAAAAACATGCAGCCCAGCGAACGTATTTACCTGTATTGAGGCTTTCGGGTACTTTCGGCAAATCCTCCGCTTCGGAGTCTATTTCGAAAAACCCCAGTGTCATCTCGGATACACATGCAATCAACCGGCCATCAGATGATAGCACCATCGGTGTGTTAACGGGGAAGAATTTAGATTGTGGGTAGCATCCACACTCCTGATCTAATACGAGAACACTGCCCAGGCGCCCGTTCGCTAACAGAAGTTTGCTTTCATTTGCAAAAACCACTGAACCGGTAGGATATTTCGTGACTACCTGGGTATGCTGCTCATAATTTAGCGAAAAACGAGTACGTTGACGCATATCCCACACAGCGATCATCTGAGCTGTCCGGCAAGCAAGTTTGCCGGCCTTAGAGAAAGCCAGTGCATCGACTCCTTGTTTCCTGTCCTCATCTACCGATAAGCTCTTCAGGCATGTACCGGATGTTGGATTCCATATCTTGACGTTGTTATGATCATCTCCGGATGCGAGAATGCCATCGGGGGAGAAAGCGACGCAAGTGGTTGGCACGCTATGGCCTTCGAGTGTCTGTAAACATAAACTCCACCGGGAATCGACATTCGGCGTACGAGAGATCCATTTGGCTTGGCAGCCGTCAAAGGTTTGCCGTACAATGCTGCCAGTTGGGGCAAAGGTTATCACGGAGCTGTATATTTGCAATGGAGCAGCATCGATGATGTGGCGGAAGTAGACAATAAGGCGCTCAGCATCCCACAAGAAGCCGCTAACTTGTATTCCATCGGTAGGCTATTTCTGTTAGAATATATAAGCAAAATCAGAAATGAAATATACGAACATGTATTGTAGTTTTAAGCTCTTGCACCAGTGACGCACTCTCCGAAGTTCTCCCTAGTAAACTCAGTGCTTCAAGCCAGTGAAGAAAATGAGATGAAAGGAACAAATGCCAATCATTACCATCTTTGATCTTCAACTCGCTCCTCTGCACATGAAAAATCCAGAATCGGCATGCGTACTGTATCTCCAGTGGTAGAAATTTCTGAATAGCTTCCTCTGCGACGTCTCTTCGGTGCGTTCCAGGCGACTTTAATTCGCAGATATTCTCTTTTAGAGTTGCCTTCAGGAGTCCAAGACATCGAACCGCAAGAAAGGTGTGTGCTTCTTTGGAATCAATTTTGAACTCTTCGTCGGCTTCAGATCCGGCGAGGAAATCTCTGAATGACTCGTGAAATAATCTGACAAATGTCTGATTCTCTTGTTCTGTTGGAACTATCAACACCGACTCAAAAAACCGTAACTCGTTGCGAATATCTTGCTCAGGGTGTCCTAGAAGTTGGGCAAGACATGGGACTGTGACGGAATCCGCCAGGCTAACGACTGAGCCAATAACCTTTTGAAACTGCGCCTTTGCTTGCTTGAAATATTTGCCTTTGAGGCTTTCAAACCTTCGCTTTAGAATGGGAATATATACACCATATAGGTCGCCACCGATGTTGGATTGAAGTAAATCTTGAAGATGGATTCTTGGCCCGCCTGGAATTGTAGTTTGCGAAATGAAACGACAAGCAGCAGCAGCAAATTCAAATAGCGGACAGGCGCGATCTACAAGCTTCTTGAGGTTCTGTACATCGGAGGGATTGGACCACAAATCTCCTCCTGGCAATGGGTCTAGAAGGCCATCTATCCTTTCCAGTTGAAACTGCAAGTAGCGTTCAATGTCTTGCTTCGTTGTCTCTGATGTAGCCTTTTCAAGCTCCCTCTTGTCACATTTATGATCGGGAACCTTGTTGAAATCAGATTGCGTGTGATGGTCCAGGCGACTAGTCAGAAAGCACTTGACCAGAAGTTGACCAGAAGAAGGTTGAGCCTCATTCCGAGAAAGTATGGGCTGTGAGAGTAGCTGAATCAGAGTAGTAAGATCTTCCTTGGAATCGCATTCATCAAGAGCGTCAACTATAATTGCGATGCACTGATAATTGTTGACTTGTTGTTCTTGTATAGGTTTTTGAATGAGCTTCACGAATTGAACTCTTGGATCTTGCTCCAGTAGCGAAGGTTCTGATTCCAAAGCGTCTTGGACGGCTTTGGCCACGTTAGGCAATTTCCTGACAAGTTGCGCTGCCAATGTTGTAAAAAAACGCTTAAGACGTGTCCGATCGCCTTCACCTCTTTTGAAAAAGAAATTAGCGACGATGTGGTTCTCTTTAACCATCCTGCTGACAACGGTGCGTGCAATGGTAGATTTCCCTGCCCCAGCCTTGCCCTCGAGCCAGTAGAGATGTTTCAGAGATGAACTGGGCTCATTAAGCCAGTCGTAAATATCCTTTATGATCTCTTCTCTCGTCTGAGGGAGACATTCTAAGCAACCTCTTTCGTATTCATCAAGACCAGGGTGAAATTCTGCACCAGCGGCAGTAACAGGCCCGAGGCGGTCGATGACATTTTGTTGGAGCTTATTAATTTTGGGAGGTGTAGTGCTGTACTTCTTAGCTGGTGGCGCTTTTTTGTAATGATGGCGGTCGTTACTTACGGCCGTATGCTGTATAGCTGTGATGTAAGCTCCGTATACAGAGGGTCCGCCGAGTCGAGAGCCTTATTCAGGCCGGAGTGGTCTTTGTCAACCTCATAAACGTCGGCAAAATTGGCACTGAAAGTTGCTGATTCCCATGGAACGATCTATAACGTATAAGATACCGACTGAAAAAGGATCATAATCCATCAACTAACTTTACCAGCGTAAAGCCAGTTCAGAAGGTATGTAGGTTTTCGTTCGCAGATAGACACGATCTTAGTTTCCTTATTTAGATCATGACGTTTCTTGCCTACACAGGCCTGAAAAGCTTTGCTAAGATTCACAAGAAGTTCTCCATTGCTGCGGAGCAAAAGTAACAAGCCGGTGTTTGAGCCTAGGAAGCCGGTCAGGTAGGCAATGGTGGCTCCAAAGCCGGCGACTGGGCTGCCTAGATGCGGCGTACCCAAGAATATGATGCCGCATGTGTCTTCTAAAAGTCTCTCACTGTCGTTTGGATCCTTAGATAATGCCTAGAATAGAGTTAGAAAGAGACAATATATAATTAAGAGTTAAAAGATATATGAGCAAACCTCTTTGATGACGATCCCACCAAAGCTGTGCCCCACAAAGATCAGTGGCAGGCGCTGAACTTTGCGTTAGTGAACACTTTTCGTATGGATTACTGCTTGTTACATACAGGATGATTTTTCCTGTGCTCAACAAGGGAGTCTATGAGACGACAGCCAATGTCACGAGCGGATTCAAAGCAGGCATCAACAAGCCAGTCCGAATTGTACGCGAAATGGAGAATACGTGCATCTGAAAATCGGTTGTCTTTCATAAGCAGATCTTTAAGCATATGAACAGGCGCTTGAGTATTGCCAGTTTTGGACTTGGAGTTGGATTTGCAGGTCCAGGTGTGCTCAGCACTAGCACCAAGGCCATGTACAGCAATGATCCTACATGATGAGCTACTGAGCACCAAATCAACTAGGAGATGCGACATACTCATATCTGACATGATCGCTATTCGATACATCGGAGAGGATCTGAAGGCCTACTGAGCGCCCGTCCCGTCTTCGAATCTTTGCGTAGAGGCGATACAGGACAGAGGCTAATAAAGGCACCAGCAGCAAAAGGAAAGTCGTAATGGCTTCCCGAGCAGTTAATTTGCGTGGCATCAAAAGCGACTGCACAAGATGCCAGTCCATCGTAGAGACTGACTAATCGTAAGGACACTCTGTCAGTAGAAAAAGAAACGTATCGATTGAAGTGTGTCGAGACCAAATCCAAGTGCGAACTATCACACTGAGTACTCGCATTGTTTAACCCCCCATGGAGTTGCCTAGATGATGATGATTACGTGTCTCGTTATGTTTGGGCATTGATGACAGGCTGCCAAGTACATCCCTTCAGCCCACTAAATGCGTATCTCTAAAGGATCGGTTGGATCTCATGAGAGCAGCTCTCTGGGCGCTAGACTTCGAAGAGGCGGATGTATTACCACCTTGGGGGCCATTAACCCCTCATGGCGCCTAATTGCCAGTACTGCCAACAATTGGACCAATGTCATCGTACAGCCTCAATCAGGCTGGGCATTGCATCCTGCAGCAGGTCGCCGGTGCCTGTGAAGTACGTGAATATTACCAACTGGATGTAGCCGAACAAACAAGAAATTACCCTATGGCTATCGTAAAGCCCATAGATTTTAAATAGCGACCATCATCGACATCTAAATTGATGGTTTTGAGTGGATGGTGGTGATGCAAGTGCTCAGTCGGTGGAAGTGGATCATCAATAGGCTTTATAATATAGAATAGCATCAGCAATCTCCAACTGGATCTGATCCGCTACACCGGCGCTAAAGCACCGGTTCACATCTTCCGTAGTATAGTGGTCAGTATGCAAGCTTGTCACGCTTGAGACCCGGGTTCAATTCCCGGCGGGAGAGACCGCCAGCAGTTCCAAACTGTGAATTCATTTTTTGCCCTTTTTGGACTCTTCTTTTATGAAGAGTGAGAATCAGTGCGATACTGTACGCAATGAAGACAAATGAGAAACGGAGAGATCAAATACTCTTGAAGCAATACTTATTGCAATAGAGGATGCTGTATTGTTTGGCAGTCATGTCCACTCATATTCCGCCCGAGCATAATCATCACCACCTCATTCATTCGTCTCATTAAGTACATTTCATTCAATATGCCTCAGACAGAAACGCTCCGCCCAATCACCGTTTCCGCGTCCGACTTGCCACCGGCGCAGGCTCAAATGCATCGTCATCCGAAATTTCATCGTCGCTAATCTCAACCGCTTTATCCTGCGTCGCTCCCTGTGAGAAGTTGAGCTTAGTCTGCCTTGTCCTTGCCGCCGCAGCTCCCCTTGTTGTTGTCGTCTTCTTCTTCGTCGCCGCAGGCTTGCTAGCAGCAGCCGTGCTTTTCGTATTTTGTCCACGCCTGGTGGTTCGTGCAGTTGTTTTCGGTGGCGGGGGTGCTTCCTCGTTTTCCGACTCCATGATCACATCTTCCTCTGGTTGCTCTTCTTCCTCTTCACTATCCTCAAATACTTTACGACCGCGCCGAGCTGGTGTTTTCTTGGCTGCAGGAGCCTTCTTAGCTGGCGCAGCCTTTGCCGTCCGTGTCGCGGCCTTCTTCGTCTTTGTTGGCGGCAGTTCATCCTCATTACTATCGAGCATATGGTCATCCTCCTGCTTTTTTCGCGAGGAACGGCCCGAGGCCTGAGGTCTTGCTAATGTTTCGTCTTCTTCCGCGACATCTTCGTATGTCCACGCATCAGGAGCGTCCTCCCAACTACCATCAAAATCTGAGACCCATGTGTCCGGCTTAGGCTTCAGCACTCTCTTTCTTTCAGCGTGTGCTATTTTTCCCATGCTACCAGCAGTAGCCATTCTTTTCTCCATTCTCTCCTTGTAAAGCTCCATGGCATTGTTCAGATCTTCGTCGTCAGACTCGAGGCCAAGCATTTGTCTGACCTGGCCAGACAAGTGCTCCGACACGAACAATTCCATTGCATGTTTATCGTCTTTGGCAACGAATTGGTTAACCGCCTCGCCAAAGGGTCCTTGTGGGAGCACCTTTAGTGATTGCTTCGCAAGCAGTTGGTTGACGAGGTTTTCCACTTTGATCATCTCAGTACCACCACCTAGAGATTCGAGGATTTCTGTTGGATCCGGAGCTGCCGCTTTGCCTATAGGGTTGTAAGCGCAAAGTTGAGACGCAACACTTGGATATGAGCAACTCACGTTGAACCGCCTTTTTCCGGTAGAAAAACACCACATCATTGGTATTGGCTACTTTGCCAACAAATCGATTCGAAAACCGCTGTGGATTCTCACACTCGAACTGGCCACCTTCTAGTGCGGTATACTCGACCTTTAAGCGAATAAGCGGCAATGGTCGATCTTCCAAGGCCTCTTCATCCGTCTGAATAGCCTCCCAATCTGCATTTGCCTGTGCAATCATCTCCTCGACAATCTCCATCAGCCGAATGGTGACCTCGTGTCTGTTGTCCTTTTTCTTGTCCAACCCTTTGAATCGTTTTTCTTGGGCGAGGGAGATTTCCCTCGTAACAAACGGCCGGACAGATTTGAGAGGTATCTTGTCAACTTTAAACTCTTTTCTGTTTACACTTACTACGGCGACATGCTTCTGCACAGACTCTCCCGGAACCAATGATGTTGCCACCGATGAACCTGGCTGCATGACGTGGAATCCCGTCTCCGGATTCTTTGAAGGATCGATCAAGCACTCGTGTTCATGTCCCCAAACTACCAAGTCGAGCCAGTCCGGAAGCACGTTCTCTGGTAAATATGACGTCGATGAATGAGCATGGTGGTTTTGGTGGACGGCGAGCAGGTTAAACCACTCGCCTGTCTGGGTGCCAGGGCGAAACCACTTGACTTTGTGATCTCTAAACGTTCTAAACATGCGCTCATCGCGAACATTGCTCAATCCGTACAAGGCAAGCTTCGTGTCGCCTTTTTGTAGTAGAATTGGTTTCGCCTCGATGTTATCCGCTTCTGCCACTCTGCCATAGTAGTTGAGAAGACCCGCCGCCTGCAACAAGTCTAAGGAGCAGTAGTTTCCATCGCCGGAAGGGTCGTCGTGGTTGCCATGAATGGAAAAGACCGGGATCGAGATGTTGATATCGGGATCTTCGTAGTTGACATGGGGAAAGGCTCCTTCGAAAACATCGGCGGCGTCTGACAGGAATTCGAGTTGGCAAGGCTTCATTCCCAGGCAGTTCTTTCGAAGAGTACGCATGACCTGGTAGAGAGACTTTCGAGAGGGCTTGTTATCGTGGAACAAGTCGCCGGCAAGCAGCACCATGTCGACCTGCGATGCGTGAGCTCGGAGACAAACAGATCGATGTCGGTACAACTAACGTCTTGCATGAGGGCTAGAGTCATGATCTCATCAAACGTCCGCCAGCTGTCATCCTTGCGAATAGCATCTCGCTCCTCGTATCCGACATGGTTATCCGTCGCAACCAGGATGCGAATAGTGTCTGCGTCTGCCAGACTGTAAGCGGGGCAATTTACGATGCGAGATGGCATTTTAGAGCTTACCAGCAAACTCAGGCATATTGCCAATCGGATATTCCCAAGTAAATAGTTCCTAAATTCAAAGGGCCATCGATAATCGGGGGAAAAGAGAGAAACAAGGCGGAATTCGAATCTCGTGATGGGCGATAAGGAATCTGCAATCTGGAAATTCACGGTGGGAGACGCGATGCCTCCAGGCATTAACGCGACATGATACGAAGTCACGTGCAGCTATTGAGGTGTACCCAGAGCTTAAAGTGATGCTACCCTAGATGGCAGGCAAAATATCATATAACGGGATAAAAGACAATCAAATAAAGAAATTTTCATTGCAGATTGCCTATTGCCTTTCTGTACGCTGACCTGGGGAGGTAAACTTTTGGTTCTACTTACAATGTTTATAAGGAGAACTTGTATACACACCAATCGTCTCACTGTGACGCATCTTGTGGATACACAGCTTCAACATATTAATCAGATAAATATGTATTCCCCATGCTTAAAACATAGCTAAAATGAACGGGTAATGCTCTTTAAATCATCACCACACATCACCATTTATATATAAAAGCATTCAAATCATCTTAGTTATGGTACGCCACCGCATCGTCTCCAATCTCTGCAAAGATGGCGTCAATTGCTTCAACCACCTCCTGAGGGAGCGGGCCCTGCTCAAATATATCCAAATTCTCCTTCAGCTGTGCAATACTAGAAGCTCCAATGATGATTCCATCTCCATGCTCAGCCGAAAGAACACTGTGATGCGCAGTCCATCTTAGTGAAGCCGCATGGCCAGAGATGCCGTGCTTGGCGGCAATTTCTCGCACTCGGTCGGCGGCAGCCTCGATGCTTGGCTTGAGATACTTGGAGGCATAAAATTTGCCCAGGAAATGCTGAGAACCGTCAGATTCTGAGGTATGACTCATGTATAAAGAACAACTTACTGAAGTGTCGTAGCGGCTTCCAGCCTGGGGGTTCTTGTGGTTTCCATTGAAGAATCCTGCGGCTCCAGGACTATTTGCGAATCAGTCAGTTATGACACAACTTCTTCGGTTGGACTATAGTAAAGTATACCTCCATGCATAAAACGCAATACCGTGCTTTCGAAGCAAGGGGAACAGCTCCTTTTCTCCCGTTCTGACGACTGGGTTATACTGTCCCTGGTAAACCGTCGGCTTTACAAAACCTCGTTCCTCGGCAATCTTGAGAAATTGCTCGACCTCGGCGGCCGTGTAGTTGGAGAGTCCAAATCGCTTGAATTTGCCCTCTCGGTAGGCTTTATCCATAGCCTCTGCCGTCTCCTCGAAAGGTACGGTTCGATTAGGCTGGTGCAAGTATTCAATGTCAACCTGCGAGACTTTCAACGCCTCCAGAGAATCATCGATGCTCTGCGCAATCTTGTCTCTTGAGTGAGCTCCGTCTGGACGAGAAACGACTTTGGTGCCAATGATGAATTTGTCTCCAACATTAACAGCGCCAAGTCGAGGCTCGCATGATAGAGGAGCATGGGGTGAATAGCCTCTGGCGGTATCAATTTGACGATAGCCCCTCTCGTAGAAGGTGTCGAGAAATTCCTCTACTTCTTCCGGGGAGTCATACTTGGCCGTTGGATCAATAGACTTGTCACCGACCTGATAGCACACGCTATTGAATATGTGTTTTTTTTTTTTTTTTGCGGTATGATTGCGAGGATTGACTTACATTGGCCACCCCCAAGATAATATCAATTGGTGATTTCGTCATCTTTATAATTGGATCACTGTAACCGTCTTCTGGTGGTGTATTTCACAACCTCAACTTCAATACCTCTGTAAAAGCTATCGCTTGGCTCTGGCCCTTTATTCTTAAACAAAAACATCCTCATCAACTGACTTATATATGCCTCTATACACAAGTTTGCGCCTTCTGATTATAAATCTACAATTATTCGCACTTCTTGGCGGTGTTGTGTACATTTCTGCCCAATGGTGTCTTGCTTTGGCCAAGTATTCTTAATATTGTTTACTAAACATACATTTGTTTGCTAGAAACACCGTAATGGCCTCATTGACGCCCTATGAGAGGGACCGGAGTGTCTAAATGGGTGGGGGTGACAAATGCACGTCATTGGATGCAGGCCAATTGCGTTATTGGAGCCGATGCAAGCACAGAGTATGTATGAGGCCATACTGGGATAGTGATGATGATTAGGTAAAGTGCCCTAGAGATTCTCATTCGCTATTGTTGAGTAACGGGCATCACCAAAGGTCCATTTCACCAATAGGAGCAGCACATCAGCTGGCGTTCCGAGTGAGGAGTGAGAGAGCTGGTCGTGAATTTATAAGCAGCAGTCCTTGCCAGCACGGAGCAATTAGCTAACACTGCCCAGTTGAAAGAGACCTTACTGTATTCTTTTTCTCCTCTCCAACTATTTTATATGAAGCTAAATATCCAGGAACTCCCCTAGACCACATTCTATTTAGCATCATTGACTTGAACTGACGGAGTTCGGAGTGAGATTTGAGCCCGAACGGCCTATCACACCATAAGCGCGCTATCCTGTCAGCCGCTTACATTGCTGGGTAGTATTTTAACTATGTATTATGTTGTCAACGCTGTAAGAATATTGTAATCCCATGTAGCTGGTCTACTGTATTTGTGAGGGATTTTGTGTGAAATGAGATATATTAAAGCAAAGTGAAGCAACAACTGACGCCTTCCTAGTCCTGAGAGTATATCTCTTCATGCCAGCTAGGTTCTTACAGTTGCATCTCCTGATGAGCTGTCAGTTATTATGTGGCTCCGATCAAGGTGAGAGAGCTAGGAGCTGAACGTAGATGGCCAACAAACAAGGGTTTTCATCCTATGACGATAAATTTGAGCAAGCACGACCTGTTGTGTATCAACAGCAGAATCGCATTCTCAACCAAAGTGGAACAGGCAATCCTCCTGATCTGGAAGCTCTTTATAAAACCCAGATAATAGACACTAGGCCCCACGGACTAGACATTTCCTCTTTCCACTCGTGGCTTGGGACTCGCATATAATATAGGCTTTGCTAGGAATAGAGTCGGATATCATTAAACAATAATGATTTCAAGCCAATAGCCATGAATCAAGAAACGGCGCGCATTGTGTACGTATGTAAAGCCGAAGGATGCTACAACAGATGAGCAACGACATTAAGTCAATTGCGGGAGGTCAGACAATAATCCTAGGCATAGCATATACTGGATTGATACATTATTTGCCAGATTTGGCGAATGCGCACGAAATACGAACATAATAGTTTCCCCGGCATGGCGAATACTACCCTCATACCCGCAGACGGGTCGCTTTTGTGTAGTTCTCGAGATCTCGTTGGACGATTCGGAATTGTTACTCCATGTTTCTTGAACAACCCGTTCTCAATAAGATGCAGTGGCCAACTATTTTTCCGCCGTCAGATCGAGATTCCACCTATCGCGCCATTGCGCAACTATGCTATCTGTTCATAGTATTACGCAAAACTGTGCTCAATTGTAACGTTACCAATATTGTAGCAATCCTGCCATATGTATGTACCTTGGACAAACGAGGCAGCGAGATAGTTAAAAGGACCGAGATGTTTTCGCTTCGTATATGTGAGAGACATCACGAAGTAAAAATCCTCATATTTACTCAATACATAAACTACATCCATCAAGCTGTCACAGAATTATCAGAAGCGACAACAAATATGTATGACGATAAAGCAACCTCTCGGTCGGCAGATGTCGACGTGTCGATAGAAGCTCTAAAGCCAAACCTACCGAACGGAATTAAACACATATATCCCGAGAGGACTGATCACCGTACGGATGAAGAGATTGCAGAATGGCTCCAGAAGCGTCATCCAGTTACCTCGGACAAGAACATATGGGGTTTCTGGCATTCTGGCTTTGCGCAAATGAGGCCTTGGGTACAACGAAATGTGATCAATTGGGTCCGCCGGCTGGGTCCCGAATGGACTATTCACATTGTGGATCGTGCTGATGGCTCAGAGACCAACGTCCTTCACTATGTCGAAGAGTCCTTCTTCCCAAAGACGTTCATCGACGGTACCATGGATGGCCATAAGGCTCACATGGGAGATCTGGTTCGTCTACCACTACTATGGAAATATGGGGGTGTATGGATGGACGTCGGTCTTATACTTTTGCGGCACGTTGATGATATTTGCTGGAAGAGAATCGAGGACCCTGAATCGCCTTACGAACTCAGTGCAGTGGCGTTGATGCACTTGCCTGGAACTTATACTCCGCTTAATGGATTCTTGGGTACCAAGCGAAATAACCCCTTCATTAAGAGATGGCACGATATTTATCTTGCGCTCTGGACTGAGGGAGTCACCAATGCAACGGGCTTTCACAAACATCCTCTGCTACGACATTTGCCTCTATTCCAACCTCAGATGGATACGATCAATTTGGAAGGAGTGCCGCTTAACAATGAAGTGCTTTGTGACTATATGGCTCATTATTTGTGCGCCGAGCGTCTGCGAAAGCTCATCGATCCCAACGACGGCTTCAATGGCGCGGAGTGGTATGAAAAGCATATGCTACTATTCGATGCCGGAGAGGAAATGTTTCACGCTCAGATAATTACCGCATGGGATGCGCAACGCCAATTCCGTCTCCTTTCACTACCACGTTCCGGCGACGACGCTGTTGTGGACAAGTCGTGGCATGAGGCTGAGGCTCTCGTAACATCTGTGCTGGCTAACTCGTCAATGGTCAAGCTTCCCCATGGGCCGGGTAGCGATGGAATGAAGGTGAATATGCTAGCTGACTTATGGGATGCCAAGGAGAATCATAACAAGGACAATGAAGAAGGGTCGTTTGCTGCGTATTTGCGGTATGGCTCGACGCACTTTGACCAGACACGTGAGGTTAAAAAGCTCGATTGGCAGAATCCAGAGGAAGAGATTCTTACTATTGGCTATTTAGAACCTGTGAAAGCGTGAGGGATATTGTTTTCATCCGTCAATGTTGTGTCGTCGATTTTCCAAGTAGGGGATGGTACAAAGGCTCGGTGTTGCGAAGCCACAAAAATAGCTATACAGATAGAGTGCCATGGCCTAAAACAGTCAATATACTCAGATCATAATTTGGGGTCTTGGCTTCGACATTACATCCTCGGCAAGGCGGTCTATATGCTTGATTAATACCTATGTAATCTAGGCTGGTGTCAATTATGAGCGGGGCCTAAGCATAGTTCAAGATTATAAATGTTGATTCCTAACTGAAACATACGATTTATAATCTTTGCCATAGCCCCGGATTGATCACAATACATAAAACCAACAGTACGGAAATGTCGCTCTGCTATTTGTCCAGACAGCGTTCTACTTGCGGGCCGATCTTGACAATCATGCGGGGTTAGATAGAATAGACGGAACATATACAGCGCAACGTCCGTACCCCGCCAACATCTTTCATTCAATACAATCATTTCGACTTGCAACAAATAAAATGCCATATTCGCTTAAGGGAAGAAATGTTCTGGTCACTGGTGGCTCTAGGTGGGATATATGATCTGGCTCGTGAGGATAACACTGGTGCTAACGACAGGGAAGAGGCCTAGGGGCTCTCATCTGCAAGAAATTCGCCGAAGAGGGGGCCAACGTTGCCATCAACTATGTTTCTAATGCGGATGCCGCTCAGCAAGTGGCTGATTCTCTGAAGGAATTCTCCGTCAAGGCATTCATTATCCAAGGCGCAAGTCTCTTACGGTCAATAGTTATCCGCTATAAACCGCGCAGGATGAACTAACACCACGAGTAATAGGACGCTGAGAAGAGGGAAGATAATGTTCGTCTCATCCAGGAAACCGTCAAAAACCTCGGCGGACTTGACGTCATCGTTGCAAATGCCGGCTGGACCAAGATATCTCAATTCGGCAATCTCCATGCTCTGACTGATGAGGAATGGAACAAGGTAATTCTAACTTTGCCAGGGGAAGAAATGGACAAACACCAACTAATCAGGTATACAGTGTTGGGCTGTCAATGTCATGTCTCATCTTCACCTGGTTCAAGAAGCCGCGCCCATATTTAATGCAAATCCCGAGGGTGGCGTTTATCTGATAACGTCTTCAGTTGCGGTAAGCAAAGTCATCAATATTGCTGAGACAAAGACACATGTAACAGATGCAACGTAAATATAGGGCACAAGCCAAGGCGGTAGCAGCATGGCATATTCTGTCACCAAGGCCGCAGGTCTACAACTTATGAAGAACCTCGCATACACGCAGGGACCTAAAATTCGAATTAACGCCATTCTTCCTGGTTTATTGCTTACTGACTGGGTTTGTTCTTGCGCCCTTTCCTTGATATGATGGGTTATTTGCTGGTAACTGCTCACTAGTTTTATACAGGGTCAACGATTTGGAGCAGACATCATCGAAGGGCTTAAATCGGTATCTACGCTGAGGCGCGAGGTACGAGAACCGTTCCCGTGCACTATAAAGACACTAATTCTAACTTTTCAGACTGATCTTGATGATTGCGCCGATGCCTTTATCTCTGCGGCTAAAAATACTTCTATGACTGGCCAACAGATCGTGGTTGGTAAGTCTCGTCTCCTTTCAATTACCAGACAGTGCTTACCAACACGTGTAGATTCTGGCGTTGTCATGAGCCATCCTGCAGCCAGAGCCCTACCTAAGCGAGATTAGATGGGTATTTTATATCGAATAGCTAGAGTTCAAGTGTATGACAAATTGAATAGTGCTTATTAGTTACGGAATGTGTTCTTCCTTTCTCTCAAGAGATATCTGGAGAGTTTACATGAGAAATCTTATCTGTGATTTTATACTTGTTGAAGGAGATACTATTAATGCACATGGCCCTTAGGGGGTGCAAAAGTCCGACAATGTCAATTTGCTTTTATGTAAGGTTTGCTATTTTAGAACCCCATTTATACATCGTCATCATAATTGCGAGGAATCAGATGAAATGTTGAAGATGTAGTCTGCAGCAGTCTAATGAATACCTCACTAGCCAATACAACATCATCTGAACCCAAATGAGCCTAAATCTGGTCACAAATGCCATTCAGATACCTCGTAAATATGTTGGGTGGGAGCGGCTGGGTCATTAGAAGACGTCTGTATTTAGCAGGCACTATATGATCATACATCTCCTCCTCATTAGGTAGGCCCCCTTCAACTGGCCAATGTGTTGTGTATTTCTCCTACAATATAGCTTGCACTCCACTAGGTTCATCCGGCAAAGCCTGTGCCTCATATTCACTCTTTCTGAGGCAATAGCATAGTTCAAGAGAGGCGGCATGCTGTCAGAGGCCTCGAAGCTAGCTAGCTGAGATAAAGCATCTAAGTTTAGACTATAAAAGTGGCTGAAGGAAAACCTATAAAAAAAAGCTGCTTTCCCTCCCTTTATTTAAAAGGGTCAGAGATAAATATAGTCTTAATTATAATACTAGCTATAAGATTATAGCTAATTTTATATATAATACCCTCCTTAACTTTTTTACTCTTTTTTTATATCCCCGCTCTCTAATAGGTTTATTTTTTTTATTAAAAAATAAGAAAACTATTAAAGTAAGGATAGGGAAAAGTAATAGTAATTAATTACAGATATTATAACCTAATAATAAAAAACTCTTTGATAGTTGAAAAGATAAAAAATATTTTTAATTATTATAAACTTTTATTAAATAATATAAAGTAATTATTATTAAATAAGACTAATATTTATAAAAAAACTATAAAAATATATATTTTAAACTATTAAAATATAAAAAAAAATAAATAATTAAATATTAAGAAATATTAAAAATAGAAAAAATATCTAGATTTAAGGTGAATAATGTTTTAAAAAGTAAGATAAAGAAAAAATGAAAAACAAAGAAAGATTATTAAAGAAAAGATTTGAATGAGGAAGTCCGGGGGGGATAAAAAAAACTGAAATAAAAATAAAATAGAGAGAAAAAAATAATAATGTATATGATTTTTAAATTAATTTGTAAAAAAAATTTATAAAAAAAATTAATATATAAGTAATTACTTAAAGAAATATATTTAATAATAAATTATTTTTTTTATAAAAAAAATATAATAAATTTACTATATATATATTAATATATAATAAATATATAAACGTAAATTTAATAATATATAAATACTAAAGCCCAAATATTACCTTAGGGCTTAATATTAATAAGTAAAAGAAAAAAAGTTTTAATTTTTTTATATTAATTTAAGAAATATATAATAAATTATTATAAGCTATATTTATTAATAACTTTTTATATTACTTAAGTTATTATAAATACTTACCTAAATTAAAAAGAAATATTATTTTATAAGAATTTTTTTATAATAGAAGGAAGGGAGATGAGAAAAAGGAAAGAGAAATAGGTAAGAAAGGAAGGAAAGAGGGAGGAAAAAAAAAATGAAGAAAAAGATAAAAGGGTTAATAAAGAGATGAAGAAAGTCCCTGGAAGGTGAAGTAATAAGGCCTGAGGATGTAAGAAAAAGAAACAGGGGGGAGTGAAAAGAGAAATACGAAAAGAAGAACCGTAGATTAAATGTAAAACGGAGAGAACAGAAAATGATAGATTGAGTCTAAAATAAGTAGGTAGGGTAACAAAGTAGAGTAGAGAGGAGGATTAATATGAGAGGAAGTAGATTGATATAAAATATAATAATAGTAGTAGGATATTATTAAAAAATATATAATTTTATTAAGCCTAGGCTAGTGTTAAAGGAGTGTAAATTAAAAAACCTATTAATATAAAAAAATAGCCTAGGAATTAAATACTAACCTACTTAAAATCTTTATAATTTTCCTAATTTCCAGAAAAAAAATTAGAAGCTAGGAAGATAAAAAAATAGTATTAAGAGTTTGAGGATGGAAAGGAATGAAGATAAGATAAAGAGTAAGATGGAGCAAGGTTAGTAGTAAGCAGGAGCGAGGATGGTGCGTGAGACCGCGGAGAAGGAAATAATCAAGAATATGAAGGAAGGGGACCTCGAAGGAAGGGAGAGGAGGAAAGGAGGGAAAAGAAGAAAGAAAGAGGGAAGAAGAAAAAAGGAAGAGGGGAGGGGAGGAGAAGAAAGAGAAAAAAAAAGAGGGAGGGGAAAGAGGGGGAGTGAGAGGAAAAAGCGCAGGGGGAAGGAGAAAAGAACGAAAGGCGAGGAGGGAAGGAGAAGAAAAAACGGAAAGGGAAGAAAGGAAAAAAGAAGGCGAGAACGAAAGAAAAAAGAAAATAGAGAAGGAACGAGGAGGAGAAAGAAGAATGAATAAAAAAAACTAGAAATAATCTAATATATTATATAATAATAAAATAGAAAAAAGAAATAAAAAAAGCTTTTTTTAAAATAAGAATTTTATAAAATATATTTTAAATAAATTTACTATTATACTATATTATAATAGCCTAAATATAAAATTAAAATAAAACCTAATATAAAACTATTTTAGGGATTTATTTATTTTTTAATAGAAAAGGAATACTAACAGGGAATAAATAAAAAACAAAAAAAAAAAAAGAAAAAACAAAGAAGGAAAAAGAATAAGAAAAAAATAGCAGAACGGATAAAAAAAAAAAAGGAAGAAAAAAAAAAAGATATTTTTATTATATATATAAATTATAAATTAATTAAAATATAAAAATTTATATAAAATTTAATTAAAAAATATTTACATTAGTTATATATTTATAAGAGTAATAAGCCTAAAAATTTTTAGATATAAATATAATTTTTATAAGTATTAAATTATATATTTAGATTAATAAATATTGCTATATCTAAGTAATATTAATATAAACTTAAGATTTTTATAATATAATATATATATTTAGATAATATTAATATATAATAGTAATTAGTAAAGTATATAAATATATTTATATAAGTTTATAAAAATAAAAAATATAATAAAAATATATAAAAAATATAAATTTATATAATAATTATTTTACCTGGGATTTATTTTAATTTTAAAAAATTTATATAAAAAATAATAATTAAAGTAATAGTTAGTTAATTACTTTTTTATAATATTTATAATATTTTTATATTTCTAGGAATTTAATTTTATAAATAATTATTAAAAATTATAGTAAAATATAAATTTTATAACTTAACTAAAAATAATATAAAAAATTATATTTTAAATAATAATAAATAAGTTATTTTTTAAAGCTAAGGGATAAATTCCTTAAAAACCTATTTTTATTATTTTTATTTAAAAATACTTTATATATAAAAATAAATATATTAAAAATATTATTAGTATAATATTATTATAATTATATAAAAAGCTAATATTTAATTACTATATATTATATATAAGTTAGGGAACTCTAAAACCTATTATTAAATACCTAATACTAAAAATCTTACTATTATAAAAAAATTTTAAGTTTAATAATATTATTTAATATATAAAAATAGAAATTTAGGTTATATAGATTATTAATTATATTTAATAGTAAAAAAAAAATTAAGTAAAAATTATAATATTATAAGAATTATATTATATAATTTATATATAAAATATAAAGTAAATAATTTAGTAAAATAAAGTTAGTAAATCAATTATCTATAAAATAGATTTATACTAGAAGTTATTTATTAAATAAATAATTTAAAATTATTTAATATTTTTTATAAAAAGGTTTTATAATTATAATCTTTTACCTATTATTAAAAAAAAAACCAGAAAAGATTTTAATTTCTGGTTTAATATAATATAATAGTTACTTAAACTTTAGGTTATAACTAGATTTTATTCTTTTTACTAAAAAAACTAAAATTATATAAATACTAGTAACTTACTTTAATATATATCTAGAATAATTTTATTAATTAAGGAACTATAAGTTTAAAATATTATTATAATATTATAGGTTAAAGATTAAATACTTATTAATATATTACTTAAAGTTTAGTAAAGAAATATCTAAACTAAGGAATTAATATAATAGTAAATATATAATTTTAATATTATTAATAAGCTATAATTATACTCCTAGATAATAAAAGAAAATTATTTTTTATAATACTAAAATAAGGTATAAGTTTTTTATAATATAAAAAAAAAAATTTTACTTTTATTTTATAATAATTCTATTACTGTCACAAGCCAGCCCTTATGGCCGCAATCACGGGCTGCCCCAGATGGAAGGCCATGGATAAATAACAGGCTGACCGACTAATAAGAAATAACTTAATAAAATTAATTATTAAGTTAATTAAGTATAACTCAAGGGACTCTATTATCGAGGATATTAAGTATACCTAGCCAACTAGGTATATAACTTCTACTTCTCCATACTTATTAAAATAGTTAAATAGCCAGTTATAAATATAAAATAATATTTAATTATACTTACAGAATATTATTTACTAAGTTATATAAATACCCTTATTATTATTCCTTATTAATTACCCGCTAGTCTAGCCTAGCTTATCTACTAATATAAATCTAGTATAAGTTTATCCTTTAGGAATCCCTCTTATACTAACCCTATAGAAGTTTAGCTTATTATATATTTATAACTCTTATTCAGATAATTATCTTAGACTATAGGTAATAAGTTATAAGAATAACTAAATAGTTAATTACTAAGTTCTAGATATTAGAATAGACTATGAAAGTAAAATTTAAAGTAAATATTATAATAGTAATATTAAAATTACAGATTTATTTAAAAATATTATAATTATAGCTATGCCTTAATAAGGACTATTAACTACTGCAGCTAAAGGGACCTAGTATTTTATAAACTTGGAAGGTCTAGCCTGCTATATAAAGTAAATTATTCGAGAATAGTAAAATATTATTAATAAACTTATTAATTAATTTAACACTTAAGGATAATAAGGTTAATTACTTATAGCCCAGGGCTAATAACAGGGATTATGTAAAAAAGAACCTGGAGAAATTATTAAATTACCCTTGCCTATATTATTTAACGGAGATCTAAGGAAAATTAAAGAATTTTTTATAAATATAAAAGCTTACTTTAGGCATTTCCTAATAACTATAGCTCTGCAAGAATAATAAGTTAGTGTTATAGGAAGTAGACTTATTAAAAAACTAAAAAATTAGTTTAAACTATACCTTTAAGACTTTAAATATTATAAATAAGCTAAAAGAAAAGAAATTACTAATATACTTTTTAATAGCTATTAAATATTTAAAAATTAACTTAAGGACTTATTTAGATAAATTAACGAAAAAAAAAAAGCTAAAAACCTTTTAATTAAACTTTAATAATAAGACATATATATTAAATATATTGCAGAATTTATTTAAATTAGTGCTAAAATAAATATTAATAATACTTCTAAGAAAATACTATATTATTATAAATTAAAGTTAAAAGTTAAAAATAAACTAGTATAAGATAATTTCCCTGCTATATTTAAAAAATTATTTAAGAAGGCTAGTTATATTAATAATTAATAATTTAAATAATAAAAGGAATAATAAGCAGAGAAAAAGGGGAATAATAAATTTTACTAATATCTTTAATATAATATTAACTAAGGCAAGAAATATAATATAATATTATTTAATAACGGAAAACCAGGACTAATAGATATTAATACTATTAACGTCTATAAGTTTACGGGAAAATATAATTATTATAGTAAGACAGGCTATAAGGAAAAAGATTACTGGGGAAAATATAGAAAATCTAATATTTTAAAGAAATCTAGTAATAAAAATAAAAAGGCAGAGTATATTTAGATTAATATTATTAATACTATATTATATAACCTGCTTAGCTGGACTACTTATTATAATAATAAATATCTTATATATAAAAGCAAGAAAAAAGGATTAGGATAGTTTTTAAAAATACTTAAGAAAAGGTAACTAAAGTAAATCTTAATTAATATTATAACTTCTAAAAAAGTTAAATAATTTATGGACCTTAATATAAGGGAAGTATATAATGTTATAATATAGGAATAGTATAAGAAAGAAAAGATATAAGCCAAAGCCTATAATACCTTATATATAGAAGAGAAAAAGAAGAATAAAACTAAATTCTTATATAGAGTATATAAAGAATTTGAAAATAAACAAGGATATACTAACCTGGATATCTTAGATCTGTGTAAATAATACGGATTACGGGAACCCTAAAGACTGCACTACCCTTGCAAATAGGAACCCTTAGATAATAAAAATAATAGGGAAATAGAAATACCTGAACTAAGCGAATTTTAGTAATAACTTAGATAATACAGGATTATCTAATAATTAGTGCTATGGGTTAATAAGCTAAAGAAATATACTAACGCAGACCCTTATTACCTTATTATAACCAGAAATTAGTTTTTTGAATAGGAAAAAATATAATTTAAGTATAATATCTTATTTACTAAAAACTGCAAATAATTAATAATAAAATAATATAATAAGTTATTATATTCTAAATACTAGGAAAATAAGATAGAGGATTAGTATTTCTGGGTCTAATACAGAAATATATATAGTAAAAATTATATTAAGAAAAACCCCAAAAAATGCCTAAACTTATAGTATAACTATTACTATTATTATAAAATTAAGGCATAGTATAACTAAAAAAAAAAAAACTCTAAGGAAATACCTGAAAAAGTATAAGTTAATATAATTAGACCTGTAATAAAAAAACTTAAGATAAGTATATAAATTAGTAATAGTATTACTACTGCTTATATTAATAGTAGAGTAAGCTATAACTTAATCTTGCTTTAATTAATTAAAAAATTATAAATCCCTGTATATTAAAAAAAATAGCTATTATAGGTTATAGGTATTACTGGAGTAGATATAAAAGGAGGACTTATCTAATATAAGATTAATTATCTTATACTAACTATTAACAAAAACACTTATAAAATTTACTTTAGTATTTTAGATATACTAGAGGATAATATTCTTTTAGGCTATCCCTGGTTATTTAATAATAACCCTATAATCTAATAAAAGGATAATAAATTTTATTAGGATATTAAAGATATACCTGAATATTAACTATACTAGAGAAAATAAAAGGGTAAAGCTATGCTACCAGAAAAAATAAAATCCTCTGCGCTAACTATAAAACTAATAAAAAAAACTATTAGGTTTAAAAAAGAAAAATTACTAGTACTACTATAATATAATAAATAATATAAGAAAGCAGAACGCATTTGCATTAATAGAATTATAATATAATTTAAGGAAGAGCTAGTAGTACTTAATAAAGTATTAAGTAAGGCAAAAGAAAAAGAGAGATTAGGAGAATTAGAAGATACTTTTGCTAAAATACCTTACTAATATAGAAGATATAAAAAATTATATAAGGCTATATTAGAAACTGGGTTACCTCTATACTTATAATAGGATTATTTTATTAAGCTAATAGATAGAAAATAACTATAAATATATAAAATTTATAACCTCTACGAAAAAGAATTTAGTATTTTAAGAGAATAGTTAAATAAATAATTGGAAAAAGGATATATTTGAGTTTCTAATTTATTAGTAGGATATCTTATAATATTTATATTAAAGAAAAACAGAAAACTATAACTAGTTATTAACTATTAATAGCTTAATAAAATTACTATTAAAAATTAAACCCCGCTACCTTTAATCTCGGAAATAAGGGATAGACTAGTAACTGTAAAATAGTTTATGGCTTTTAACTTAAAAAAAGCCTATAACCTTATTAGAATTAAGAAAGGAGACGAATAGAAAATAGTATTTATAATATAATATAGATTATTTAAATATTTGGTTATACCTTTTAGATTTACTAATATACTGGCTATATTCTAAAAAATAATTAATAAAGTCCTAAAGGAATATATTAATAAGTTCGTTATTATATATTTTAATAATATATTAATCTATTCCGATACCCTGGAAGAATATAAGTAATATATGCATGAAATTCTAAAAATACTATAGGATATAAACCTGCTAGTAGAACCCAAGAAATATTAATTTTATATATAGGAAGTTAACTTCCTAGGATATATTATCTTACCAGGATAAATTAAAATAGACCCTGCTAAAATAGCAGTTATTAAAGAATAAAAAGTCCTAGAAATAGTAAAGGAAGTATAAAATTTCCTTAGCTTAGTAAATTACTATAGATAATTTATTAAAAATTATAGTAGAATTGCAGTACCACTTATGGATCTTATAAAGAAAAAACTAGATAATAAAAATAAGAAAAACCAACCTATTAGATATATTAGAAAAGCCCTTAAAGCCTTTAAAGCCCTTAAAGAAGCTATTACTGCAGTACTAGTATTATAAATATATAACCCTATAAGGCCTATTATTATAAAAATAGACATATTTAATTTTATAATTAAAGGAGTTTTTAATTAATAAGATAATAAAGGAATACTATATCCAGTAGTTTTTTTTTCTAAGAAACTCCATAAACCTGAATTATAGTACTTTATATATAATAAAGAACTAATAGCTATATTTAAAGTATTTAAAGAATAGAGGTTATATTTACTAGGTAATAAATATAAGATTACTGTATACTTGGATTATAAGAATTTTATAAATTTTACTATAAAAGAGATAAATATTTCTACTTAGCAAGAAAAGTATTTAAGGCTTATAGTTAAATATAACTTTAAGATTATACCCTGTAAAAGATTAGAAAACAGTTATGCAGATACTTTTAGCTAAAGAAAAGATTACTTTAAACTAATACTAAAACTTACCTTACTAATATTCAGAAAAATAAAAAAAGAGTATTATAAGCTAGTATTAATTAATACTTTTTTTATAATTAAAAATAAAAACCCTATCCTTGATAAAATTAAGGATATAGTAAAAAACTAGATACTAGAATAATTTCCCGAAAACATAACTTATATTAAAGGAATCCTATATAAAGGAAACAAAACCTGGGTACTAGATAAATTATAGAAAAAAGTAATTAGAATAGTTTATAAATATCTATTATATAAATATAAGGGAGTTATAAAGATATTATAATAAGTAAAATAATTCTATGCTTTTAAAGGAATAAAGAAAGTTGTTAAGAAAATTGTTTAAACCTGTGTCTTATATACAAAAACAAAGCTAAGTTGATAAAAACCTTACAGTAAACTATAACTATTACTAGTACTAGAGTATTCTTAGAGCTTTATATTATTTAACTATATTATTAAGCTTTTACTTTTAAAGGAACTGATAATAAATATAATATGTAATAGTATCTTTGTTATTATTAATAGATTAATGAAATAAGGTATTTTTATTTTATATAAAGAAAGTAATATAGTAGAAGAACTAGGGTATGTAATATAGAAATATATTATTTTAAAATATAGGTTACCTGTAAAAATTATCTCTAATAAAGGAGTAATATTTATATTTAAATATTAGTAAAGTGCTGTAGTAAGGATAGGAATAAATTATAAAGCCAGTATTACTTATTACCCTTAGATAAATGGATAAATAGAATACGCTAACTAGATTATTAAAACCTATTTATAAAGCTATATTAACTTTAACTAAAATAACTGGGTTAAATATTTACCTAATATAGAATTCTTTTATAATAATTTAGTCTTGGAATTTACTAAACTCTTATTATTTTATGCTAATAAGGGATATTACCCCTAAGTATATAAAATACTACAGAAAGGAGAAGACATATAGAAAGCTATGCTAAAAATAGATAAGTTTAAGGAATTATACTAAAAACTACGCATATAACTTAAATTTATGCAAAAATACATAAAAAAATACGCAGATATAAAAAGGCTTAAGGGACTAACCCTTTAGGAGGGAAATATAGTCTATTTACTTTAATATACTCAAGGAGAAAAATAAGCTAATATTAAAATAAATAAGCTAAGCAATAAGCTAGACTATAAAAAAGTTAGGCCTTATAAAATTCTAAAGAAAATTAGTAAAGTTAACTATAAACTAGACTTACTTAAATAAGTAAATAAACAAGGAAAACCAGTATACCTGATTTTTTATATTTTACTATTAGAAAAAGCACTAATAGACAAAGATACAGGAGAACTTATTAGAGATAAAATTATTATTAAAAGCAAAGAACTTAAATATAAAATTAATAAAATAATATTACTAAAAATAAATAAAATAACTAGTAAATTCTATTACTTAATAGAATAAAAAGGATATAATAAAAGCGTAGATAGCTAGGAGCTAGAAAATAATTTTAAATATACTAGCACTACTTTAAAAGTTTTCTAAAATAAACTCTATAAATACTTATAAGTATAATAAGAACTAATAAAAGAAGAACCTGTACTTTTAAAGTTACCTAAGATAATAATAAAAGAATACCCCTTAATAAGGCAAGAAGATCTGGATTTAAGGACCCTAAATTATTAATAGAAGAAAACTAATTAATAGTAATCTCCTGTGAACTAGAAATTACGGGATTATTTAAATTAGGCAATAATATTTTAGCCTGATAAAAGGCCTTTGTTTTTTATTCCTGCTCCTTATACTTTACTTTTTTAACTTACTCTAGTTTTTTTAGATTTTTAATATTATAAGTAATAGCTTACTATATTTTCGCGGACTATTTCTTTTTCTTAAAACAAAGATACTTAACTTATATAGTAACTTTAAGCTACTTTTCCTTAGCTTTTTCCAGATCAAAATTAAGCTTAGCGCTATAAATAGCTATTTAATAAAGCTAAAATACTGATAAATTAAAAGCCTTATAGTTAGACTACTGATAATAAATATACTGAGAATAATAAAGGGAATTATTTTTAGAAATAATATACTAATAGCCTTGCTTTTTATAGTAAAAGTATAATTTTATTACTGATAGATTTAGTAAAATAGAATATTTAAGAGCCTTATACTATAATACCTAAGAAAACTTAGAATACTTGCGTTTACTATTAATTATAGTTAATACAAATATAAGAAGAATAAAGGGGATAATACTTACTAAAGTACGTGGGGATCCCTGGGTATAATATATAATAGGCCTTAAGGATAAGACTAATAGAAGGGGGATATTATGTTATAAGCCAGCTTTTATAGCTATAATTACAGGCTGCCCCAGATAGAAGGCTATGGATAAATAACGGGCTAACTAACTAATAAGGAATAACTTAATGAAATTGATTATTAAGTTAATTAAGTATAACTTAAGGGACTTTATTATCGAGGATATTAAGTATGCTTAGCTAACTAGGTATATAACTTCTACTTCTCTACGTTTATTAGAATAGTTAAATAACTAGTTGTAAATATAGAATAATGCTTGATTATATTTACAGAGTATTGTCTATTAAGTTATGTAAATACCCCTATTATTATTCCTTGTTAATTGCCTGCTAGTCTAGCCTAGCTTATCTGCTAATATAAACCTAGTATAGGTTTATCCCTTGGGAATCCCTCTTATATTAACCCTATAGGAGTTCAGCTTATTATAATTACTAGATATTAAGGAGTTAATTATATTTTAATAAAAGTTATATAAGGTTATTTCTAGTAAAATATAAAAAAAAATATAAAAATATATATTAATATATATATAATATATTAAACTATAAAAGCTAGGTATTATTAATTTTATAGTAAATTAGCTACTTTATTAATACTAATATAACTATTTTAAGAAATTATAATAAATTTTATTATAGGATTTCCTAAAATAAATTATAATAAAAAAGCTTTTAATTTAATTATAATTATTATTAATTATTTTATAAAATATAATTTATATATTACTTATATAAAATATATTACTAGTAATAGACTTATAAATTAATTCTTATATTATATATTTTAATTATATAATATATTTAATAGAATTATATTAAATAAAGGTTTTATTTTTATTAATATCTTTTAGTAAATTTTCTATAATTTTTTTTATATAAATAATAACTTAATACTACTTTTTACCCTTAAATAAATAATTAAATTAAATACTAAAATTAAAATATTAAATATTATTTATATATTTTTTATACTAAAAATTAGTTAAACTAATATATTATCTATTACTAGCAGAATTTACTTATAATATAGTAAAATATTTAGTAATTAGTTATTTACTAATTTATTTACTACTAGATTATAATCTTATTTTACTAGGTTTTAATAAAATTATACTATTATATATAAATAATAGTATTATTTAATATATTAAAATTATATATTAAATAAGGGAAAATACTACTATTATATTATTTTATTTTAATAAAATATATAAAAAATAATATAATAATAAATAAGAAAATAAAATATTTTAAATTAGTAATTAGATTTTTATTTTAACTAAGTACTTTAATTTATAATAACCTAGTTATAAATTAGTAAAAGAATATATAGGATTTTATTAAATAAAAGGAATTATTAAAAATAGTAAAATTATATATAAATTATACTTACCCTTATCCCTTAAAATTTATCCTATTTTTAATATTATAAATCTTAAATCTTATTATAGCAGGGAATATTTACTTACTAAGCTAATAAATTACTCCTTTTTAGTAAAAGAAACCTTTAAAATTAAAAAAATCTTTACTTATAAAAAAATAAAAAAAGATAAATTTATTATATTAAATAAAAGGGTTACTTAAATAAAAAAAATACTTAGTAAAAGAAATTAGATTTTATTAATAAGTAATTTATTAAAGATTATAAAAATACTATTTCTAAACTTAAATAACTACGGGGTTAACCTTATAAATAAAAAGCTATAACTTAATAGTTATTAAATAACTATAATACCTTATATTATATATATAAATTTTAATATTAAAAAAAAAAAAAATAATAATAAATTTTTTTTTTTTATATATATTACTAGTAATATATAACTACTATTTTACTACTAAAATATTATAAATTATTTATAAATTTATTATTTATTAATTAATTCCCTAGAAAATCCTTATTAAAATATTAAAACTATTAAATCTTATATTATATATACTATTAGTAAATTACTAATTACCTATTACTTTACTATTATTTCTTTTTATTAAATATTTCTTTTATATAATTAATATTATTAGTTTTATTTTTTATAATATTAGTAAAACTATTACTAATCTTTTACTTATATATTAATATTTCTAGCTTAATTTTAATTTTAACTTAAGCAAAGAGTTAGTAATTATTTAATAAACTACTAGTAAAAAATACTTATATTTATATAAATTACTAAAATATTAGTAATAATAAATAAGAAATTAGAAATATTAATTCTAATTTTTAATAAAATATTTATATATATAACTTTAATATATTATTTTTTAATAGCTTTTTTTTTATTAAAGTATTATTTTTAAATATTATTTTTTATATTTATTTACTAATATATTTTTTTACTAATTCCCTGGTAAATTTTTATTAATTCCTAGCTATTAATTAATAATTATTTAATAAAAGCCTAGTAATTAATATATATATATTTACTTTTAAAAGCTAATTAATAAAGTTTATATATAATTAGTAATACTTTTATAATAATATAATTATATAAATAATTATTTAACTAATATTAAATATATTTCTTTAAATTACTTAGCTATTAATTAATAGTTACCTAGTAAATATTAAGTATATATTTACTATTATTTTTTTATAATAACTAATTAATATAAAATTTATATCTAATTTATTATAAATTATATAAAAATATAAGTAATACTTACAGGGAATTTAATATTTATTAAATAATTAAATTATAGTTATTTAATAGCTAGAAAATAACTTATAATATAATTTTATTTACTTTAAAAAAGCAGGCTAACTCTTAGGTAACTTTTAATTATAATATTATTTCTAATATATTATTATATCTGCTTTAGTAATTATATAATAATAATATTATATACTTTAAGCTAATATTAGTAATTAAAACTTATTTTTAAAAATAAAAAATATAAAAAAAAAAAAAAAAATAAAAAAAAAAAAAAAAGTAATTAAAATTCCTTTTATAATTAAATATTTATTACTTTTATAATTACTAGAAAATAAAAATAAAATAAATTTATTATATACTAGCTATTTAAAAAATTAAATAAAAATTTACTTTTATTTTACTTTATTAACTATTAAAAAAAAAAAAAATAATATTAAATTAAATATAATAAATATTAAAATTAAATTTTAAAATATATTAAAATATTATAAAAAAAAGGAGGTATATATAAAAAAATAATAACCTAAAAGCCTAAAAGTTATTTCTAAGATTATTTATTCTTATTTTTTTTTTTTAGGTTTAGTAAATATAATAATTTCCTTAAGTATTTTCTCTTAAATTATAAAATATTCTTATATTATAAGAGTTATAATAGCCCTAGTAATAGCCTTAGAAATAATTATAACTAATTTTTATATTAATTATAAAAAAATATAAAAAATAAAAAAAACTTATAAAAATAATAAAAGCTAAAGTTATAAAAAAAATATAAAAAAAATTTAAAATATTTAATTATATTTTTAAAATTATTATTTTTTTATAAAAATAATATATATTTTTATAATAGTATTTATACTTTAAACTAGTAATATAATAATAATTTTTTTTTCTTTTAATAATATAATTTTTAATAAATAGGTTATAATTTTTTAAAAGTAACTTAAATAATTATTAATAATAGTAATATAAAAAAAAAATAGTAAATTCCTTATTATATTAGAGGTAGTTTTAAGGAATTTTTAAACTAAAGCTATATAATTTACTTTAGCTTTTAAGAATACTTAAATATAAGCTTTACTTATACTCTTATAATAATAATATTTTTTATTTATAGCTAGTAGTAAATTAATAAAAAGTTATTTATTAAAAAAAAAATTTACTTATATTAAATTTTATAATATTAATTTACTAAAATATTTTTAATCTTTTATTTATTAAAATAACTTAAATATTTTTTATAAAAATAAAAGCTAGTAGAAAATTAATAATAAATCTAATATAAATAATTAAATAATTTACTAAATATTTTCTTAATTAGCTTAAATATATATAAAATATTAAAAAGTTATAGTAATTATAGTAATATAAAAAAGTATTTTAAAAAAGTAAGTAATTAATTAAATATTTACTAATATATTACAGGAATTATATCTTAAAAAAAAAAACTAAAATAATAAAAATTATAATTATTTATATTTATAATAAAATATTAATACCTAGTAGTTATTATATAAATTAAATAAAACTATAATAAAATATAAATATTAATAAGTTTATTATTATAAGTCTTAAATACTTATAAAAAATACTATTATTTATTAATAGCTATAATATAAATTAAATAAAACTAAAAATAAAATATAAATATTAATAAGTTTATTATTATAATCTTAAATATTTATAAAAAATACTAGGGTTAGTATTATTAAAAAAAAAATATCTTATTAAAAGCCTTAAAGCTAGCTAGCTAAAATAAAATATTTAAGTTTAGATTATAAAAGTAGCTAAAAGAAAACTTATAAAAAAAAACTACTTTCCCTTTTTTTATTTAAAAGGGTTAGAGATAAATATAATTTTAATTATAGTACTAGCTGTAAGATTATAGCTAGTTTCGTGTATAATACCCTCCTTAACTTTTTACTTTTCTCCTTATGTCCCCGCTCTCTGACACATATACATCTATAATACTTTTAAAATGCGGAAATATTTTTCGCAAATATTGCAGTTGTTATTCTAAGGAAAGAATTATAGATTCATCGAGGGAGCCTTTTTCGAACGAAACTTAAAGCTATATCGAGTTTTAAGTATAATATTCAGCCTACCTCGACTCGTTCCCAACTTTCTAGAAATCTAATGAGGGATCCAAATGATCGTGATAAACCGACAACATCTTGATAGCAACTCTATTTGCGCTTCGTACCACCAACACTTGAGCTAGTTTGAGACATTATTTATTGCGGGCTAAGCTCTTGTAAAGGACTCTTTCTTATGACTGCACTTTAGGTTTCGCCGCATTCTCCGTATTGCTTTATATATTGTCAGCTGCAAATGAAAATCGTCATTAAGGTTAACGAAAACCCTAAGGCACGAATACTTACGGGTTGGTTATCGTTCTACATAGAAAATAACCTCTGAACAGGTTGGATACAGCATGGACCATCGTACTCAACTGAAAGCACCTGCTCCCCTAACCCCTCCCTTCATTCCCCTGCACAGCTACTGGCCAATCGCATGCCCATGCTGGATCATCTGTGTTCCTATCTTATGGGATGAATTCAATTTCCCTTCCCTAATATTGTTTCTCACAATTCGGTGATCGCAGTCGGTGTTGGGTGGTCCCCGATACATCCCGACTAACCTGATAAACAGAACGCGTACGTACGTGCATTAGAGGACCTTTCTGGGCCCAATCGACTTCTCTCCCCAATCCCCCACTATCAGTTGCTTTGACTTTCTTTCGCATAAATCTTTCAGCCTCTGCACTCTACAGCAACTCATCAAGAAGAATTATAGCGGCTAGCGACTTGCAGCATTGTACGCCATTAACATCGACCAATTTATAAACTCACAACATATTTTCATTTAGGCTTATAAAGACTCGCCTTAAAAAATCAGAGATGCTCATAGCAAAGATATGCAACATAACCGGCACTCCTGGGATTTCTCTCGGTGTTTTGCATCACAGAGAGGTTCTTCATACCGCTAGTTATGGGTTTCGAGATGTCGAGCGCCAGATCGCGCCTAAGGTTGATACAAGTTTCCTTATCTGCTCCATCACCAAGGCTATTACAGCTTCAATGATTGGTATGTTGATTGATGAAGGAAAACTAGGCTTCCAGACTCAGTTACATCAGATCTTTCCTGAATTCTGACTAGATGATGCCCAGGCAAATATCACAATCGAAGCTCTTCTTAGCCACAGAACCGGTCTTGCCGCTCATGATGGCCTCTGGATCGGCTTAAATAACCACATTTTATTGAAGCGTTCAGAAGCAACACCCATTTTGAGCTATTCCCCAGCTCTCAGCGCCTTACGTACCAAGTTCATATATAACAATATCGCTTATGACGTTCTTGGTCAAGTTCTTGAGAAGATCACAGGCCGCCGCAATTCGCAGCTCAATCAGCAATCTTTTGGTGTTGTACAAAACTTTGATCAAAGATGCAAACTCCCAAGTTGCTCAGAAGTCTGCATCAGCAGCTGAGCATATCTCTAAACAGATGCCATAGCTTTTGCAAGGCAAAATAGGACTACCGAACCACTCCTTGAGGGAGTATAGCTATGCTTCGGGATGGGTAAGGGCACAGCTCCCCACAATAGTTGACATATTTGCGAACTATGGATCAGAGTCACGTCTCATGATCCACCACCAGGGGTACCTTGCTGGAAATGTTGGCTATGTAGCGTTATTTCCAGAAACAACGACTACTGTTGTCGTGCTGGGGAATTATGTAGGATTAACCGATGCTATGGGGCTTATTGGCCAAGTTCTTGTGGAAACTATCTTGGGGAACGATATCAATGCTGAGGCATACATCAACATAGCTACCTCAGCTTCTAAAAACATAATCGAATCTGTGAGAATGGTCCATAAGGAACTGCTAGCAGGCAAGACGGTTGGTCGGCCGACGCTTCCTCGCGATGCGCTTCCGGATCGAAGTTGAGATGGGGTGTATGACATGGAAGCACGAGTATTGAGTTGCGGACGAGGGGGAAATCTTCCGAAAGAAAACAAGAAAGTCGGGTGACCTAGACATCTTTGGTTGGTGGAAAGAGCTGAAACGATGGATTGTAATTGAGTAATAGACTTGTGCTACTACTAGTAATTGTCCATTGTTGACATCACCGTTGGTTTGCGTCACGCCGCTTGAGTCACACACTTACATGCCATTAGAGGCGGGGTTGGTCATATGGGATTTTCAATGTGTAATTAATAATTCGTATATCCCTCCCCCTATCTAATAAGTATTAGTGCCTACCTGTACCTAGCCCCAATTGTTCGACATTCTCTATATATATTACGCATCGTCCTCTATTCTGCCCTTAATGGTGGATATGATCATCTGCCCCATTCATATCTGCTCCAACCATCTACCTGACCATGGCATCTCTCAAAGATGAAGCTACACACACCATCGCATCACTATATGATTCGATAGGTGCAAAATACGAAAAGGCATTTGCTGATATTCCAGCCCAGCAAAAGTCTCTTGAATGGCTCACCTCTCATCTTCCCCGCACAGGTTGCAAAATTCTTGACGTTGGCTGCGGAACTGGCTGTCCCGTTGCCCTAGTGTTATCTTCCCCCCCTCACAGTCACCTTGTTCACGGAATCGATGTTTCGGAAGAAATGATCTCTGCCGCTCGCCAATCGGTGCCGTTTGCGACCTTTCAGCAGATTGACGTTCGCAATTTCGAGGCAGAAGCAGCCAGCTTTGATGCTGTGACGTCGTACTTTGCTCTACTTGTGGGCATTTCGCAAAATGAGATACGAGGGACGATCGAAAAGATTTTTGACTGGTTAAAACCAGGCGGCCTTTTTGTTTTGGGCACGGTTCCGGTTGACATGGAACTCGCGCCAGAAAAGTGGCTAGGCAGGAGAGTGCTGGCAACATCAATGTCGGAGGAGCAATATATCGCGGCCTTGAAGCAGGTGGGTTTTGTTATAGAATTCTCGCAAGTGGAGGTTTTTATGCCCACAACTGTGGAAGCTGGCCTTTATGAGGAGGATAAGGAGGAGCCTCAATTGTATATATACGCGCGCAAGCCGTGATTATGGTGAATATGATCATGCCTCTATTAACCTCACAAAATGCGCGTGTCATTTACCTGACTAATATCGTGTTGCTTACTTCCTATTCATGAAGTTTCTGTAATGAATTATTATTAAGGTAAAGGTAATATATTTTCTTCTTCTAAAATTAGTTGCTCATTATACATCTAAGTTGACGATAAAATTCCATATCCAAAGCTCAGCCAACTTGCGTATGCTTCTTCACAATCTGTATAACTTCTATATATTGGTCGAAAGACCCTTGCTCGTTGAAGGAGGAGGCCTTGATGCCGATGCTGTTCCGGCGGATGTTACCTGCTCGCCGCAAGCATACATCCACGCACTCAATCACCACAATGAGTCAAGAAGCACGGTGAATCAGCTGGAGACCCGCATCCCCGACAATCAAAGTTTGAGCACGGCGTAGGACTCGGAGGCGGCGGAGGAGGCGTAGAACACGAGCCGTTGGCACGGCAGGCTGGTGAGCACTCATTACCTTCATCTTCGTCGTAGTTGCACACGTCAGTGACGGAGCACACGCGCGAGGTCGTCGAACTCGGGATTGGACTCGAAGACGAAGCTTTCGAGCCGAGATTCGTTGTTGGAGCTGTGTAGCCACGCGAACTGTGATCCTTGGGATCTTGGTAGTCAGGAGGATGGCCAGTGGGGGTGGGTGTACACCAGTATCCCGTACACAGAGTTCCACCACAAGCCATGCTGGTGTCGCCGCACCATGGGCCGGCCGTGGGACCTGATGTGAAGCTGATGGTCGTTCCATCGGCACTGGCATCTTCCGCGGCGTATTCGGTGCTGAGGGCTGCGAGCACCGAGTTATAGTCCCGGCCCAGCGTCTGAGTGGCCCAGACTTCGTCATACAAGGTGCCAATGGGCGCAGCCGTCTGCGTACCAATGGTCTCGACGGTCGATGAGTCCGAGACGCTGATGGAGCAGCCAGAGATGGTCTCGCATTTCGAGGCCGATGAGAGCGTTATCGAGGCCGAGACAAAGGTTGTAGTGGTGCCTGCCGAAGCCGTCTGTGTCTCACACTCGGGCTCGTCGTCCGTTGTAACCTGGTTATCTTCACCGATGGTGATCTTGGGCCAGTTGGGCAGGTTTCCTTTAATATACACATCAGGCGGCCACTTGATGAGGTCGATAAGTGGATGGCCGGGTCTGTAGATGCCCGGCGGCAAGATCCAGTGCCAACCACCAACATGAACTTGGCCCCATGAGATGCAGATGAAGAAGAACCATGCACTACCGGGCACAACAACGCCGTCGTCGGCCGGCTGGGGCTTGCTGACGGTTGTCGTGACGGGAACGATCTGGCCGTAGGGTGGCCATGTGGCCCAGAGAAGCAATGGCGTCGTGGTGTCGGCTTGACCGGTGCTCCAAGATGTGACCAGAGAGCAGTCGACTGAGGCTACAGCCACGGGAGAAGCAAGAAAGGTATACACCTTTATGCTTAGACAGGCAAAGTACAAGGTCAAGGATGCCGAGTTGGTGCATGTCGTACCGACAGCAATGGCGGGGGTGTTAAAGACGACGGACGTCGTGGCTGGGCATGAGATCGTAATGGCTCCGGTTGAGGCCGGGAATGTGATCGTGGTAACAGTCGCCTCAGGCATTGTGTCCGGGATACCGATCCCAGCACAAACGGCGCGTCGAAACGCTAAGAACTATATCTTCTTTATCTCGCATATTTTCCACCTTTATGGGCAAGCAGACGAAAATATAGCCACCAACTGGGATTTTAAAATTCAAACGGATTCTAAGGGAAACAAAATCTTTGGAGCAGTAGCTCTTACATGAACTATGTAGAGGAAGCCAAACATGCCTTCTGATACGGAGGCTGATATGTCAAATGATCTAGCTAATGTATAGACCTGAATCAGTGGTAGTTTGTTTGTCCTGAAAAAAAAATATCACATTGATCCCTTTTCTTTTTGGAAAGAAAGGAAAGTTAGGATAAAAGAGAATATCATTAAATTTGTGTCGCTTAGCGTATGATATAATTCAGGCCAAAAATCCGTACTGGCCCCTGGCGGGCTGTCATCCTTACTTCCCACCTCTTGCAATCATTCATCCGTATTCCTATTAAACTTCCTCTTCATCGTCTTCTTCCATCTCTTCCTCGGAAACAATATAGGACGGTGCCACCCGGATATTCCAACGCTCATGCTCCCAGGCCGCAATCGGGGGCATCGCTTTTGCCACGGCCTGGGCCCACGACTCCGTTGCCAGCGGGTTCTTGGCCGCGGCCTCTTCACGCTCGGGAGTAGTCCCGCAGTAGCCATCCCACTCACGAAACATATACACAACCATCTGACCGCTATCAGGTTCCGCTGCCGCTTCCTGCTGCTTTGGATGCCACAGGTCGGGGTCTCCAGTGTCCGTCCAACCCCATACCCATCCAGACGGCTTTGGCAAAAAAGCTACCAAGCCCGGCCACACTCCCGATGGAAACGAATCTCGTGTCGGTGGCGGCGGCGGCCGCAGGTCATCGCAGCCAGCAGGCATGAAACCCTTAAACGCGTCCAATACGGTGCAGCGCAACGCCTCGCGATCGGGAACGTCTGTGTACGGCACCAAGAATGCCGTAAGTGTTATGCGGCCCTCGAGCCGGGCCTCAAACTCTGTTGCTTGAAACCTCTCTGCCCGACACCAGTGAAGACTGGGGAATCGAGACACTGGCGTTGACACCGTGCCATCCATGGTGTCCCCCTTGATACTCAAAGACAGGCGCTGAAGCAACGCACCGGACACCACGTCACTCTCGGGCAGGCCCTTCAGAAACTCGGCACATGCGGGAGAGTCCTGGAAATGCTTAAGGGTATCCGCCGAGTCCCAAACTGTATTTTTTTTTAAAAAAAAATCTTCGATTAAGATTGAGTGTATGAAATTATAAGGTAGATACAAACTTACGAATAATGATGGCGGCCTGCTCACAATCGTCAACCTGCCTCCCGAGCCAGACCCTCTCATAACCTGTCACCTCTGAGAGCGGTCCGAGATCTGAGCTGCCCGTCGACCATGTTGGCCACTCTTGCCCCTGTGGCAGATGAAATCGTGTCCAAGTAGTCCGCCTTCGAATTTTTCGAATTTGCGCGGTAGTTTGCTTGGTGCGAGCCATATGCTAAAGCTATCTATCCTAGACAATGCTGACTCGAACTACGCAGTGAAGTAGGGCTATAGGAGTTATTGAACTACCCGAGGAGGATACGGAGCCGAGAAGTAATGAGCGGGGTGGCTGGCTTTAAAGAAGAACGGCGTTTACTAAATAAAGCCACGAAGTAGTGGCGTTACGAAGACTTGGAAATGGAGGATTTGAGGGAATAAAGGGGGATTACTGCTTCATACCTAGTAGGTGCCTGCTAGGCAGTAGCCGTCCATACATATACCTTCCATAGGTAGTATTTAGACTAAATGGAATGATTTTGACTTACCTACTCCATAGTTATTACCTAATAGTTATACACAATAATATTTATTAATGCCACTAATTAGTTTTTATAGGCTTCTTGAGTTAAGGGTAAACTCGGCTAGCAACCTATATTATAGCTGCAGTATATTTTAAAAACAAATAGATACTTAAGATTTAAGCGGCACAACACCTAAACTACCTACCACGTAGTACATATGCATGTAAACTTAGCGCTATATTTAGTATCTTCCAAGTACCATACCCCATATTATCTAAAAGAAAACCCATGTGCTATATAAGTAAAAGCCTGGTGTAAATTTATTTTACGTGATACCCAGCAGCTAAAACTAGCTACTATGAATCCATAGTCACACCCAATACCCCATACGGCTTTTTTCTTCTCCTCTATAAGTCCTATTTTCCCATTTATATGTATTGTGAATTTCGGAGTTTTGTCTAACTGCGATCAATCACTGTAATAACGCAGCTTAAAAAACAGAATTCCCGTCAACCTGTGTCTTTGGTCTAACCCGATTTTTATTATCCATTTATTAGAAAATAAGAAACACGTCATGTGGTGTCAGGATAAGTCCGCCTCAACTATTCCTGCGACTCCTCTTAAGTTTCGTTAACGGCTGAGATTTATTATTAGTACATCATTCACTTCAGAATCCCATAGCCAGATCGGTAGTTGCAGAGTAGAATTAGAGTAGAAAAGGGCGGGGTGGAAACCCGTACGTTTCTTTATACTCGTCACGCCACATGTGATTTCACGATAACCCAGGGCTGTAGAGTCCCAATCCTTGCGTACAATATGGATTGATTTGCTCTAAATAAACAGTGGTAGAGGGAAGCGGAGTTGTTCAGAAAGCAGCGAGCCATCCTTCTGTGCCATCATCTGGTTGAGGACGTCAACTTATTACCAGGCGAGTGTCACGCATGGCCCCGCCCCCCTAGATAATATCGCAAGTCTGTACGAAATTGAGTCACGTTTGTGAAGATCCGCTGCCGCTTTGCCTCTAGAAGAGCCGATTCTTGGCTGCGGTGTGGCAATAGGCAGCGCTAAATGGCAGATAAACGACGACGCTACCAATCATGAAGTCGAGAGCCGCATATCATGCCACAGGTGCATATGCATGCTACACATGACTATTCAAATGCTGGCAATACCTGGCTTTTTAATAGCAAATAAATCTTTCGGAAAGATGAAAACGTAATTAAAAAGCAAAAAAGAAAAAAAGTGTAAGAGAGATAGCCTTTTGCAAGAGACTCGAAGTGCCTGTCGAACCTAATATAAGGCTAAGTAATGCAGCCCAAATTACGCAGTTTTTCGAGGCCGGCTGCCTTGACTGAGGAGAGGCATGCGAGCCACGTAGAGTATCATTTGGATCTTGCCATTATTGCATACATGCAGCCAGGCCATCTGCGGCCCCCACGCACAATATTCACTCCACACGGAGCAGAGAGTTATCAGCGGAAATCGGATGCCCACCTGCCTCCTCACATAGTAGTATTAATTCACTTCCCTTTTTGTAGCGTTATTATTATTTTAAAGGCAAAAAGCTCGGCCGTTGATACCCTGGATAGCTCAAGAATCTGAATATGTAAACCACGACCGCTAATCAACCTCTCATTATTTGATTCCCTCGCGATTAAATTGTGTTGCTGTATAGCTATTATCCGGGTGCTGGTAAGCTGAATCCGCGGACTTGGATCCAGCAGCAAATTCACGAGGTATGAAGCAAAAGGTAGAGATTATGAACGATTGATGAATTCTCTACCTTTCTAGCCGTTAGATTTTCAATTCTTGACATGTTTTCAGGTTGATTTCTTTCTTTCTGCCAACGAATAAACACAGGATACTATGACATAGGGAAAAACTGTCGCCACTATGCTCTATACGCGCGAAAAGGCTCCCGCCATTCAATTACCCAATTTGCGCTTTATTCTGAAACTCTGGGTCCTTCTCTTTCAGGGCCTTTATCCTGTGGGAAATTTGGCGGGCTTCCACAGATATCGCTGCGAGTAACAGCACTCGCTCGTTGGATCCTATCTGGGAAAATTGGGACATGTCATCAGCCCCCTCGAAGGAGCTTTTCTCGCTTTCAGACGTTTTCTCTGTATCTTTCGGCGTTGAAAGAGGCATTGTAGCCATGTTAGGAGCGAGTAGGATCCTGATCATCTTCTGGCCGTCCTGGTAAATCCCAGTCAGAGTGTTGCTCTCTAATGCCTTGTTAGCCTTTGTTCAATGGGATAGAGTGGAGATGGATATTCTAACGTCTTAAGAGCTCGCTAGATTCCCCCTCGTTACTTATGCTTTGAAGTCCGTGATAGATTATAGGAGCAATTGCGATTAAAGCAACAGCTGCACCACTAACAGCCATGGTAGTGAATATAGTACCGCCGATTAGATTGGCAAAAAGGCGGCCACCTATTAAAAAGAGCTCCCCGACGACTTCAATGGTGGCTGATGTATTCACGGCACTCTGGTGGTGATGAATGATCTTTTGGTACTGCACAAAGATGTCGCTGTTTGTCGTTAGAAGATCGAAGCAGATCTCCAGAAGGTCAAGTAATTTGACGCAGATTCCGTGAGTAACGTCTGGTGAAACTCTCGATTTTTCAGTGTCAGAGAGTTCGGCTATTTCGGTTAGTGGCACTCGTCCAAGTAAGTAATCTTGCTTGGAATGCAGCAAATACCCTCAGCGTTTTGGACGCGATCCGCGAACTCGCTGGCTCGACTAAGGAACGTTTTAATTAACTCGTCCTTTTTTCCCTCCGAATCCTTGATAATATTTGGAGCGCTTCCCTGGATGCAACGTTAGAGGCTACTTCTCGATGTGTGATAGTAGTCCTGCCTACCACCACTTCTATTATGCGTTCCCACGCAGTGTGGGCAATTCTGAGAGCCGCTGCAGCTCTATCTTGTTGGTTATTAGCAGGAACTGCCGTTGAGTTCTCACAAATAATTGTCAGTACGACAGTGATCCCCTTTTGCCTATCAGCTGTGGTAAGCATTTCAAAACATCAGATGAGACCCCAGCATCGGTCAAACGTACCATCCAGCCCAAAGGTTTTTATTACTAACTTCAGAAAGAATGCGAAATGTAGGAGCATCTTTCTCCAGGATGGTGGACAATGCTACCTTGGTCCAGTAGATCCTGAATGTTTCGCTCAAGGGTCGTATGCCGCAAAATGCTTGGTCTGTTATCAGTCCCAGCTTTGCAACTATTGTGCCCGCCTTCATGTTCTCAAAAACGAGACTGCAGAATTCGGCTACCGCGTGCTCAAATGCTGCTTTGGCATCCTGGGGATCTGCTATCTCTTGGTGGAGCCGGAATTTGATCTGAGGCGCTCAATTTTAAGAATCGTCATATCGCATTTGATATGGTACACACTTACTCGCATTGAAGGTGATCCATTTTCCGGTGCAGGTAATGGCTCTACCTCAGCCACCTCTAGCACAGGGTGTTCAGAATCCCAAAGGTACTGAAGGAGATTGTTGACATGGCTTTTGTACTGCGAGACTTTCCATGGCTTCACAATGTACTCGCTCTTGAGACACTGAAGGTGCCAAACGTTGAATTCTGGTGGGATTGCCATTTAAGCAAGATGTCAAATTATCACTTTGTGACGATTGTTCTCAAATAGTGCAAGACAAGCTGGGAGAATATGTGCTCCATGAGTTGAGAGCTCATGAGAATACGTGGAGAGCTGAGCGAAATAAGCCCCTCAGCAAACTAGCAGCGGCGGCTGAACGCCTTGTATTGCGGTAAGGCGTTTCATTGCTCCTGCAGGGGTGTTAACCAGCAGTCCAATGGCGAGTGGAATCCGACATTTCGAACGCAAGCCCATCAACTCATTGACTCAGGGATAGGGAGGTACATGTACATGTGAGAACATGCCCACTCTTGGCGGCTTCTATCTCGTGAACAGGAATCAAGCAGGCGCTCAGAAACATCATCTGCTTCTACCCCACTGCCCAATGTTGATGGCATTTATTCCGCGTCTAAGCTCGCCCAGCCCTCATACAACTTGAACACCGGCTCGATGTTGCTGCCTGGAAGAGAGCTAAAAGGTGTGAAGACTACACGTATGTGCATTAGCGTGAGACACTTTCGGTGACTGAAATGTCTACGTGGCCCCAGACACGGCAACTCCTGAAGACCCAGTGAGGCTGAACGGGCTATACGTACTGTACATGTAAATGTATTGTATTCAGACCGTCTGAGAGAAGGCCTGTGTGGCATTGAATCCCTGACAAATTCCGTGGCCCGTGCGTTCAGTAGCCAAAAGCCACGGCGGCTAATATCATGCAGCATTCATGCTCCCTCTCCACTCCGCCCAGCCTCGTCTTTCTACCGCATTCAGCGTGACAACTTCTCGATCTTGATCCCCCCAGGAATACCACAACTCCAATGGAGGAGTCACTGCTGTCTCGCCTCAACAATCTGCCTACCGTCAAATTCTCTGCACGCGCAGAGAGAGACTCTGCAGTCAACTACCTGAAGCAGTACAGGGAATATCAAAGACAGGCAGTGTTGAGAGGGCTCTTGCCCCGATTGAACGGATATTGTAAGTTCCTTTATACCATCCGCTTGCATATTTTCCATAAGCTGACATCAATTCCCAATGTAACCATAGCGAGCGAAGATGACCCATTGGAAGCCCCGACTTTCAACGGCAACGACGAGGTTTTGCGTGCAACACTCAACTATGCTCGTGAAGAGGCATTGAAAGCACTGTCCCAGCTTCAGAATTCCATCTCTACTGCCCTGCAACAAGTAGAATCCCGACGAGTGTGGATCTGGGCGAAGAACGCATTTCTGTATAGAGCTTCGACCCTACCAAATCTACACGTCATCTAAGCTAACACTCGCCCAGGAGCTTTCTGGGTGGTGCCATTATTGCAGCAGCACTCAGAAATCCTACGATATTACATTTACTCAGGGCCTTTACTACAATAAACGTGCTCAAAATACTCACGACCTCGAGGCAGAACCTGATTTCTCTCATGCCCTACCCTATTGGCGCCATTTTCATAGGCATCCACGAACAACGCATTTCTTCTTCACGGACTGCAAGTGCAAGGGTCGCCAGAATGCGTGTGGCTGTAGAGAATTCACAAAGTATTGCGAAAGACGACATTCAATGGGTTGATGACGAGGAACTCTATTAGCTCGGCCATCTAATATTATGAGGCTATGTTCTGACTCTCGGAGATCGGGAAGCAGTTAAATGTGGATTTGCATAATCACTAACGCCAGTAGCTTGCCGGTCAATATCCCCGAATACCACAGATCAAGCAGTTTAGACCTCTTACAAAGCTGAATTGAGCGTAGTTCTTACGCGAAGCCCTCTGCTATGGATCTCACTACTTGCTGCCTAGTCGTTAGTCAGGGGATAGAGATTTAGTTTGGCCCACTCGAGATGATATATACACTTCATGCGTAAAGCGTTTATAACACTATCAGATGAAAATTCACGGCATCTTTGCACCGTAGCGTTTTGAACTTTCTATTTCGTAGCTTTGAGTAGATTCATGTCATCCGATCATCGCAGGTCATCCCCATAGCCTCAGTTATCTCCAAGTCTAAACTCATCACTTTCCAACTCAGAAAGTACGCCAAACATAGAACATCTCCCAGAGAAAATACTCCTTCACATCATCGTCTTTCTTCCGGGTCTCGACACCCTATAGAATCTTGTCGCTGCATCACCTTGCTGCTTCCGCCTCTTCAATAATCAGGCGCTTACAATCATTGAACGAATCTTTGCGGGCCCAAACTCCATCCTATCACCGAAAATCCAGGAAATAGTTCGCGCTGTGATCCTCACGCGAGCTGGTTCCCTTCCGTTCAAAAGCCTCGATGAGCTACGCTACCAGCTTATCCATTACCAACTGCCTCTTCGGATAATCAAGGACAAGGCATGCATCACTTTAGGTCCCGATCGTTTAACAGCCTCAGATATACCCGCATGAATTCTTCGATCCGTAGTTACAACAGCACACCACATCTCAGATCTAACACACGCATGTCTATCCTCATGCCTCGCACAAGTCTACAACCCAAACATTTTCGCGCCTCAACATGCCCAAACCCCTTTACCGCTCTACAAAAGTCGAGGTTCAAATCCTCCCGAAGGCGATAAAGTACCAGCTTGGCACCAAGTATTCGTCGGAATGCCCTACACTGTGGTTGATGCAGGGCCGCCCAGCTGGGTGGAAGAAATGCGTGTTACACACGCCATGTGGCTTATTCAAATGGTGGGAGACGTACGTTATTTCATATTCAACAATTTCAGTATGTCAAGCTGGTCACATGACGACATTAACAAAACATTTCCAACATCAACCACCGGCCTTGCGTAAGATGGAACAATGAACTGCGCCGCTGAAGAGGTGTGGTCCGTGTTGGAATACCTAGAGAAACTCGGCATCCAAAAGCAAGGCAACCCATTCTACAAACTACCCAAACTCCCCCAAGATGCAAAATCCGTCAACCCAGTAACCCCCCTCCCAGACCCATGCGAAGCAACTTGGGGAGGAGTCAGCATCTGGTACAACCACAGCCACAAGACCATCAAGCTCCCCCCCCCCCCTTCCGCTCGAAAACGAGCAAAAAATCCGCAACTCAGCGAAGCTTCTCTCCGAGGCCAAACAAGAAATAGCCTCGAAAGTGAAGCCCCCGCATTAACTATGATCCGACACTTTACGGAGGGGAGATATGGCCTGCCGATTACAAACGCCAGGTTCGACACGTATCGGCCGTTTGGGCTGGCGTTTTGGGATAAACGGAGGCTACATCTACTGGGTCTTTTGGGGGAGGGACAGCAGAGTGAGCGGAATCTTGATTTCTATTGCTTTGCGTGGGAGAGCTTGATGGATGCTACTTAGGTGAGGCATCTCATATCTGTGTTGAGGGAAGGCCTTGCTCTTGAGAATGAGGAGATTGACGGCGCTGCTTCTGGTGGCGGATCTGATGACGGTGGTGATTTTGATGATGAAGAGTAGGTATACACACAGTCTCTAGCTGACATCTACTGTGCCATGAAGCCATCGTACTGTAGATATCCCCTCTTCTGCTCAGCTATCCTCCGTGCACACATCATACATAGTACACCACCTTCACCTTCACAACTCACAATCACAACACATAATTCACAAACGGCACAAACATCCCGCAAACACAAAAAGTCAAGAACCCGTCAAAACGGCTGCACACTAACGCCGTGCAACCGCCCCTAACACACAAACTGAGACATCCGAGTGGCTCGCACTATTCATGCACCTCTCAACCACTCCATTGGTCGCCGCAGGTCTCGCTATCTCGACAGGCTTCACATCATGCTGCATGTTGTTTTGTCACACCGCCAGTTTTACGTTGTCAGGGAGAAAAGGGCGGATGGGCTTCAGCCGTTGGGCCATTGAGCGATGCATGTGAGACAAGCTTGCGGGTTGCAGCGGGAGATTGGAGGAGTACGGCTGTAATTACATGCATATCTGCCTTAATGATGCCATTAGGCAGCAAGGGATGCCAATGGTCTAGAACACTGATTATGATGGATGAGAGATGCTTTGTGCATTAGCTGGAGCAAGCCAAGTCACAAAGCAAACGCCACGACCGCTACGTGGAACACGTACGGAGTACAAGCAATAGAGATAACATTTCCAACGCCACCAACACCAGATGCGTATTTCGCTAGTAAATGTTCAATCTCAAGTAAAGTCCCAATCTGGAGTTAGTAAATCCCAAGTAACAATGCAGGTGTGAACCCCGTGTCAATCTTAATCCCGCTCACATTCTTTCAAAGACCGCAATAATCCATCTCGAGAGAAGGTAAAGCCAAACAAAACCAACAAAAGGTGGAAAGAAACAATGACACAAACGCCCGTAGTCGAATGGCCGAAACGTCTATATCACGATACCGCGCTGGCTCCAGCCTCCCTTGCCCTTCCAAGCCCACAAGAGCATAAAGCATGCCGCGATTACACAAAGCCCCTCAGCCCAAAAAGTGGCTGCGTAACAGTGCTTCCCGTAGCAAACAGAATCGTCCGGTCCATCACCACCACTGCTGCCATTACCGTCGCCAAAGAGGGATGGAGTAGTCGTGTGACGTGCTCCAGCTTCGTAGACTGCCGAATAAACAAGGCCCCAGAAGGTAGATCCAAATGCAGGCAGCATAGCAATTATACCGAAATTCGTAGCAAAGTTTTCAACGCCCCAAATGATGGTCACAATGAGTGGTGTCAAGCTAAAGATGGCGCCGTATCCAGCACCAACAAGGCCAGAGACGACCCAGAACCGATCGGCATGGTTCTGGACTGCGCCACTGGCAAGGAACAAAAGACCAATTGCGAGGAGAATGGCAAAAATGAGCATAAACATAACCCGAGAAATGGCGAAGCGCTTGAGCGGAGATGAAGGGCGCGCCGGAGCAACTTGAATATGTTGCGTCTCTGGTGCTGGAGCCAGGATGTCCGTAAGAGTTCCAATCATGAGACGGGCAATTGTGCTCGTAACACCAAACACAGAGACGTGAGTGGCAGCTGAAGTCTTCTGATCGAGATCTTCGGTGATGGGAGGCGTGAGAGTGCCAATGACTGTGCCCAGGTTGTTGATAAAGGCCTCTCCAGGCCCAACCATTAGGAGAAAAGCCAGCGCAAACGGCCACATTGTGTGGTCGGTCAGGAAGCGTCGTGTCTCAGCATTGAGAACCCAATTCTTCTTCCATTGTGCATCATCATTGGAGTCGCCCTCTGTATCATCATCTTGAGCGTCCGTAGGAATTGCGCCGTAGCCAGCGTTAGATCTTCGGCTTTCGGAACGCGCGAGGAGAGAGCTTCCATCGAGAAGGCCGCTCTGCTCCAGCTCTTCAATGGCCTCCTCAATAAGGTCCTGCTCGTCGACGACTTTGAGGGTAAACACGCCAAGGATACCAATCACAAACAGCAGCACTGCCAGGAAGACAAAGAAGCGAAACACGTCAACATCGCCCTTGGACCCGTCGGGATTCTTCTCGTAGAGGAACCGGCTGCCAAACTGGCTCAACCACATGCCGCTGAGGCCGAAGCCGGTGATTGGCATAGCCAGCGCGAGTCCCCTATATTTACCCTTGCCGAAATTCTTGGCGCACGTCGACACGGAGCTGATGTACATGGCACACGTGCCGGCGCCAATCATGATGAAGGCGAGCACCATGAGTGGATATGACCAGCCATTCTCGGCGCCGTGAGACTTGCCCAGCGTGTTGTACTCGTAGTCCAGCTTCTTGTAGATGCCCGCCGCAAGCCCGTATCCGCCTCCAAATAGGAATGCCGATAGCAGGGCCAGCGGCGCAACGCCCACTCGGTCGCAGACGTATCCCATGATGGAGATGGGCAGATACAAGGCTAGGGAGCTGCCGATGGCGACTCCATTGACCTGGAACTGCGTGTAATGCAATCGCGACAGGAACTTGGGCGCGTAGAGCGAGAAGACGACAATAGAGCCCGCGCAAAGGGCCGCAATGGTCGCAGAGACGAGAGAGATGAAACGGACAATCTGCTTCGATCTTATCTGGCGACGACGCAGCGCAGGGTCGGAAATGCCGGACGATTCGTCGTCCTCATCATCGCTGGCGAAGAGAGAAGAACGGTCGTCATCGTCAAGAGCCGTAGGAGCAGTCGGATAGATGAAGCGCTGGTGATCGGAGGTAGCCGAGGTCGGCATCGTGTGATGGATTGGAGGAGGCCGCGACAGCAGCGAGAGGGAATTGATTCGGTCGGATTGAATGGAAGACTATCAATTGTTTCGCATCCTTGACTGAAGGTGAAGAACAGATGAGGGATGAAAGAAAGAAGAGAAAAAGAAAAGAAAGAAAAGGGGGCGACACACAGAAAGGCGGAAGAGGAAGAGGACGATCGGATAGCAGGGAAGAAAGATGGAGAGGACGAAAAGAAGTGGCGATGGAATCACAGCAGCGCCGAGTCACAGCTAGCAAGACATGGAGCTCTTATCGGCGATAGCGCATATCGGAAGTGAGTGCTGAAAGTCTGGGGTCATGGGCCCTGGGTACTGTATAGTGGCACACCACGTCCCCCGTAGCGGCCCCTGTAGCGGCCCCCCGTGGTGGAGCCGCCGGCTGTCAGGGGCTTGCTCCAGCGGATCTGGCTGAAGCTACAGCGAGTGCGGGTCTCGACTGATAAGGGGATGATCATGGACTGGACGTCGGTGCATCACATGAGCATTCAGTATCGCGGCATCAGAGCATAATCCACATCATTGTAGGGTTGTCAGAGTATAAAACATAAAAACCCATTTAAATACTTGTGGCGAGAATAAGACAAAAATCAGAAACAGGAAAACGACCATAGTTTTCCAACTTTAGCAAAACCCATCGTCTTTTTCTTTTAATGCCAACAGAAATTCCCCAATATAACCATCACGCCATGATACTCCCTTACGCAATGCTTCAATGTCACTTGCTTCCAACCTGATTCAAGATTTTCCCAGCCTGCTCCGCGCAAATATGCTCATGTCCAATCATTCATGTCACCTACTATAGTCTCAATCACATGTCGTCATTTGCCCCCCGGGTCTAGGCGGCACTCATGTTTCATCGGTGTCACCCGAAATCTTCTCCAGGCTTGTCACCTTTCTCGTGTCCCACGAACCGAGCAGCCTCGGCGGTTCCATGCGCTCTCCCTGGTCGGGCCAGGGTGGATTCTTGGAGATCTCAGACACGCCATTCGCATCCGTGCTGACGATGCCGGGAAGATCAATCTCGTCGTTGCACGTGAGCAGCATGTAGCCCTGGCCTGTTGTGATGATAAGAAAATCATTGTCCACGAAGATCCTCCGCGCGAAGCCAATCTCAAACATGTAGCTCGCGATGTCCGATCGATGGCGTCGGGTTCTTTCATCGACTTCGCTGGTGCGAGGGCATCCGTCTTGCTCGGCTGGGCTGGCCTCCAACCACTGCATACCGTATGAATAGTGCCTGCTGACGAGATACTCGTCGAACCAGGCAATGATAAACTGATCTTCCCACGCACACAGGTCAAAGTGTTTCACCGTTGGCGGATACGGTCTCCGGTAGCTCACATACTTGTTTTCCGCAAACGACTCGGTCAGGACGTTGAAGCAGATGGAGAGCCACTCGGGGTTCTTTTTGTTATCGCTTTCTTTCCAGGGAGCGCCTTCTTTAAGGAGCACGAACTGGGCAATTCCGATGGCGTAACCGCCGTAAGCGTTCATCTTTGAGCACGAGAGCGTCAGACGCATGGCCGGACATGAGTGCCGACTATCGGGGTGGCGTCGGTACTCTGGGTGAGAGAGTGCAGTCTCAAATCGTGCCACTGGCAAGCCGCGGTCGAACTTGACGACAACGATGGTGTGGATGCGGGTATCTATACGACGGTAACACAGGATTAGCACTCGAGGCACATATATCAACAAGCCAACCCACCACATCTTGTACTTACCAGGCAGCGCGGGCGAGTTGAGCCATGCCGCAAAGACAATGTCCGTGTCCGTGGGATGGAACATGACGCCAGGCACGCCTCCCAGGTCCTTTTCCCAACCGTTGGGCTGATGAAAGTGCTGACCGTGGTCAATCTCAAGCTCGTAGGCAGTGTCACTCCAGCCCCATATGACAACATGTCCCTGCTTGGTTACAAATGCCACCATGTCGCCCTGAGCGTAGCACTGCGCAAACTTGCCTGGTAGGACAACACTTTTAGACAGCCGGTTCTCCAGGTGAAACACGGTTCTGGTAGCCAGACGTCAGTAGATGAAGATGGAGCGTCGAAGATGTGGACGGTGGTTCTAACTTACATGCTCTGTCCGTTGTCCGGCATGCCCCGGTCCCGATACTGGGGCGAGCTTGATGCCAAGATGACAAGGCTGTCGGTCACAGCCTGGAGCTGCATTGGCCGCCCCGAGACGAAGTCGACGCCGAAGCTGAAGCGAGCCCTCTCCCGGGTGTACAAGTCATCGACAAAGAGGTGGCAGTTGTCAGGCTGCCAGGCAATTTTGCCGCTGGAGTAGCAGATGGTCAGAGGTGCGAAGCCAAAGTCCACCTTGCGCAAGTCACCAAGCCGGCGACTGGGCGGTGCCTCTTGGTGGCTGATGAAGTAATCAGAGCTCCAGCCCACGTCCCACGAGACAAAGGACCGCTTGCTGCGGCTAATGAAGTGCTTGCGCAGATAGCGCTTGGCCGAGGCCAGGAACAGCTCATGACGGTCCGGGACATCGCCATTGTAAAGCTCCAAGAGGCCGGGGAAAAAGCGGCGGCACAAAAAGGTCGAAACGACGCCCTGGGTCCATGCCTGACGCCAGTCTTTGCTGACCAGGAAGCAGTTGAGCACGTCCTGCATGGACAGGTGAGGCACAATGGAGGCAAAAACCTCTGGCGGCAGCTCACTCAGGCCGGCGAAGCCGTCCATCCTGACCTGGCCGTCGCGGAAGCGGTTCCGCATGTAGAGCAGATCCCAGGGTGAGAGACTATCGAGCAAGGCGTCGAGCGACTCTCTTCTGCGCCGCGGCTTGGAGCTGGGCGCTGTGAAACGGTGAGTTGGATGATTCTGCTTCTGCTTCAGCTTCAGCCCTGGCTTGAGCTGCGGCTTCTCTGACAGGGGCAAGAACGAAGAGGAAGAGGAGGTCGGAGACGAAGATGGAGGTGGAGATGGAGACAAGGATGGAGACGAAGGTGATGGCGATGGTGGAAGAGAAGTCATTGTTATAGCATCCTGATACTGTGCAGCCACAGCAGAGCCAGTGCGTCGGAAGCTGGGTCAAAACGAAAGGAAGGGTAGCGACGGAAGGATTCAATCAGACGCAAGGGAGAGAAGCGGTGGAGGCAGTGACTGAGACAAGACGGGCACCAGAGACGGCACAGAAGAGAGGAGAGGGAAAATGATGAGCTGAGATGGGAAGCGTCCTAAGCCGAGCAGCGCCAAAGTTGAGATGGGCAGGTACAGAGTAGCTCTTGGTGTTAGTGGGAGCAGGCGGTTGATGCAGTGCAGCAGTGTGTCACGTGTGGGTATCGCTACCTCACGATGCGTTAGCGGTGCAAGCAATGGCCGTGGCCTTGCTGCAAACCAACGCAACGCAGCGGGGAGGGTTTATTTTGAAAATAATAATATAGTAATAGCATAATAGTAATAAGAACATCAATATCCATACCGATATCAATACCGATATCAATACTGATGGCAACGCTGTAATGATGGACACCGGCACTGTACAGTATGAGCTACAGCAGTTCACTCCGCCAGCCATACACATCAAAAAGGCTTCAAATCTGCTCACCGAAGTTGCGGCAAGGAAGACGATGAGGGGTCGCATCCAATCCAGTCCAGTCCAATATATGCAGCCTATTCTCGCCCAAAATCGCCCCCAACCAGCCCATGCAGCAGCAAACAGCTCTCGACTCCCTCCATGCATTGCATGACCTGTAAGGAAAGCCGCTCCCAGCGTAAAGTGGCTTCAAATACGTGGTTCCACTGCCATGGTTGGGATCCCTGCCAAGACCAGATAAGCTGCGCGCCCTTGCGTCTCCTCCTCCGCTTTTTTGCCTCATGATGCTGGTTTCGCACCAATTGATTGCTTCGCCGTGTCACTCTTTTGTGCTGCTTACGATCGACAGAGCTACCTGACAGGGTCGGGATCGTCCAGATTCGCCTGGGCTGTGGGAGTTGAGTTTTTGGCTGTGATTAGCGGTGACAATATTTGGATCTTTGATTGGTATAAGTGGTGATGGCAGAGTAGTTTGTATTGGACTATGTATGGAGCTGGGAGTAATAATAGCATCCGGATCTGTATCTCATTACCCCGGTTTTGTGCTACCACTGACTCTTAGTACTACTACTACTACTACTATTCCATACTCCTCAGTACCGTATTACGGCTGCTCTCTTATCCCTTGATCCTGATGCTGCATCGTCTGCCCGATAATGATGAATAAGTACGCAAATACTTATGCAATGCCAAGCTCGTCCCCAAACGAAGCCGCCTTTGTGCAGAGTCTCGGCCGTCTTCATGCAGCAAAAACGCCATCTTTCCAAGACATGCAGCTCTAGCGATGAGACAAAGCCAACTCCCAACCCCCCAATAACATCGCCCAATTGTCGAAAAAGCAGGCAGAAGCCAAAAGAAGAAAAGGAAACAAACCAAAAAATAATCGTACGATCCCCACGTGTCTCCAGCCCGTGATTCGTCCGCTCAGCTGCTCCCCGTCCGGTAATAGTACTCCTCCATGCCTTGCCACCAGCTCTTGATCCCTGCCACGTCCAGCCACGACATGTCCCATGGATCCTCAAACCACCATCGCCGGCCGCTGTCCCTCTCGCCGTCGCTGGCGTACTTCTTGAGGCTGCCGCCATCAAACCGGTGGTTCTTCACCCCGACAAGGAGCACCGCGCTGCCCACTCGCGGCGTGAACTCGTCTGGGTCCAGAAACACTGTCAGGTGCACCTGTTTGGCCGTCGACGGATCGGTGATGCGAGCCGTGCGCTGCTTGCCCGGCGGCAGATGCGACGGCTCCACGGCCGACAGCGAGGCTACGATGGCGAGCACGTTGACTGACCAGTTCTGCGCATAAGGGAGATGCGGAATCAGCCGCAGCGTCGTGAGCTTGAGGGGTACCTGGCGGTCGTGCCAGTCCTTGGCCAAGGCAATTGGCTGCTGCTGCGACGTGTCGCTGGCTGCCGTCTCCCTTGCATTGGATGCAGCCGGCTTTCTGGGCGTTGCGTTTCGCACGGGAAATGTCCGCGCTTCAAAGGCCTCGAACGCGTTCTCCAGGTCCTCGTCCTCGTCATCCTCATCCTCACCGTCGTTATCGTCCTGCCGTCCAAGAGTCTGGACCACGCCCTTGTCTTGGAATCTGGTCCTGGTGGGAGTCTGGACTGAGGGCGATGCCTCGACGTCTGCGAATCGGACGACGCCTCGTCTCGGCCTGGATGCCTTTGGAGTCACCTGTGCCTCCTCCTGTGCCTCCTCCTGCGCCTCTTCCGATGCCGTCCGCAGCTTCTCTTGCGCGAGTCGTTCGGTTGTCATCAGCTTGCCTGTGACCGCAGCAGGGTCCTCAACATGTTTGCCCTTTTCGTGGCGACGCCACATTGCCATATACGACTCGATCCATCCAACAGTCTCCAGCTCGTTCACAATCAAATACACCATGCCCTTTTCGTCCTCTTGGTCTCTCTCCTTGCTCTCGTCTGGCCCCTCAGCCCCTTGGTCCAGGAGGCTCTGCCCTCCCTCAGGCTCTTCGAACCGCATCATACAGTCCCCCGCTCTCACGCAGCATCCCACAAATACATCTCTCTTGTTAACGAGGTAAAACATGTCCGGGTGCAGCAAGGCCTGGATGCACAGCTCACCATCCCCCAGCACCAATCTGATGGCGTGAGTGTCATCCTCCCCGGGCGTCGCACCTGGCACTGGAATCACATCGATGCCCTCGACGAGAAAGACGGAGCCCGATATGCAGCGCCTAGTGCTAAGCATCTGCCTAATGAGTGGCTGAAGCGTGAATGGCTCCTGGCTGGGAGCAGTCGTTATGGCGGCAGGATTGAGGCGAGCCATGGTTTCACACCACTTTTGGACACTGGCATCTTTGCAGAGTAGAAGCCCGGGGTTTATTTACCGCTGCAGATTGCGAGCGTCATATTGAAGGACCGTAAAGAATCGTAAATTCACGGTCCAGGAAGTAGAATAAAATACGTAGTGCAACGTACCAACACAAGGGGACGGCTTGGCAACTAAAACATGATGATGCATCTATCCGAGTTTGTCTCGAATCGGGGCATTCCTGCCATCTCCACTGAAGTGAAGCAGCAATGAATCTCATTGTCTTGGTGCTACCATCTCGGTGTTTTCACTGTAATCCCTCTTTCTCCAACCAAGGGTTACATATCACTCCATGAGTCACCCGGAAATATTCCGAAAGGAGCTGGAAACGGCCTTTGGGGCCCTCCGTCAGGCCTCCAAATTAAGCCAGCTCATCATCTCCTCTCAGGACAAGGGAACCATCACAAAAGACGACTTTAGCCCCGTCACCATCGCCGACTTTGCCATCCAGGCCCTCTTGATTTCCACCTTTAAAGATGCGTTTCCCCAAGATACCTTTGTAGGAGAAGAAGATGCTGCGGATCTGCGAGCCAACGAGGCATTAATGAGCCGTGTCTGGGACCTTCTCAACACGATTGCTCAGGACGAAGACACTCAGAGGGGCGCTTGCAAGCTACCCCAGACCAAAGATCAGATGTGCGATCTGATTGACCAGGCGGGCACGAGCCATCCAGGCGGGCCGGGATCTGGCAGGGTCTGGGTGTTTGATCCGATTGACGGCACCAAGACGTATCTGAGGGGCGAGCTGTACGCCATCAACATTGGCTTGATTGTGGATGGAAAGCAGACTCTGGGAGTTGTTGGATGTCCAAATCTGTCGTTGAATCACAAGGGTCCCCTCCGCAACAGCGATATTGATCCCGAGGGCAAGGGCTGCATCGTGTATGCCATCAAGGGCCACGGCGCCTTTGCGAGATCCTTGCACAATGGATCCCAAGATGCCGTACAGTTGCCGAAACAGTCCGCATCACAGGATCTGAGTTTCGTTACGTGCACCGGCCTCGTCGATTCAGCTCTCGACGGCGTCCATGAGGTGGTTGCGGAGCGTCTGGGAGTTTCATTTCCAGGAAGTGATCTCGTGCCCTGGGTGCTTCGCTGGGCAGCCATGGCTCTCGGCATTGGCAACGCGACTGTGTGGGTTTACAAGCGCCGAGATCGGTTTGCGAAATCTTGGGATCACTCTGGCGCCATGCTTCTCTTTGAAGAAACGGGTGGCAAGATTACAGACGTGCACGGCAAAGACATTGACTTGTCGGCTGGAAGGAAACTGAGTTCCAACTTTGGATTTGTGGCTGCGCCGGTAGCGGTTCACGACAATGTACTCAAGGCTGTGCACGATGTGTTGAAAGAGCAAGGGAGAGATGCGTTTTTGCAGTAACTGTAACTTGTAGAGCATAAAAGGGGGGGCGGGGGGCAGGGAGCCGCGGCATTGCATGTCATGATTTCCGCCATCTGAGGTCCGAATTAGAAGAGATGCGCAATCCCCTCATCATCACCATTATCTGCTAAAAGAAGATGTATTATTACATGAGTAAAGTCGACTCTACAACCTATTTCGTATACACACCGTGACTGACGGCATGATATCCCTTCTTTCCTACTACTTGGACCACCTCGCTGCGCCAGTCCTCGCCTCTAGCCAGTTTCTCAATGATCCCTGCGAATGTGTACTCGGGCTCCCAGCCGAGTTCTTGAACTGCCTTTCTCGAGTCATAGACACGATCCATTCGATCTAAATATCTCCATCCTTTCTCACGGAACACCGCGGCTGCTGCAGGCACCACACTGTTAAACACTTCTTCTGGGTTTCTATCCAAGGCAGCCAGCGTCTCTGGGTCATTTGAGAAAGGCGGCGGTGCACTGATAATATACTTGGCCCAGCCAATTTGTCTCGACTTGTTCATCGCACACACCGTTGCCGAAACAATGTCCTTGATATCGCAACGCCGGTACGCCATCTCCAAGACCTTGAGATTGTCATCGCTCATCGCGTTGCGTCGGTCCTCATCATCATCCTCCTCGGGAAAGAAGCGGCTGACACGAAGAACAAGCACCGGCAGGTTATGCTGCTTGTAAAACAGGTGGCAGACATCTTCAGCGGCAATCTTAGTCACCCCGTATATGTTCTTGGGGATGGGAACGACGGCCTCGTCGATCCAAGCTGCGGGGGAGCCTGGCTTGGGGCTGAGCGCGGAGCCGAAAGCGCTGGTGGTGCTGAAGAAGATGAAGCTTTTGATTTGGTCGCCGAGTTTGGCTGCTTCTTCGAGTAGAACGAGAGTTCCGGCGATATTTGTTTGGATAAAGTCGTTTTTGGTGTGAGATCCGACGTGAGGTTTGTGCAGTGTTGCCGTGTGGAGGATGTGCTTGATGGGATGATTCTGGAAGATGCTGGCGATGAGCGGTTGATCTGTTATTGAACCGACACAAGTAGTTGTTGGAGAAGCAAGAATATCAATTCCAATTGGTGTGAAGCCCAGTGAAGGCAGAGTTATCATGAGGGCATGGCCCAAATGGCCAGATGAGCCTGTGACAAGCACATCATACTGGATGTCCGTAGAAAGCTGCATGTTCTCACGCTTGTTATTTGTCATGTAGAACCATGGGCAAGAAAAGACAAGTAGAATCTAGGGATGCTCCGATTAAGTATTACTCTCAACGTATACAACGACTTTGACACAAGAAATCACCGCTTAAAATCGCCGTTCCAATATTGTCGCCAAGAATTTAGAGTAGTGGGGTGCGCTGAGGGGATGCGGCGAATGAGTCGAGAAGCCGGCCGCGTTAGTCTAGAAGAGGCAAAAAATGAAGACGGCGAAGAGATACAGGGTTAGAGCATCTTGCGTTTAGCTGGATTCACGATCAGCGGGATTAGCCGTGAAGTCAGTCTTGGATGGATGTGGAAATAATAAAGTAATATGATCGGACTGAGTGGGATAGGTTACAGTATCAAGTATAGGAACGAGTCATACGTTAAGAGCAATAGTCATACTAAGAGCGTGAAAACGTGAGGATCCCAACGCTAGATGTATGAGCCTCAAAGCTCTACTTGGTAGTTTTAATAGGAAGTCTTTCTCGGATGCTCTCCATTCTCTTTAGGTTAGGTATATCCATGTACGAAGACCAAAGCTAAATCGTATGTACAAGGAATTGCTGTATCCCATTCTCTTCAATGCGGCGCGTAACATTACTGTCCCGTTATGAATCGATCCAGCGCGTTTCTGCTGTCCATTAACATACAAATTTCGAGAATCTCTGGTTTATTAAAAGGAACCCTGAGTAATCCATCCTTGAATACTATCTTAATATGGCAAGAGACAATAAAACATACAGTCCACTCAGTGCCTTCCAGCCACATTACTTGGCAATAGACTTTCGACAAACTGTAGGTTATGGCTATCATGCTTTGAGAACATTCCCAGCCATCCTAATCCTCACACGCACTACAATTCCAAATCCCGTCGATGATTCCCATAACCCTAGCTCATTTTCTCTTCTAAATGTGACTTCTTCGGCTCTAGCAGTCATCACCACGCTATCTCTGGGATCCTCGGCCGCGGGAGCTATTGGCCGAAGTGGTTCCTCGGATTTCTTGAACAAGCCACATAGACCAGATTTCTTGTTACTCTTTGTCTGACTGGTGATCAGATCTCTGGTCACCTGTGCATTCGTAGGTGCAGCGGGACGTTGAGGTTGCAAATGCTTAGCAAGACGTTGCGCCATACTTTCATTTTCCCACCAAAGCGACGAGCTAGTCTCATCATCGCCATCCCCCTCCGATGGCGACGATGGAGCGTAGCCATCTACTTGTTTCTTCATGTCACCCCCATCCTTTTTCGGAGTATCGCGAACCCGAATCAGCTTCCTGAATTCCCCCGCCCGCCTCTCGTCCTCATCGCTAAGCTTCCAGTCCTCGCTGATCGCAGCGTCGGGCACAAGCGTTGCCTCCACAAGCCTCGGCGTTGGATGGATCAACGAAATGGATGCTAGAAAGTGTTCTACATAAGGGACGATGAGCGACAACACGTAGCTGTCGCGCTCGTCTCTAGCTGTGGCTCGGGCAGCCTGTGAGGCGATAATTTCGTTTCGAAGACCAGCTATGTGGGACGAGAATATGGATGAAGAGGGCCGTGTGACCGGGTGTTGGTCTGAGCCGCCGATGGCGGGATTTGCATCTGGAGAGTAAGGGGGTGGAAGATCGCTGCCATCTTCGAGGTTAAGATGGTCGTCCATGGTGGGGACAATTGACGGTGCAGCTGCGTTTTAGTTGCAGCTAGATCATACGATTTTGATGGAAGCAGATGCGAGTGACATTAATATTCATAGACTCTTTTACGCCTTACAGTGTGGCTGAAAGAAGCTCAAGTGAGGCGGCTTAACGTTGTGGGCGAAGTCTGCCTTTGACAAAGCCAGTTTTCCTTTGTTCCCTGCAATCAGCCTAACGAGGCGCAGTGTGCCATTTTATCCCAATCTATTAGTTACATGGACTGTATTTCTCAGTCTAGGGGTAGGTTGGAAAGTTGGGTAGGTACCTATTTGCTAAGGTCCATATGTAACTATATAGACGCATTTAGCTCTCATGAGTTATTGAACTCGATGTTACTGTGCTTGATCATTGGTGCTCTTGATCCGCTTCAGCTTATATTCTCTATCTTTTTAACATTCGCAGTTACATAGCGCTATTTCCAAGCATTTTTTCAGCCATAGTTCGCGTGCAGTGATGGTCTCATTGGGCCAATCTCCTCCGCCCGTATTAATGAGATCCCTAACAAAACGCTCCGTTTCTGAATATATAAAAAACCCACCTATCATATCTAACCGTTTTTCGATTTCTTCGCTCTGTAACACAGTTCGTCTTCATACAGTTCTAACGTTTTGCTCCCTTCATTTCCAACAGCTGAGCCACAGTGCCATTCCCGCTTCTGATAGCGGCAGTGAGCGGCGTCATATAGCCAAACTTCTTGCCAGCATTTATATCAGCCCCATTATCTAACAAGAGTTGAACAATATCTATATTCCCGCAACTAGCTGCTAGAGCGAGAGGTGTTCTCTGAAACGAGTCCGCCGCTTCTATATCAGCCCCACTCTGTAGCAAGAGTTGAACAACAGCTATATTCCCGCAACTAACTGCCTGAGCGAGAGGCGTCTTCATTTGTGAGTCCATAGCTTCTATATCAGCCCCATTCTGTAGTAAGAGTCGAACAATATCCATATTCCCGCAACTTGCTGCTAGAGCGAGAGGCGTCCTCATATGTAAGTCCACTGCTTCTATATTAGCACCGCCATTAAGAAGGCGTTGAACAATAGGTTCATAGCCGCTTATAACGGCCTTCATAAGCGGCGTCATTTTTCTTCGGTTTATGGCTTCTATATTAGCACCGCTATTAAGTAAGTGGTTAGTAATATGCTCATAGCGTTTCATTATAGCTATAGTAAGAGGCGTCATATCATTCTTGCCTAGTACTTCTGTATTAGCACCGCTGTCAAGGAGACATTTGACAGTAAGCTCGTGGCCGCTGCTGGTGGCAATAGCAAGAGGCGTCATCATATCTTTATCTGATGCTTCTATATTCGCGCCGCTGTCAAGGAGGCATTTAACAATATGCTTGTGGCCGTTGCTTGCGGCAATAGCAAGAACCGTCATATCATTCTGGTCCCCTGTTTCTGTATTCGCGCCGCTTTCAATGAGGCGTTTGACAATGGGCTCGTGGCCGTTCATGACAGCAGATAGAAGCAGGTTATGACGAATCTCATCCACTGAATTGGTCTGGGATCTCTTCATCAGTTCGTTGGCTACATCCTGATTCTCAGTACAGAGGGCGTAGGATATTGGTGTTCCTCCAATTTCATCCACTGAGTCTGCGCGGGCCCCTGCTTTGACGAGTCTCCGGACAACGGACAGATGGCCATTCCAACTAGCATACGATAGCGGTGTTCTCTTTATTTTGTCTCCTTCATCAACTTTAGCACCTTTAGAGGGCAATAGACGCAACGCTATCTTAAGCGCTGTTATAAGACGCAGTTTCGGTCCCTTGATCAACACCTTCACAATGCGCTCATATCCATTCTCCGATGCCCAGGAGAGTGCCGAACGCTGATAAGTGCTATCGACAAAATCTATTTCAACATCGGGTATTTGAAGTTGAAGTCTTACAATCGATTCGATTCCAAAGTATGAGGCAACCATAATCGTTGTAAAATTTAGAGGAAAGTCGACGTCAATATGCATGCCCGCCCAGTAAATCTTGAACCAATTCAGACAACGTGTCGATTTTGAATCACAGATTCGCTGCAGTTGTTCTAAAAATTCATTTTGTTTGACATTGGACCCGCGGAAATGTGCAGCCCAGTTTCTCGCAGAATACTCAAGGAAGGGATTTTCGCTGAGGTATTCGGTTATATCCCCCTCTTCAACCAGAAGGCAAGCCTCAAGTTCAGTAAAGAGCAGAAGCCAAACACAAATCTCAAACAGAATGTGGTGAGATTTGGATGGTATGAGTGAAGATTTCCATCTGAGCTGCTTGCGGTGGTCGGTTTCTCGCCGTGTTAGGATGCTTTTTTGACTATCCAGATTGTCCCTTGGGACTAAAAACTCCTTCGCAGTTTGATGAAGGAGATAAATCTTGTTGTCTGTAATATTTATGAAGAGGCCGCAGAGGTCTCTGATATACTTGCCGATGCGATCGCTGGGTCTCTGATCGAGGTTTTTATAGGAGTTGTGGTGTTGTCGAATTGTGAGTGCTAGGCCCATCTCTTGGAGTGTCAAGGGCCGCTCAGCTGCCACTACAATATGCAGCAGTTTCTTTGTTTCTTCCGTGTTTGTACTTTTGGATAAAATCTTGTCGTATGCCTCATCAACTGTTCGCGGGAGAGTGCGAATGACGTTGCGTATTTTGGCTTCGTTGATCTCGTTGGCGATCTCAGTTTCAATCCAATCCAAGGTGAGATAAACCCATAGGTATGTCTGATTGCGGATTGCGCCAAGCCCTTGCAAAAGGATCTCCTCCTCTTTTTCTGTAAGACTAAGATTTGCTCGAACGCGCGAGACCCTATCCTTTACATAAAGACTGATCTCTTGAGTAATTTTCTCTACCTCCACATCGCCATCACCCTTCAAGTGGATTACAGGGCATTCCTTAATATCAAAAGGTCTAATCAACTCTCGTCGGATTTTGTCATACGGGCGGCTGGTTATCAGAAACTTTAAATTAACACTCTTCTTGGTGTCATCGTTTGAGGCATAAAATTCGCGCACAATCTTTGCAAGATCTTGTCGATCTTGATCTCCGCATTCGTCGAATGCATCAAGAATGCAGATGATCTCTCCGGCATTTCTCTCCTGTGCAGCCATGGTCAAAATGTCCCAGAGCTCCCAGAGTTCATAGTTCGAAGTGGCGAGTGGCGCTTTGTAAGACTTGAACCGCTTCATAATCTTCGTAGAAAAAAGATCCTCTCTTTGTGTAAAAAGCTGATGTAAGATGCAACCAAGAGCACCTCTGGCGCTCCTCTGATCCTCAAAATCATCCTTGAAGAAGAAATAGCAGGTCGTTCTTATTTTTGTCGTTTTGAGATCATCGACTAGATATTTAGCCAAGACAGACTTTCCACACCCGGGATTTGCAGATACCCAGAGCATAGAGGAAGACTTGTTGTCTCGCCAATGATGAAAGTCATCATGGCTCTTGAACCACTCGCATGTTCCTTGGATCCGGTCAGGATTTCGATTCTTTCTCTGTAGATATGGCGACGTATAAAGAGCCTGGAGTATTTCGTCCCGAGTGCTATCTAGTTCGTGAACCAGATTAATAAGTTGATATCAACTGCTGATAAATTGCCACAGCTTCGTACCGTAAGTAGAATTAGTGGCGTAATAGTTATTTATAGCGCCACTACCAGTGCTAATTTGTTGGCTTTGACCACTGTAATGATTCTGATGGCCCGTCCCATTTGAGTCAATGTGTTGAGTAAAGTTATTCCTATTGCCACTTTCCATTTTTTGTCTCATGAGACAAAGCTTGTGTGTGAAGAACAAATGATTTTTAAAGTCCCTTAGTTCCGCGTTCTGTTTTCGCTTGCTCACTAAAGAAGGATGTGTGGATGATTCTGATCGGCGAGGTATTCTCAATATAATTTCAACGGGATAAACTGTCGCTAGGCAGAGCGGAAGATGAAGGCTATTGATGCCTAACAGGTCAGAGTGGAAGAGAATTCATTAAGTACAATTATTGAGAGACAGGGGTTGCGTCATCTGAGGCTCCAATCCTGAGCCCAATAATATATGTACGTATATGTACCTTATCACTATCGTTTTCTAGAGCGGGGTGAGCGGCGTGGGGCTCTATGGAGAGTCGGTGTTTACCAATAGCAATATGCTGCGTTGCACGTAGTATAGCCTTGGTTATCTCATCGGCAGCTGTGGGATTCCACTTTTGCCGAATTGGGTCAGATATAATACAAGTTGCATAGGACCGTAATCTGTTATGATTAGAGGGGAGGGTGGGCGGCAAGCTTTTGTAGTGAATAGCATAGCCTTGCCAGTCTATAACTTTTGAGCCTATGCGTGCCCAACAATACATTAGGCTGTTTCGGACTGTAGACGATCTAACACGTAGCATCGATCTCTAGCGGTACGAGCGGCTCTTCATTGCCGTAAACAGCGTACAGCTGTAGTAGAAGAAGTTTATCTTACATACCGCCATCCATTGGCCACAATATTATTTCTTTAAGCTTGCAGAACAAAATGCTGTAACGAGATATACAAAGCCCATATGCTCCCAATGCCAGGTAACCAACATGGTATTTTCATCTATCTGTCATAATATATCGCCCAAGTATCGCCTTCATCACCGAAGCAGCCGTAGCAGCAGCATACCGCTGCCACAAGTCATTTCTGTGGCTGTCAGCATAGTCACACACCCCCTTCACGATAATACAAGGAATCTCGTCCCAGACACCCGCCCCCTCCATCTCCAGCGCAATCACGCCTTGTTCTTGAGCAATCTTGTCTCGATGCTCGCCGGATTTCATCACCATGTTTCCAGAGGCTATGCGCCCAATGAAAATCTCAGGCTCTCCGAGTGAACCTCTCAGCTCCAAATCCCTCCTCTTGACTAGTTGTCTCTCATCACACCCTAGTTCATCACAAGATGCCTCGGTGGCCTTTTGGCAGAAGCTATCGGTCTGGCTGTCACAAAATTTGCATGGCTGTTGGCCTCTATGCTGGTGTCGATATGTCGCTATAAAGAGTTTGTCATTAGCAATCCCGGGATATTGGTAGTTGTATTTTCGCCGCTTGCCCGCAGCGGCTTTTGTCTGTATATCCTCCAAGTACTTGCAGGCTTTTTCCTGTAGCTGGTCTCTGATGCGTTCAGTCTCGAAGCTTTTCACCAGGCTACGAATGTTCTTGTTCGGTCGACCGAGACTATCATCGACGGTGTCTTTGACCACAAACGCCTTGTGATATTGGCTGCCCAGGTCGTACTGAACAGCAGATTTGCTGATAATGACATCGCCTAGGTGGATTTCAGCTCTTCCAGCCCTTGGCACACCGCCGCAAATACCGACGAGAAATGCGAGCTGTAGGCTAGGGTAGCTCGACCGGAAGCTTGCTGCCGCTCCAGCGGCGGCAACAGTCCCCATGTTGGGAAGAAGTACAAGCACAACATCGTATTGTCCCATACGGCCGGTCGTGTACATATTAGTATCGCCGCGTGCGCGACCGTAGGAATCATCTTCCCAAATTCTATCGAGGAGCAATGAAACTGCATCGTACTCGAGCGGTAGCGAACATATGATGGCGATTTGGAAATCTTCGCGACCACGTGGTCGATCTCCATGGGCCGAGATAGCTTCATGTTCGTTTACGGTTGTGGGGTTTGCAATACGTGCTTGACCCCGATGGGGCTGTAGCTGGTTGTGGGTTACAAACCGATCGCTTGTTTGTGGATCACGATCATAAACTTCAAGGTAAAAAAAAAAAAAAGTCAGTTGATTTATTGTGAATATGGATATTTAATCCTCCGGCTTCGTACCATGGTAATTGTAGTTTACTGGTCCGTGATAAGTATTCATACGGTGGTTTTGGCCGCTAATGTGATTCTGAGTGCCGTTTCCACCGGAAGCAATATGCTGAATGAAATGTGGCCCAGTGCCATCGAGCTCTGAGTCTGGAACAGAGGACTCCACAGTAGTCATTTGTTTAATAGCATCCTGTAGCTTGGCAGTCATGGGGTATTTTGTTGCATCAAGCAACTTGCTGGTAAAGAGTTTGTTCAGATTTTGCAAAAGGCCTTGCATAAGAACTTCCACGCGATTCGACCTGCCGGAAGATTTTAGAATGGCACGATAACGGTCTAATACAGACTCATGCTCCTCCTTCTCCGCTTCAACTCGATTCAATATTTTCTTCAACAGGTCTGCCTTTTTTTGAATCTCAGCAGCTATTGGCTGAATGGTCTGTAGAGGTGGGAAATTTTTGGATAGCTCCTTAACGGCGTAGCGTAGGGCGTTTCCCACCCCAGGAAGGTATTTGTATACTTTGCTGAACTCGTTTGGAAGTTCCTCTTCGGTATCGATAATGATGATCTCGTCGAGAATACCATCCGCGAACTCGATGAGTTCGAGGGGATTCTTGACATCCTTGGCGAGGTTCTCGTCACCCTCGACGGGTTTTTGGTCGCCATTGACGGGATCATCGTCAACATCCATTCTTTCATCCATGTTGCTGTCCGGAGACGACCGGTAAGGAAAATATCAGAAACAATGCTGATTGTCTGCTGTCAGTGTCGGGTCTGTATAATTTTCCACCGACATACACTGGTGCATACCTCTTATCCAGGAGTGTTTTGCCAGACAGAATGATATCTCTGGACACTTGAGTCTGCTATGTAATTGCCTGCAGGTGAAGAGATAATCTCTCTTCACCATCACAGCAGTCGGCCAGACTATGAGGGAATTGCGAGAAAGAGGCGAGTACGCAGCAGGCAAGGGAATTGGGCGTTATTTAACCTATAGTCAACGAGCGGGGGAAAGACACGGCACGCATGAGAAGAGAGGGGTTCAACAGACGACTGGAGGCTCTCATAGGCCCTTGTGTCAGCGATAGGATTTGGATGGGTGTAGGGAGTATATGTGAGTTGTGGACAATCACGGTTTAGCGTTCTGCATCTTGAGTTTCGGTGTTTGATATCGACGGATGAGTGGCCAGCCTTGCTGCAAACCTCTCACGTGTATGTACTCTAGACTGCACTTGTACTTATACACCAGGCTCCATCGCGTTGAAAGAGGGTGGAGATGCGGCTGAGCATATCAGTTAGGCCGTGTTTGGGCGGGCCAATGTAAACCAAGCAGGCGGAGCGTGGCAGGACGGGCCGGCGCTTAAAGAGTGGAAATGGTGAATGCTACATTGCAGGGTTGAATTGTTTGCGGGTGAGAGTAATAAAATGGAGATTTCAATTATAAGTAGGGGCATTGGGGGTAGTAGTAGAATTCATCGGTTAATTGGATGGATCTGATGTCAATAATTCATCATTTGGGCACTATCTTCGCCGTCACGGAGGATCTTGAAACGCTGTGGTATAATGAAAGGTAAATGAGGTTCAGCCATACATTGAAAGACGCGAAACATTGCGGATATGAGAAAATATGGGCAGAGATGGTGGGAACACATGAGGCTATTGCAGCAGACGGAGATGAGAACTGCGAAGACTCACAAGAGATGCTGTGATGATGGTGATTAAGCCGAAGATGGGGAAAGCGGGCATGGAATTGATGAAGGTGTCTATTGACGGGACCTACATATACGCCACCGAGTCCAGACATTGTGCATCCGCAGCTTGCCAAGGCGCCCAGGACCGCGTCAAGGTGGCCAAGATGTTGTTCGAGGTCGCGAGAGTATATAATGGTGTCATCAATAGCTATACATGCAACTATTGTCGCAGCAGAGAATCCGTCCGATACTATTATTGGGAAAACGCCATGTGCTAACCGTAAACCGCTCGTGTCCGCGATTTGTGGCCGTAGCCGCCCGTCTAGCCGCCCGTCTACTGTAACAGCCCGCACCAACAGCTCCATCTGAATCACTTGAGCGCAGGCCATTTTGAATTTTGAGGCGCATCTTCAAGGCTTTTGCCCCTCGAGCTAGTGACCCCCAGCCAACACACATGCACTGACCATCCTGTCCTCCCAGCTTCAATTCCAGCAGAGCCGCAATACTCGAGCCCAGCGGCACAGCTTACATGATGCGTTATACAACAGTATCCAGACCTGAACCTGAGTGTATGCAGGTGCATGCAAGTGCGCAACGGCTAGACAGACAAGGGTATCGTGTACGTAGAAGCAGATAAAGTTGCTCGCCAGAGGTACGTGACATTAATCTCGTCAAAGCGCTGCCAACAAACAAATTCCAAGGCTGTCCTGAATCGACGTGATTGCCGACGAAGCACTCGTCATAACTGCAAGCACCACTTTAATGCATCTTGAGAGGATCCAGTCTTCAGCGCCTGATGCAAATCTGCCACCATCTGACTTACTTCAAGTGTCCAAGGACCATTTTATTTCCAGGTTCTGAAACACCCCAAAAGCGCCCAACAACACAAAGTCTCGTCGTCCAATTGCTTTTGCTTTCCAACATGGCCAAAGTGCTCAAGCGACTCATAGCCATCCGCATCAAATAATTTCTCCAAGCAGCCAGCTCGCGCCATAAAGTATTGATCCCTATGAAACAATTTGGGGGGCTTCCTTGTAGATCCACCACCTTGGAACTCAAGACTCTGACCACTTTTGTATATACAGCCTAGGAACTCTAAATACTACAAAAAAGGTCAGCTTGTTGAGTTTGCATATTTCCGGGGCTTTTCCCTTGCGTGCATCGAAACGCGCCATTGCAAACACTCGCCGACAACGGCTTACCAAGCTGCATCGTCAAGTATGCGTGGTCATTTCTCTGCAACCGCCAAACCGTTCTCGACCTTCCCGGCCATGAACCCGAAGCATTCTTCGACAATGGTGGTCTCTCTCAGGGGAGTGTCGTATCTCCCATCCTCTTCCTTTTCTTTGCTGCTCCTCTTGTCGACACCCACGCCGCCAAGATGCTCCCAAACCCAATCGCCGAGATTTTCGCCTTCATGGACCATACATACATCCTGGCGCGATCCAACTCATGGAAAAGGAATTGCCAACAGCTAGCAAAAACCCATAGCACGTTGTTTTCCTGGGCCCAAGAAAATGAAATATCGTTTGCCCCTAATAAATCCGGTCCACTTCACTTTCTCGGTCCCGCGATAAGAATATCCCCGTCACATGCCGTCCACCAATCGGCAACTTATCTAGTATCGACATCCTATTTAAAAGTCCGTACCTGAACCTCTTAGGCATCCGAGTTGATCGTCGCCTCTCTTGGAAGTGCCATGTTGAAAATATACTGAGCAAAGTATTCAAGCAAATGCGCTACTTGAACGCCATGTCTGGCTCGACTTGGGGTCCAATGCTCCGTAAACTGCGTCTACTTGATTACTCAAAGATACCACCCATGGTTCAATATGCTTCTCCAGCATGGGTATTTACTAGCGAGCGTAGAATTCATCAAGGGTATGTACTGGAATCGTTGGCAAGGCGGCCCGATAGGTTTCAAGGTCAATGGCTTGTCAAAATTTCGGGGGCCATGAAGAATATGTCGAGGACTATTCTCCGAAAAGAACTTCACGTCTTTCGCCTCTTTGAATATATGCAGATCAAAGTAATTTCTAATCACGCCAAAAACTATGATACAAGGCATATCAAAGAAATTCGAACAGCAAGACATAGGGCTTTACAACATAACATATCCATGCACCATTTTTCCAAGCTTGATATCTTGGCACAAAGGCTAATAAGCTGGACAAGGATCGAGCTCGGTGTATTAAAAATCTAAGCAAGGAAAATGCCAAACAAGAAAGAATGGCGAGGAGAAACTAAATACAAAATTGTACCGATGATCAATAAAATATTTGAGCGCCGGCGTGCTATTGATCAAACCGCGCAAGATATTTTGAATAACCGGGTATATCGTAAATGGGCCAAGTACCAAGAAAAGCATCGGAAATGACCGCTCCATGAGCAAACGCCAGCAGTTAAAAAATCCCAGAGCCTAGTGGGTTTAAAATATCACGACAAGCTCAAGACTCGAAATACGTGTACCATGTTGCTACAGTACACTGCAGAACTGGGGCCATTAGCTTACGACTGCATCTCAATCAAATTGACAGGACAGAGACTGATTATTGTCCTTACTACTCTAATAAGGTCCTGATGCAACTCCCCTGATATCATATAAGGCGGCTGACCTGATTGACTTCCAGTTAGTATATGAAGAAGTGGAGAAGCCTGCAAGTACCTTCCATAATAACCCTAGTCAACTACTTTTTTCATTACTCATCATCAGGCCTTCTACGGAATACAGCAACGTCAAGAAACTACCCGGTAAATTACTCAACAATATAAATTACAGTACAGACAAATTTCATTCATTATTATTGCATACTAACATAGCTATTACTATAGCTATTTACATTCCATAATATCAGTAGCTATAGGCCTTCTCAATTACTTATATAAAGCCTGCCATAACCAAAACCCAACAGTACAGGTAGCGGCTGATATTTCAAAGAAACGTGCTGTAAAAGAAATCGGCATTTACGCGGCTCTGGCTAGCGCGGTAAATTCGTTACAGGGGCCTACGTAAAGTAAGAAAAAAAGATCCTAATGATCCTTTCTATAACAAGTATAGTGGGCTGTTCATATAATCAGGTCAGCCGCCTTATATCACATCAGGCGAGTTACATCCGGAGCTTAATGTAAAAATGGCCCGCATTCTACAGATCCATATGTTTTGCACAGGGGGGGACGAGAAGAGGTGGCGCAACCCGAGGCCACAAGCATTGGCACTGGAACATGGTCACAAACAGATGAAGCACCAGCTGTTCAACCATCCGAAAATATTCATCTGAGTGGTGACAAGCCGCGAAAACCTCGCAAAAGACGAAGAAACCGTGCTGCCAGGACACAGGCTAAGAAGCGTGCTCGTGTTGACGGTAACCAGCCGACAAAATTTCCGAAAGGATAGCAACCTGGTGCTTCTTCGGATTTACACGGCCCCGGGAAATAGGGTGAGCGGGGTGAGCGGGGTGAGCGGAGTGAGAGTTGCTGCTATAAGCTCACCCTTAAGCATATACTCAGGGGTGATTGGGTTGAGGGTTGGGTAGCCTGATCAACATTGGGCAGATGGACCGGCATATTAAATCCTTCAAGCACTACCTAAATTAGACTAAAGTGTATGCAGTATAGCAATTGTCTACGGAGTAATTCAACCGTGTATGCGACAGGGCTGCGTCGATAGAGTTCCTTAAGTTGGTAATCGATACGAGCATAAAAGCGCCCCAGCACTGGATATATTAACGGAGCCCTGGAGGATAATAAATGCAGAAAGTCCAAAAGGGGCGCATTATTCAGCAATATTGTATATTCAGACAGCCGACTACCGCATTCCCTCGAAAAATTGGCCAGTGGGTATCCCCGGAATTAAGCCCTGTTCTCGACAGGATAAGTAATTGGCTGACTTCCTCACGTTAGGATGCCACCATAAAAAAAAAAAACCGGCCCACCGGCCAATCTTTCGAGGGGAATACGGTATAATGGCGATGACCCGAATCTTCCGGAAACAATGGACTTAGTATGTGCTATCCCCGGATGCTGGAAACGCAGATATCGAGTATGTCTACCGAAATTCACCTGTTTTTTCGTCTGACTGCAGTAGTTAGCGACAAGATGTCTATAGTATGGTTAACGGTGAAGATATAAGTTTCGAACCTAAAGACTTGTAGCGTTTAGTAAGAGCTAAGAATTTGAAATGGTCCACCGACTTCCGAAAGGATAGGACTAAGCTACATTTTTAACAGAAGAAATCTGTGGTATACCGAATCCATGGCCAGAGAATTTTTAATAACTTGGTATAAAGTTGCGAGGAAGGTCACAAAAGGCTGTTTATTAAGCGGCGTTAAAATACAAAATTAAACACTTGGAAAAAGCCAATTATAAAGACCTTTAACGAGAGCGAGGGAGGATGAAGAATACCAAATGAAGCGTATACTTGCGCATACGTAACCACTACCTAGTACTTTATCTCATAGGCTGGGTAGTAATCCAGAAATTGCTGTCAAAGAAAGGCATTTTTCCACCGGTAATTGGAGAATTCAACGATGGGAAGTTCTAGGACCTGCTACATTGGTACAATTACAAAAGTAATGGAACTTTTTACGAGGTTGAAAAACTAACGAGCCTGAACACGTATTGTTGAGCGGATAGTTATCCATAATTAGCCATTTTTTAGTCCCTGGTGAGTTATAAAAGCGGATTCATAAGGCATTACCGTAAAGTGAGTTATTATTAATCTTTCTCTGACTCTACTAATTTACATAGCTAAGTAGTTAATACAGGCCAAATATTTACAGAGAGTGCAAGATCTTGTTCAGTTGGATAATGCTTCTGTTCTCAAGAGTACAATGATACCTATGCTTAGACTCCCCATTATAACACCGACGTCGAATATCATAGCCTCCTTTGGTCTAATACCAAGTAAATATGTTATTATTCGTCGTGATCTCTTAATAGCAGTCAATTATGATATATAAATGAGCGTACGATACGTGGGCTATCCTTGTATTCTAAATATATTTTAGCATAGGTCATAAGTCATTTATGTTGAAAGTCCACTTCGCTCCGCCTTAACGGCAATCAGCTTACAGTAAGCTGAGCCATGCTTGTATTGTGGAAAAAAAATTCCACCAGTTATTTGGTTGCTTATTTTCTTATTAATGACTATTACATAAGCTAGGTTTACTATCTACATCTGGGTAATACATAGGTCAGTAGGAGCTGCTGGTGGTAGGTCCGGCGTTTGCTATATATTTTGTATATTTTTAAATAAAAGAGAGGGGGGGTTTGTTTGTGCTACTTGTATGTTAATCTGAGGAGTTGGTTGGTTGTTGGGGGGGCGGTGCTGTAAAGGCTACATTAGTGTCCACGATTTTCTGAAACTCTTTCTGTTCCTTAAGGTCTAATAGATAGTCTAAGCGTCTGATGCTGTTGGTATACTCTTTAGCCGGCACTTCTGAGGTAATAGACGGATCAAGCGGCATTCGGCAAAGGGTCATTATGTTCCTGGCCTGTCGCACTTGCAGCGGGTGACCGGGGGCGGGCGTCGTGCCGGAACCTCCCATGGTATTCCTTGAAGTCTCCATGATCTAACCACTCGACCAGGAGCCCATGGAGGATGGGTTTCCACCAGTTATATCTTCATAGCAAAAATCTGCTACGCCTTGGTTCAAGGGCGAACGTATATATAAACACTGCTCTCGCATCGTAAACTGAACTCTTGAACAACAACAACCATCGCAAACAAGCCAAACATCAATCACCACCTTACACATTTACTCATTACAACCTTTTCCAACATGAAGTCCATTCTGGCTATCATTACCCTCGCCATTGGCCTTGTCAGTGCCGACACTTTGACCATCGATCTGCACTCCAGCAGCTGCGAAGATGGTGCTTTCCAAACCTTCACCATCGGAAACATTGGCGAATGCCACCCTGCTCATCAAGAATTCCACGCTTATGTCCAACACAACATCGCCCAAAGCTTCTTTGGCCGCAATCTTGGAATCCGTGCATTCCGCAACAGCGACTGCAGCGGTGCCTTCAGCACCAACTCGTTGTCTAATGCTCGCTCTTGCATTTCGGCTGAAGGCAACAGCTTTATGCTCACCAACATCAACTAAGGTCGGGGGATATAGGATCAGGTGGCTCTGTTGACATTTTGGGAAAAACAGAGCAAAAGGAGGGGAAGGAAAAGGCGGATCAATGGAACTACCAGTACATAAACAACGGTTATGTAGGAATTAGTGAAATCAAGCTCTTTTGGTCTGACACTGCAGTTTCCCATACTCATGACTTGTTTAATAACCTCTGAAATTGTCTTACTATTCCTCTCTTAAAGTTCGTCTAGCCGCTGGTGTTGTATTCTAAGGTATTATTTACCTATTTGGCAAACTAGGAGATATTTACAGCCTCAAACTAAAAGCTAAATATACTATAAAGCGATTAAGGAAAATATCGAAGCATATATTATAGTTATAGAACTTTTTTAATACATCTTCCAGTGATGATCTATGAGGAGAGCATTACTCAAGTATTAAGACTGATTAAATAGAGAGGGGGAGTGGGGAGTATATTACAGCTGATACAAATACAATCAATTTACATTCAATTACAGATTGCCATCCTATTTTCCTGGACATGGAGGATAAACTGCCTAAAGAAACCAAGATTGAAACAATGGTTGAATTTTTGGTTATCAGCTATTGACTAGGTGTGTACTCTATATATGCATTACCTTACACGAAAGTCTATTAATTCTATTATATAGTAGCCTAGCGGATCCACGTTGTTTCTTTCGTGGATAGTTTAGGTTGCCATCTTTTGCCCTGTCTATTCTTGAGGCCTTGGCATACCTTCTCTGCTGTATTACTTACATTCTCGTTTTGAGTTTGCGTAGTAGCAGCCGTTATCTTTGATATAGTTGCAGCTGGTTTCTTATCGCTTTTGGCCATTTTGGCTATTTTTTGTAAGTAATTACTGGCTCCCACTATATCAACAATAGTCTAATTACTCACAACTTATAACAGGATTGTCGTTGCCTTTTATAGCTCGACGGAACAATGCAAGAATATCCTACTAAATAGGAAATTCGGAACGAGACTTACTGATGTATTTCTGAAGCGGCCTTTCAGAATTGGTTCAGTCATTGACCGAAAGCGCAAGTACACCATGATGCTGAGTGGGTGTTGAATATGTAGCTTACGTATTTCTCAACTAGCAGTTGTTACGTTGTGTTTGAACTTTATTGTTCGGGTCGTTTTGCGCATATATGTGTTCTGCTTTGTCACCGCCCTTCATGTCGGGACTGCTAATACTAATAATTCTCTTTTGAATTAGTTTGAGTTTTGCTCTTGATCCTTTTTGCAAGTAACCCATACCTACTCCCTACGAGAAGAAATCATTGCTAATCTATTTTCCCTCTAGCAGCGGTTATACTTGGTGCCTCTGCCAGTAGTATAACCTAGATCTCTAAGGTTCAATTTAATCGACTGTCGCCGATTAAATAACGCTAAAGATCGATTCTGGATTTTGAACCAAAGGTTGGGGACATGGCCTTTTATTAAACTAGCTATTGCAGCTTTGTTAACATTCTTATCTTGATTTTAAATACAAACCTCTATAACATTGCGGGCAGCCCCCGCCCTCTTTTCCACACATCTATGTAACCCTACGCTTACCCCTCAGATTGAAGCCTCTTGAAAGCACCGCTTGATGAAGATAAGAATCAGACGATTCATCTTCAGGCTGTTACATCCTTATTTAGTAACCTAGCAAACCAAGAGAGTTGGTCATTAATCAAGTACACATCATCATCTAATCTGCGCGCACCATGCCTTCGAAATTATCATTCCTTGACGCGCTCGCTACTTCTAGGTCTCAAGGGGGGGTAAACCTATTCTTCTACCATCCCAGCCCTACGACGGAAGACGCATCTATCAGAAGCCTCAGGTGGATGAAAGAAGGATACATTGGGGCATTATGACCTTTACGAACAGCTTCGATGCAAGCAATTGTTTTTATCCCCAAGACTGTCGGATTAACCGGAGAAAGTTTGAACTAGATCTTTGGCAAGATAGTGGCGCGCCACGCATCTACAACTCTAAATTCTCATTTGTATGCTCTGTCTTGCCCACAACGCTCCTCAGCTCCGTCTTTGGTTGGATATAAGGAATGATCGTCTTGCGCACCATCGTCGCCTGCTCAAACGCATACGCAATCTCAATAAGAACCTCCTCATTGAATCGTGCGCCTGTAAACCCCAACCCAAATGGCTGGTTTGGACCCTTGACATTCAACGTTCCAAACTCATTCTTCTCCATAGGCGTGTCGTCGGGCATCCGCCCGACGGGTACTGAAATAACCGGATTGCCTAGAGGGGCTGCAAGCTTGCTCAGATACGTGGTGGGCAGGACTATAGCATCGAGAGAGTGTTCCTTCACGGCACCAGCGATTCCCTGAGGGCCGGCGAGTTCCGCCTGGGCGTGGTAATCTTCCCACCATGTCGGCGAGGTATTATCGTAGCCTCTGCTAATGCCTCTGTCCCAAGACTTGGTGTTTTTCTCGGGATATCCCTCGCGGGCATCTTTTTGGATGCACTCGCGTAGTTGAATCATTGTAGTGATGTTATTAGGGTTCTTCTTGAGCTGCGAAAAGTATCGAGGTATGTCGATCATCATGTCGGGGCCTGTGATAAGAGGGCTGTATTTGCTGCTAAGCAAGTCCGCTGCGCCGGGCAGAAAGATGTCGTCTACAATTTCAGCGCCCTGCTTTCTCAAGACGTTCAGCGCAGAGTCGAATACCTTAAGCGTATGGCTAGTAGACTCTTCAGGCCGCAGTTGCAGCACATGGCGAGGGACACCAATCCGCTTCCCACGCAGACCGTCGCCCTTACAAGCGGCGACGTAATCCGGCACTCTGTCTCCAAACGGCGATGCAGAGGTGTAATTGTCGTTTTGGTCAGATCCTGCAATGGCCGATAACAAATAGGCGGCATCCTTGACCGTTCGCGCCATTGGCCCAACGGTATCCTGGTGCTCCGAGATGGGAACGACGAGATACCGCGACGTCAGCCCCATGGTGGGTTTAATTCCGACCAAGTTATGCTTGCTCGCCGGGTCCGCAATGGAACCAGAAGTATCAGTGCCCAAAGCTGCCCAGGCCAAACCAACCGAGGCTGCGGTAGCGCTGCCAGACGACGAACCATCGGGATCCATGTCAGGATAATACGCGCCAATACACTGCCCGCCATACGCAGACCATCCTTGGGTAATCTCTCCACGAGCACCGGACCACTGCGATAGATTGGCCTTGCCGAGAATGATGGCTCCGGCCTCGCGCAGCTTGCGTGCAACGGTGCTGTCCTCCGGGACCTCGGCGCCAACGAGGGCGTACGACCCAGCCGTGTTGTTCATCTTGTCGGCCGTGGCAATGTTATCCTTGATTAAGACCGGGATGCCATGAAGCGGCCCGATGAGATCTCCAGAGTATCTCAAAGCATCAAGATGTGCAGCGATGGAAATGGCGTCGGGGTTGATGTCATTGACGGCGTACAGCTGCGAGTTGGTTTCTTCTATTCTGGCGACGTAGGCCCGGACTAAGTCCACGCTGGTGAAATGGTGGGCATTGAGGCCTGATTGCAGCTCATCAAGCGTCGCGTCCAGCAAAGCAGGGAATTCGACGTGACCATGTCCCGGGGCACAATGGCTGAGTGGAAGAGAGCATGCCATCATCGTCAACGCCTGTAGAAGGTGTCTGGAAGGCATGGTTAATTACCGTCGCCGGCGGTGGAGGTCTTGTTATTATTTGAAGTGCAAACTGTTGCGATCATGGAGCTGCCACCATTAATCTATATATGGAACTCATACGTACTGCGGGAGAGGTCTCTGGTAGCTTCTTGCTGGCTGGTTGATGTACCCGCGAGGAGAGGATCTTACGTATGGAGCTACATAATTTCCTGGGTAGCTTGAGAACCCCAGCTAGCGTACACGTAGTTCTTACACACACGCATCACAATATAATCCACCTCTTCTCCATATTTGCACTCTTTTGAGACACTCGTTTTATTTGCCGGCAGCGTATCGGCCCCGCCCGCTTTCATACATGTATATACGGGAAAATAACGAAACACCACGTTGTCCAATCGACAACCTTTTCAATTATGGATAAAAGGTGACTTGGCGAATCAACACTTGAACCGTTCGTTGAGAAAATTAGAAGTGACTATGACGTTGTTTGAGAAGAGTCACGTTGTAGGTAATAGAGATGAGAAACTCAACCTTCACAGCCCATAAATCAAGACGCGGAAACTTTATAACAGGGCGTGTATGCTCTATTATATTGACTATCTAGTTCTCTCCAATCCCTTTTCCAACGTTCCACAATCAACCGCTCGACACCACAGTTCATGTGAAAGACAACTTTGCTAACGTAGGGCGCTTGCTTATTTGCTGAGGCACTTGGCGGCAAGTTGGTTGATGACGGTGGCCAAGGCGCCAGCATCCTCCTTTTTAACAGTGTAGCTGCAGTTGGACTTGGTACCACCGGGGATAATCTCAATGTGGTAGTCCCCATTGGAGTCGGTGGTGTAGCTGTATTGGTAAGAGGTGCTGGTGCTGCTGGTGCTGCTGCTGGTATCTTTGCCATTCTGGTTGCTATCACTAGTGACGTTGACGATGCTGGGCGTGACTCTGTTACAAGTGCGGCTGCCAATAAAGCTGCCGAGGATACATGCGGCAGTGTCAAAAATATCAGCAATGATGTTTCCGTTGCCGTTGCGAGGAGGGTCAAAGAGGCCGTTGACGGCCATGTTGGCTTGCTCCATCATCTTTGCCTGGTTGGCCTGCTGAGCTTGTTCCTTGAGGTAGGTTAGCTTGGCTGAGTCCTTCAGGAAGCTATCCATTAGGTAGGTAATGGGAGCCTAGTCGATTTGACAGCTTACCATTGGGATAGCAAAGCCAGTGGCGGCAAGGAGAGAAAGGATAATGGCACCGGCGGTCTTCATTTTGGAAATGGTGGTGATTTCTGAGATAGAAATTGATAGTAGATAGCTTTGTAGATACTGAAGTAGGAGCGATGGTAGATGTCTGGAAATGTCAAAGAGAAGCTGGATGGCACCGATGCCTTTTATACTTTTACTCCCACGAATTCGTTCCTATACATGCAAAGGGATGGATCGACCATTGATTTCATCCTAAACTATTTCCGTCGAAAGATGAAGCGATCGAACACATCTCAGACAGCCGATTTTTGTCTCGTGAATAGTTTATTATCCACGGTGTGATGCAGACTGCGAAATGCCGTGAATAGTGACTAGCGAAATTCTTCCTTGGGGATTGTAGTCTAAAATGTCTTACATTACAGGTGCTAAGCCTATAGCCTCCCTTTGTTAAACTAGACGATTGCATTCCGCATCTAGTCCCGACAGTTCGGTGCCAAGAAAAGGAATGCATAGGCCTATATGGAGTAACCACTTATATGTTCAATGCTTTTTCTGAGACGGTGTCACCCTAGCTCGGCAGATGGATCTGACCCAAGAATATGCAGCTACCAGTGTCATTTCATAAATTCTTTCTCTATGAATCTATTTTTTTTTTTTTTTTCATTCTCAGAAGCTGGCTATTACTAGATTGATATCTGTCTCTCATAACATGGTTAGCCTGTAGCTATACCGCTGTCAATCTCTAACGTCTGTCACATCATCAACGAGAATAGCAAGAGGCTGTAATATGCTCTTTCGCCGAGATGAATAGCCAACTTTAGCTAAAGCTTATATTTGCCCCTTGGGAATCTTCTTCATACCATACATTAGAGAGAATCTCACTGTACGACAAAATCTTGCCCGCATCGGCATTCCACATGCATAAACTGATGTTGCCAGGTTCTAGTCAAATTAATTATACCGCAGAGACATTTAGCCAAGGCATGCTACGCTAGCGTCGCCTTAGCACCACAAACCCATGAAAGAAAGGAATCTTCAGATCCCCAGTATTTTGTCCATACGTCCGCGAGGAGTACGAACCCAGTTGTGTGGCTTCACACTGGAGTTGATTCTGCTTCGTTCGGCTGACACCAAAATAGAATGGCCATAATAAGCACAAGTTTATTGTATTAAGTTAAGGTGATTGGAATGTCTACTCAGATACGACTTCATTCCGCAATAATTCTAGGCGTCTGAAGCTGAAAAGGAAATATTGACTATCAGAAGAATATCCACACTATTACACTATCTAAATAGGATATCAGAAGCCAGATAGACGCCCAAGTGTTATCTCAACAGGTCAATTTCAAGGCCTCCATTGGCCTTGAGAATTTACAAAGGAGCATAACAGTGCAGTTCACCGTAGGAGTGTGCAAAAGACGATGACAGAGAAAGAACAACAGAAAGCATCATCAATTACTTAGTGCACCATGCTGTAGCGTAATTAAATATGAAATGAACTTGTGGTGATAATGAGATCTCCTATGGAGCATTATTAAAGGACTGGCGCCTTTGACAACCTGAACTGCGGGAAGTTGTAATACCACCAGCTGCCACAGACAGGATGGTCAGAGCAAGCGACCGCTGTCAATTCGGTTATTATTTTCCACTACACCAGTTGCGGAGAGGGACGACAAGCAAAAAGCTCCAGAAGAAGCTCGGGGTTTCATCTCTCCAAGTGGAGGTAGTAAGGACGGGCTTCAGATTTCTTTGCCTAGGAAGCGTCGAAGCGGTATGCAACAATGGATCAACATATTGCGTACAGTAAGGCCGGCCGATGATGTCGCTACATGGCCTAATTTGAAGCGCCAATAGACTAACTCAACACTAACAGACTAAATCAAAGAGCAGCAAGAGAATAAAAGTCTAGAGAAGGTGTCGGGGGTGCTGGGGGTGCTGGGGCTTCCACATGCTTGGGGAGTCAATGGTCTCGACTGGGCGGTAGCTTTTTACATGGCATGCAGCAAGGCATTAAATACAGCAGAAGAGATCGTACGATTTGTAAGACGGCATGCCCAACCTTATTCCCATGTACCAATCGTTGGTGATACCGACGCGCCCGGAAAAGGGTCCAGGAAACCCATACCCGTAGTCCATAATCCCACCAACGGGCTTATAGAAGATATCGACAGGCTTAGTTGACGCACACACCGCGCTTCCTGACCGCCCTCCAGGACGAGTGTGTAAATAAAATATAGTGTAGTGTAAGGGATTCGTATAATATTATATTTCTCATAAAACTGCCTCGCTAGTTGGAGTAATATTTCTTAAATATTTATATTTACTTTAAATATTTCTAAGTTAAAGGGGAAATCCTGTTCTACTAGGCATGCCCTCTTTTGCCCGGCGCCAGTATATCCCAAGAATCTATCACTAAGGCGCTGGAAATACTTTACTGGCACCTCCCGGCCTATTAACCTGTAAAGATCGGAATCCGTAAATAATAACCAACGATGGGGAAATGTCTCCCCAGATAAGAGCACGTTTCGTCTATTTGACACCGCCCGCCAGAGAGGGCCAGAGGATCCCACTAAATACGGATCTACGTAGCTTCATTTTATTCATGCCGTGATGAAGGCGGAGTTAACACGCTCTTAACTATCAGCTTTATGCTTCAGGTACTTTCTCTTTATCTCTCCTTGGGTAATTCGGCCACATGACATTCGTTCTGGGGCTGTGCTGGTGGGCTCGTAGATGCGACTCTGTGGGAAGTAGATGAAAGACTCCGATGTCAATCAAGGATGGCGAGCATGTGTTGCAATACGACCCTGAAATTCGCCCTCCAAAAACAGATCAAAATGCAATCGCCAGTCTCAAATCTACTAAATTTTCCACGTCTACTAGATCTATTGATTTACCGCATCTATTGTTCATGCCCGTCCTCATTCACAACATTGTCATTGCCGTCATTAGCGGCGACTTGATCAACACTCTTTGCAATACAAAGCTATCTCTTGCAAACTGCTCATGTCATCTGAGAGGTACAAGATTCTTCAAAAAGGTCAATCAGTGCCCTGCACCTGCGCGCGGGTTTCCCTGTGGTACTGCTTGTAAACATCGCTAACCACGCGTTATGCCGCCTCTGTAGCAACGTTCAATATTAAAAGTCGGGGCCAGTCGCTGAGTCAACGTAGATAGTGCCTATTACTGCACGTTGGCGGAGACTGCATGGCCAACTCTTTAGAAATGGCGTTTGTGAAGTCGTTGGACCGGAGCGAGTCGATAAACTGCTGGTGGATCAAAGTCTCGAGCAACTTTTGGGTGTTCTCATCCAACAAGTACTCCTAAACGTAGTAATTCGTACTTGATGCTGCAGCGCATTCGCATATTTTCTTGTTTTCTCATTTTCTTCAGTATGAAGCTCTAGTAGATATCTACTCTTATCAAGCAATCTTATTCTACATCCTTTGTCGGCTCGATCCCTATCACGAGACATGGTGATTTTCTTTTCACTACCTGATCCGTACACTAGAGCAGATTGCTTCTCCCAAAAGGTTACGGAAAACAAGAGGTCGATCCAAGAAATCTTCACCCTTCAATAGACCAATAACCAGAAAAGGTTGAAACGGCAACAAAAGCCAAGTGCAGCCACAATCGTTGTCAATGTACTCTGTATATATGGTGCACAAAGTATATGGGCAACCCATTGTTGCGCTCGGCACGGATCAGTACAAATGCGAGTTTAATTTGCTCTTGTTCGACTCATTTTAGCTTTGACAATGTGCAAAATATATACGCAGCAACCCCCCCCCCCCCAAAAAAAAAAAAAAAAAAAATCCTAAATCTTTCAAGCGGTGAGAGAGATTTTGTCGTGGAAATCATATTTCATGTAGGGCTGCAACTCCACCAGCTCAAAAACAATACACGGGTACTGCGTAACCCTAATGAAGTACCCTTTAACCGTATTTCCGAAGTCTTTGCGTAGCCATAAGCCATGAGCACCAGGATCCTTCAATGGTTGGTTATTTTACTTTGAAGGTGAGGAATCACGAGAAAGCAGTCTTATTCAAGGCTATCGTCAACCATCAGCCTCGCCAAACCAACCTTGGCTGATCGCCAGTATATATGCCCATGAGGCCATTGTGAACAAAATCTTTCTTTAAAATGCACCTTAGCAAACTTCCATAAAATCAGTTCGTTCTATGGGTAGATGTAGCCACTTGCGGCGAGCACTACGCCAGTGGTCGAAAAGATGGCCCAATGTGGTCCAACTAGTTGACGCTGATTGAACATGTATTTTCATATATCATCTGTAACCAATCAGAATATATACTAGGCTTTAATATATGATGATCTACGTAGGCGATGCCAATCTCGCGATCGGAAATGCGCCGTTTCTCTCGCATCACGCCTCCCGGAAGCCTACATGTATTCTCAGACCACGCCCATGACAGAACGCTATGCTCTCTCACTAAAAGATTTCAGACCAGAACTGATATTTATGCATAGATGCTGCATTCATCAATTCCTTGCTCCTTTTATCCAAGTCCTCCACCCTTTTCTTTCCAGCAATCCCTTTTTTTTCCACCTTACAAGGCCATGTCTCACACACAATACCCATTTACAAGATCCCAGGAATGAGAATACCGCCGAGGAGACCACCCCTGCGAAATCCTCCAAGCAGACCAGCCAATTCTCCCAGCCCACCCAGTCCGCCCAAGCCGCCCAAAGCTCCTGTGGTTCCTCCCAGGCCGCCCGTCAATCCGCTTGTCGTTTCTCCAAGTCCGCTAGCAGCTCCCGCCAACAAACTTCCCAATGCCGAAATGCCCTTGAGAATATCGGTAAGCGGATCTGAGCTGGACGTCGAATCGGCCGTTGTGCCAACCGCAGCACCAGCAGCACTCGCATTCAACGCATTAAGCGGGTCAATCGCAGTCCCTAGATTGCCGGGGGGTGTCGTATTCGCTGCTGTTGCATTTGCCGGAGCAGCCGCCGCAGTGTTGGCCTGTCTCTTGGCATTCAGGTGGACGTTGTCGTGTAGCGCCTCCATAAAGATATCCATGAGCTCGACTTCCTTGTTGCTCAAGCTAAGCTCATGCTTGTGCTCGGAGAGGATCTTGAGCACCGCCATGTCGGCCAAACGCACGTTTGAAAGGGCAGCGGCCTCTGTGGACATGTCGGCAGCCATGCCTGTGGGTGCGGCGAATGCACTACCCGCAAAGAGGGAGACGACAGTGGCGGTGAGAAATCTCATTCTGAGACTTTGGTTGTTTTTTTTCCTACTATGAGTTGCAAGTGTTTGTGTGTCTTCAGGGATTCTGCATCCGAGTCTGCTTGAGAGTTGTCTGCCGTTGGAATATTCCCATCTTTATAGAGGCTGTAAACACTGTTTTTAATCCATTCGATGATACTATGTATTCAAGGAATTGTAATGTCGACAACGTTCTGATTCATTTCGAAATATTGTCTAACCAATCACATAACACATGGCGTGGTCGGGTACCCCTTTAGGAATGCAACGCGGCCATCCATCATCTGTCAAACGGTTATCATACCACGCCTCGAAGAGAAATAAACCACCTGCTAGCATTTAGTATTCGTCAACATTGGTCCACATCCTGAAAGTACGCATCAATATCTTCAAGCATGGGCAATGAAGGCAACATAAAAGTAGGCGAACCGTGAGTGGACAAGCAATATGCCATTTGAGACTTCATGCCATCTCGTAAAGGGATCAGCCCAGGACAAGTCAATAATCTCCCTTGGCAGGGGCGGCATGAGACTCTGATTCATTTCCTTGCTCAATGTCGCCCAGGATATGTACAGTCAAGCGGTAAATATCATGTGCTTCAGAGAATGGCAATCTTCTAGATAGTAGTATACAAAATAACACAAAAACTAATGAGAGGGAACATAAAAAGCACGTTGGTCTCCTGCTTCGCTAGTCACTCAGATACCCATTTGGCTACAACCTCTAACCAGTGTACCCCGGATGCCGTATCAATTACACTTTGAATATCGAGTCAGAAATTATGTCGCCAAATTTCAGCATCTTTAAATCCCAAGAGACTTCTTACATGAGTCAACATAGAGTAATCCGTACTCTATATTAACTTTCTATTTTGATCAACAAACTAGCACAGAAACCGTTAATGCCTCAACTTACTCTCAAAGGACGGCGCCGCATCCTTCTCCGGAAGTCTTATAATCGTTGGCCTAGAAGCAGCATAAGCCTTATGGATCCTAGAATCTCGTCACATGCTATGAGTAATCATCGGTCCATTCAACTTGATAGCCTGAGGATTTGTGCTCCCTGGACGATGATTGATCCTATTCACTCATTGATTCATTCCAGCTAGCTTCCATATGCACCAAGAATGATCAAACTAAACATGTCCACGCTGTCAATATGTCCGCATTGTATATGTACATGCATATCATATATAGATTCCATCATGTCGGGAACTGCGTCATTCCAAACATAAATCAATCAACCAAATCTAATACCCGAGTTGGCATTCCAAGTCCCTCCAGTGCCCTGTGACCCCCCCGCTGGTGGTCCTCCAAACTTGATGCCCATAGAAGGGTTCCACGTCCCAGGCATTGGATTTGGCGTCTGCCCAGCCTGCGGCGGCTGTTGCGTTTGTCCAGCCCAGGATTGTATCGAAGCCTCCGCGGGACTCTGGACGGCTGATCTGGAAAATATGGGCTGCTGCTGTGGTTGCTGATACTGCTGCGGTTGCGGTTGCGGCGGTGGTGGCTGGTGTTGATACGAGGCCTGATATGGCGGCTGATATGGCGGCTGGTATTGATCTTGTTGAGCTTGTTGGTGGGCTACAGGTAGGACTGCGAATCCGGATGGAGTCTGAACTGGTTGCTGGTGATTGATATTGAGATTCGTAAGCGATGGCATATTGAATTCCCTAGATCGGTAATGTTAGCCCGTGAACGACAATTGTGCCCTTGTTTGGGGAAAAGTTACTCTTCCAGCCTCCTTGCCTCAATTCGCCGCTCGGCCGCCCAGGCTTTGACAGCGTCTCGGAAGCCATTTGCAACTATCCTATTGAGGTCATTGTAGAATTTCCTCCCCACCTCCAAGTTGTTTCCAATTTCCTTGTATTTAAAGTACGCGCCGTTGAGTTTCTGCAGCACCTGTTCGCGATCGCGATGGCCCTTGCCATCGATGAGGCGCTTCTGGGATTCAAACTCCCTGTTCGAGCGCTCTATAAGAACCAAGAGGTTTTCTTGCTCCTGTGCTTCTTTGTCGACGGCTTCGAGTTCAGGCTCGTACAGCTTATCCAGTCGCTTCTCAAAAAACTCTTCAAAGTGAACCGTCTGCAAGGGAGTCGTGGTATAGGTTCGTTCTAAGCGGGCCGCTTCCTTGAGAATATCAGGTTTGATGTCGTCGCGTCGCGCCGCCTCTCTCAGGCTCTCGACCTTTTTCCGTCTCCTACTCTCCAACCGCAGGATATCATTGTATACGCTTCGCAATCGCCCAACGGATGCTTTCAAGTCACCCGACGTTTCGACAGGGGTGCTCGCGGGCACGTAGTTCATCAGAGACTGGTTCGACCCCGACAGAACTTCCAACAGTTCCTTATTCGTCATGAACTTCTCGCGCACGGCCTCGTCGCTGGTTGAGCTGTTCTGGAAATAGCCTCCGATTTCACTTATTGCCGTCCAGAACTTGGAGCCGTTGGGCTCAGCCTGGCTCTCGGGTCGTAGCCATCTGCTAGTGCCGTATTTTCTCCGCAACTGTTCATCCTCCTCTTTTTCAGCGGCTAGCGCTGCTTTGCCTTCTTCGAATATCGCCCAGTCGTTGGACCGCAGTTTTTCAATGTCGGCGAAACTCCTTTGGATCTTGTTGATGGCGTCGGACTGTCGAATTTCCTCTGCGTGCTGAATCAAGCTCGGCGGAAGACCAAGCGGCTTTTCCAGCGCTTGCAAAGATCCGGGTAAGCCAATGGAGCTGAGAAGCGTGTGGATCTTTTCAGTCAAATTCTCGAGCTCCTGGATGATGTTTTGATTCACCATCCGATCTCTGCGCTCCTCGTAGATGGATATAGCTACATGAACTGAGAACGGAACAAGCTTCGAGAAGAGCGCCGGCCCAAGCTCAGCGTGGTCGCCCAGGTAGTCGAAGGGATTGGCCACCTGGGGAGGCGTTCTGGCGGTGGCCATGTTGGCTCTCTCGAGGATTTTCAATTCGGCTTTGGGGGGCACGGGATCTTTTCGAGGCTGTTAGCGCGTGACGAGCTCGAAGTGAAAGTGAGTATGAGCGAAAACATACTTAGGAAGATTAGGTCATTGTCCTTCTCGGCCCTCTTCAAATCCTCCTCCAGCTTTCGTTTCAACGCCTGCAAATCCTCCATGACTGTCTTGTTTAAGGAAGCAACCCGGCCCTCCTTGATGCCGTCGTTTGCACAGATGACGGCGTCTTTCAGACGCGCAATCTCTTCACCGTACTTTCTCTTCTCCAGGCAATCACAAGCGGCACGATATTGGGCGGCAGCCGCAAAGTGGTGATGCTTTGCGTTCATGTGATGTATCCACGCACTGCTGACGGCTTCACTGTTGACCGCGGCCTCGGCGGCCAGGTTATACAGATCAGAGACCCTCGCGGCTAGTTTTGCGATTGAAGCGTCCTTGTAGCCATCCATGACAGCTTTCTGCCAGAAGCACTCTTGGCTCTGCGCCAGAAACAGCTGCACCAGACATTCGAGAGTGTTGTAATCCATGTCGTCGGGCGGGTCGGACATGCGCAGCTCCGGAAGCACAGATTTCTGGACGTGAGAGAGAACACCGGCGGCTAGGGAGAAGTAATTGGCTGCTGATTTCAGGCCTTCGGTGTCTCCGCGGGGAGTGTTGAGGGCCAGTTGGGAATACAAGGCGGCGAGGTTGTAGAGCACATTCATCAGCTCGTACTTGAGGTTGTTGCGCGCCATCGGCCGCTCGGTGTGGTAGCCCAGCGCAGGATACCAGGTGAATTCGGCGCCAATCTAGTCAATCCAAGTCATCATTAGCATCTGGCACCTCTGTCGCCCTCTCCTCTTCCTCCTTCCTTCTCCTACTCCTCCTCCTCCTCTCCCTCTTCCTCTTCCTCTTCCTCGGTTCTTGTTCGACTCCTGCCACGCATATGCCGCCGGACAGTAAGAACCCACAGCTCCCCAAAGTGGTTACGCACATCGATCGGAAACTTGCCCCCAATCCACATAAGCTGGCCAGCGTACACCTGCAGCTTCTTGATACCGCTCAAATGCGGCTCCCGCACATTTACGGCGTCTCGGCGCAGCGCATCCACCGCCTCGAGATCGTACTGGAACATGTCCGGGTGCTGGTCATACTTGGTACTGATGTACTGCCGAATCGTCGTCGACAGGGAAATGTGAAGCGACCGGCGGAACGGGATGCACAGGATGTTGGTGGACGGCCTGCAGAAAACAAAGCGGTTAGAGAGCCTGAGACGTGGCAGAGGAGCAGCACAGAGAGAGAGAGAGAGAGAGAGAGAGAGAGAGTCCATACGTAGACATTTTGAGCGCCGGGCCGCGGTTGGGCCTCGAATGAACGCGAATGGCTGCAAAGAAAACAAGTTGTAAGAGAGAAAGAGTGGAAGCTATCATGACATGGCCACATGCAGCTATTATTTGCATCTCTGCATGGCTGGTTGGCGGGGCATTTGCCGGTTTCTCCATCGAGGGGCATGGATGAGTCAGCAATGTCGGCGCTCTGCCTCGTCTCATGTCGCTTCATACCCTGGAACTGTGATGTAAAGTGAGTGCCTGGGGCGGAGATGTTGTTATTTAACGTGCAAAATACTACATGTAGACTTGGTGGCCATTTTATTTGGGGAATGGTTATCTAGAATAACCATCACAGTATAGCTATTCCACGCGCCGGTGGCTACAAACCTGATGGTGTGTGTAGTGAGCCCTCTTTATCCGCTAACGGGTTCGTTGACAAACCAAAGGCCAATCTATTGACCATCATTGAATGGATTTGCGCAATTCCGATATTGAGGTTTAATCTTTAATTTAAATTCACGCCGTCTATAGCTCCCTCTCATCAAAAAGGGGATCAACTCAAGCCTCCATCTCCTCCCGATGTCGTCCCAGCCCATGTCACTTGCAGATCCGACAAACCATCTTGCAACGTATAATTCAAAGCGATGCGGCGCTGCACTAGGCCGTTATCGCGAAAAAAAAAAAAAAGAAAAAAAAAGTCTACATGACATGATGCATCCCAAGCCAATGTTCCAGGATGAAAAAAATCTGCAACAGATAAAAAGAAAAGCCGTTGAAGAAAGGAAAACAAGAGTTCCCAAACAGTGAGCTTGAACAAAGAACCCCCCGAGCTGTCCATGTCCTGCCTCCGACTTTATTGTACGGGATGCACGTACAGACTGATATCCAGCCTACCCAGCTCCAAAACGCCAGCCCCTAGGAAAAGAAGACGGAAGTTTAAAGAAGAAGAGAAATATATAGTTTGCTGACTTTTTGCATTAAAGTGGCCCATGATGGTATACTGTGTTCTGTGTCGGGCCCTTCTCTAGGAAGAAAAGATCAAAGTCCTACGCACCACTAGGTAAGTCGCACAGCCAACTACCCAGGTGAAACGTGTTCGTTCTTTCATGGTGACGCCCGGGGAAAACGCCGTCTCAAGCTATCCGACGTTGTCTGCCTCTCCTTTAGATTTCGAGCAAAGACTGGGAGGGCGGAAAAGGTTGCACTGCGTCGAGTTTTCCCGGGTTTCATGAAGGGATCCAAACAAGCTCAATGACACCGTCGATGTTGCTCATTGGTTGGTTGTCGGCGTGAACCCATCTCTCGTCATTTTTACTTCGCGTGTATGTTTGCAGGACGGAACCATCCGATTGGAGTTTCGACTCTTGGAGCTCCCAAGAAATCTTGCGCCCCGTCTTGAGGAGCGACTGTCGCCGCGGGCCAAACATAAAGTCAAGGTTCCAGCCCTTGTTCTCGGGCGCAGCATACAGAGTGGCTTCCATCTGGTTGGTATCGAAAGTGATGCCCTGGGGATAGTGGGCGATTGAGTAGCCCGAGATGATGAAGTCGTCGGAGGTTTGGAATCGCATGAGAGAGCAATCTTCGCCACAGGCGTGGGCAATCTTGGTGTACTGTCCAGGCTTGGCGACGTGCCAGCCTCCGCCACGGTAATGATGCAGCGAGAGCGGCTTGATGCCCCATTCGTAGAAGCCGCTGGGGTGGCCGAAGAAGTCGAGCTGCCAGAGATCCCAGAGAGTGGTCAATCGCACCTCTGTGTTTTCGTAGATGCACTTGCGCAGGATGATGTCGCCTTGAGGGCCCCAGCCGGAGTTGGACTCGAGAATCTTTTTCTCCGTGGTGCAGCTGCCAAAGTGGCCGGTGATTTTCTCAGCCATGGACCGCGACAAGAAAACACCCGCTCCTCCAAAGGCCTGCGAGCCGTGGCGCTCAATTGCGCCGATGTCTTCAGACAGAGTGCCAATGTACATGTCCCTTGTGTGGTCGAAGGAGGCCATCTTGTCAATGAGGCCGTGCATGTTTGGGAAGAAGGTGTCGTCGTCACAGGTGACCAGCCACTTTTTGCTCTTTGATTCGGGATGGGTGTAGAGAGTCGGTACCAAGGTCAGGTAGCGGACGGCCATCTCGACAGACGAGTCGGAGTGGTACACGTCGACATCGATGCCCACGTCTCCCAGCATGTTGGCCACCTCCTGGAGCTGTTCGTCGGTGGCGTCGAGGAGCATGAGGAGCAGCTTGCCGCCGTTTGAGTTGCCGTGGCTGTCGGTGAGCCAGAAGATCCACTCGTTGATGGGCGTCGTGTTTTCATCCATGAAGCGCTTGTAGGTGGTCGAGACCCCAAACATGAACTCGGACGCGTTGACACTTTGAGGATAGCCAGACGCAGGCACGTCGACGTCGAGGGGAGCAGCGCACGCATCGCCTCCGCCGAAGCCTTTGCTCAGCTCAATCGTTCTGAACCTATCGGGAAGCAGTTTTTGGGAGAGCTTGGTTATTCGCTTGCGTTCAAGGCCGTCTTTGCGAGTAAATCGGACATAGCGCTTCATGTACTGAAACCTGTCCTCGAGGTGGTAGCGTTCTTTGATCTGGGAGAGGTGGGCAAGGTCGGCGTTGCAATCTATCTTAATGCTTGGTGTCGAAGCAGGTTTGCTGTCGAGATGCTGCTGGGCCTTGGCTTGTGACTCGGGTTTTGCTCTGACGCCGGTTTGCTCGAGAATCTTGGAGCGAACGTGAAGACCGTCGTTTTGCATGGTGGCCATGAGGATGACGAAAACGCACAGGGCGCCCACTATCGACCGCACAATCGGGCTCTTCATGCTGATGACTCGATAGGGGCGTGGCAGCATCTTGACACCCATCCTAGAGAGACTTTGGTAGTCGAGGCTTGCCTGCATTTGCCGTCTCCTGCAGGCGGGTTCTGAAGCATGTGCTGCAAACGAAGCTCTGCTCTTGAAAAAAGAATTCTTACAGGTGTCACTTTTGGCTGTGGAGTTTGCTTCGTAAAAAAAAAAAAAAAAAAAAAAAAAAACAAATCTGCAGTTGCAAGAATATGGGTTGAAGCGAGCGTGAGGGTCAATGGCGGATAGGTAATGCGGCCAATGGTACAAACGGATCTGTGTTGCCAGGAGGAAGGGCCGCGGAGAAGGTGATACAATCAAGCTTGTTCGAGGAAGCTTGATTGGAAAGTTGAGAAACACAGGGGAAAAGCAAGCAAACACGCAAACAGCTCTTTGTGAAGTCGAGTCCTACATGTATCGACCGCGGGTGATTCGCCGGAGCGAAGGAATTGGCGAGAGATGAAGGACGAGGGGAGGAGAGGAGAAAAGAAGACAAGTAGAGAAGTGGAAGAGGCAAAACGACAAGAGCCTGCCCGGTGAACAGGATCAGCAATAGACAAGTGAACAGGACCGGGAACAGACAATCTGGAGCCCAGAGGATGAGGAACGGCACAATTCCTCGGAGCAACTTCAAGCCATGGGCCAGACCAAAGCCCAAACCAGCGACCGAGTCAAAGAAATCCCAGGTATGATGAAAAGAGGGTCCGCGGAGGGCCGGGCTGTGGCAAGGATTTGGCTGGACATTGCATTGAGGTGCTTTTTGTTGGCATGGACAAGGAAAAGATGGAAGATTTTTGGTGGGGGCTGTGTTTTGGCACCGGACTGGGGGCGGTGACACTCCAGGGCCCGAGGACGGGGTACGAGGCTGGCGAGAGGCCGCAGGTAGCGAGACTTGGGCGGCCCGGGATGATTAACAGGAGATGGTGTGGATGTGCAGCAGAGGATGTTATGGACAGAGGTTCATGTACGTAGAGCGTTGCGAGGGGGGGGTACTCCGTTTGGAGGGGTGCTTCTGAGCACTGTATTTTCCAGGCGCACTCAGAAGCTGTGCTGCTCGCTAGCGATCAATTTGATGCCCATCTCGGTGCTCCAGGGCTCCATGCCAGGGCACCTGTACGGCAGGAAATCGACACGCTGTGCTGGCTTCACATCGTTTGTGCCCATCTACCGCTAGAGTCTGCAGAATCAATCCCATCTCATCGACGTCCGCGAAGACAAGCTTTTCATCTCCCACGATGCTTGCCTTGTTTCGCCCTAGTCACTCACAGCTACGATCCTCCCCCCCGTCTTATGGAATCACTAGCCGGAGCTTGGCCCTGTCTCTGGTTGGCTGGCAGAGCCTAATGAGGCAGCTCAGGCCTCACGATGGATTCGGCCCGCAATTCCAGTTGGCCTGTTACTTGCGCTTCTTATCGCTGGTGGAAAGCCAAGTCTAGAATCTGCATGGCTTTAATGAATCGACATGGGACCAAAGAGAGCTCCATGAGGTTGTATTTATTATCTCGTGGACAGTACAGCTGACCCCTAGCATCACACATACGAACCTACATTATCTAGGCAGTACAGGATGTATACTGTATGCACGGAGTAATCCTAGGTAGATGAGCAGAAAACATCTCTTGCCTTCTTCGATTCAATCAAACATGGCATCGACTGTCTCTTTGTCGATCCTGTTTGGCCTTGGATTCGCCCTCAAACAGCCACTTTGCAGTACAAGCCCCTGGCTCGCCGTTGATCGTTGCTCTCCACACGCAAATCTATACCACGAGGGGGGACGTTCAACTGCGGGCCTCATTTCGCCCGTCTCCTCTCCCTGCAGCGTATATTACAGGTACTATTTGACGTGCCATGGCTATAAGTACTATACTGTACATACACTCCTGGTAGCGTGTAATATGGTCTTTGGCCGTCTGACAGATGCTCCTTGACCGCTGGGCATAGAGACCGCAGCATGCAGGGGCTAAGCCAGATGGCGATATTGTTCTCCTACCCATCGTCATGCTGGCGTGATGTCGATATCTCACAGGTACCAGGCTACCTGTATTATCCATACTGGGCACTGGATGAGCTCTTTTCGTGAAGAAATCACTCGTATACGAGAACATATCTGGGCAGCATTGAGTGCTTCTGGACGACTTTTCGCAAGACTCGTGCTCAACTGCTGTACATACCAGATTGCTCCTAGCCTCCTTGTCCCCTGATTCCCACATCCTATTAGTACTACACTTCGCCATCTACGAACAACCAGCAACTCTCATCCCCCCCTGAGCTACTGTTTTGCCCGTTCCCCCATCGCCCTCCCCGTCCCCATACAGTGTGCCCATCCCCCCTTCGGATCACCGCTCTCCTGTAACGCTCGAGGCGGAGCAATGCCGAATCAGAAACGGGGCGCGCGACAGAAAAGCCAAGTTTTCGCCTCTCCCTGTCCTGTGGGGCCGTGCCTCAGCCATGGTCCACCGCAGCAACAAACTTTTCCTTTTCCTTGCCCGAGACGTCATTCGTGTCGCGCATTAACCTTGGGATGGCTGTGGATCGGCGTTGAGAAACATTGAAGCCGCGCAAGCTTGTTGATTGTCGCGTTGAGCCCTTGGCTTCCATGTACTATGTAGATAAGGGGGAATGCTCGGACGCCGGGGCTGAGGAGAATGAACGCTCGACTGTTGCAAAAGATGCCCAATTGGTGTCAGCAAGGTGAGGCGAGGTGACGGTCAGGGTAATCATTTAGTAGCCTCGGAGCAGCCCGCGTCAAGCGATGCAACCCGTGGCCTTTCTGGTCGGGTCTCGAATATTATGACCGCCGGCGTATGAACCTGCAGATTCAATCTCCAAGGGTTCATACTGTAATAAAGGGGAAGCGTGTTCATGAACCAGGGCCGCCGCCATCAAACAATGCCTGTCCCGGCGTCGCGATCTACGTCTCTAGAAGGTGCCAAGAATCAATCTACCTCTTGGCTCGGCTTCCTCAATTAGAATCTGGTTCCTTGATGATCCCTGTCGTCGTGATACGCCCGCTAGTGTGTACTTGTCCTAGTCAAAGAAACTTCCATTGTACTGTATCCAATCTTCTGTCATCTTCGCAGCAGTTAATTGCATTAATGTTGTATGTACCAAGTAATACGGAGTACACATGCAGAGTTCCCAGCTAGTAATACGGAGTGCCCGCTAAAGCAATGTTCTCCTGCAACGTAGCAGCAGTAACCAGGGTTGCTCTATATTATGCGGATTCGCTCGCGCGTCGCCTGTCAGTCTTGCAAGCAGCGCAAATTTCGACACCATACGCCTCAAACTATCAAGGGATCTGTGTAGGTAGTGATTTGTGGTTACAATGCCAACATGATAGGGCTACATCTACGAAGTGCCAGATCTACCTTAGTACTACCTAAGTATATAGGTAGGAGGTACTTAGTATCTACGCCCACTAGATCTGTCTACGTCAACATTACACGTTGCCGAAAGACACCTCCACCTCCTCAGATACCTTAGTACTAGTAGGTAATAATACATGTACCATTGGATGTAGGCACCTTGTGTGCCTCAGGGTTTGTCGCGTTCTACTAGGTATTTATTTCGTCTTAGCTAGAGTTTATTGGAAAAAGCGCGTTTGTCTACAAATGTTTTTTTCCTCTACAAAGAATCCAGGCCGCCGATAACATCCCCCCCTGACAGTGGAGACGAAAAAGCTTCTCCCAGCTTCATGCCCCAAACTATGGCCAATGTCAATACTAAATTACTCGGGATGATACGGAGTACAGACAACACTGTTTAGTAGCGCCACCGTTGCTAATGTAAGGGCGCGAAACAGATAACACGTGCCTTGCTGGATGTTTCAAGATCGAGCATTGATACCTCATTATTCTATTAATAACGTTTCAAAAACTCTGTTGGCTGCAGTTGGCTCCCGTCCCCATACCAACGGCGCTGTCTCCAACGCTGCGGTTGAACTCGTGCAGTTTCACCGCTACTACGGAGTACATCGCCATAGATGCCATTTTTGGCACGCCATGATCGCAAACTTGGCTGGCCAAACGGCGAGCGTTGGTGGTCTGAGCCGCGAATGCTGCCAAAACGTGAAGCTCGGACGAGAACAAGCTAATACAACGCGACGAGGCAGCAATGGAAGCAATGGAAGCAAACGAAAATAGATACAGCGGTCGGTACGCGCCCAAGCGCAGGCCGCACGAGCCAGGAATGGACACCAAGTAACGGCTTTCTTTGATGGCGCTTTGCGCTTTGTTCACCTCATGGTGGTAGTACCCCTATTCCGTTTGACAAAACACGCAATATGGATGGATACGTGCATATACGGGCTGCTTGTGTGACGGCACTGGCACTCAAGGCAGTTTCGACACAGTCACGGACGGGAATCAACCCTGCAAATTAGATCTACTGATGTGCCCTTGTCCATACAAATCGCCCGTCATCTGCCTTTCCCCGCATCTTGCCTTTGAGGGTGACAGTTTGCCAAGCCTGTGCCTTTTATTGCCTGGGTCTTTCACTGGTTCATCTGCCCAGTCTGTCTAGTTGTAATCTTGTATGCATTAGCCCTAGCCTCTTGGCTGTTCAGTATCTTCAGCTGGGAAAAAAACGGTCCCCGCACAACGCTGTTTGCTGTCCATCAAACGCATTCCTTTGGCTAGGCATCTGTAATTCATTCAGCCCGCCCCTCATCCGTGCAGATTGATTCAAAGCAGTACGGACCTTGTGATGCATACTATTTAAGCTTAGTTAGTTTGAGACAAGGGTCTGGATTTCTTTGATTGAGTGTAAGCGGCGGCTGAAGAGGGTGCTGTGACAGCTTGTAAAGCTTGGCATGTCACGGCCAGTGCTCGGCGACAGATTTAAAGACCGAGAGTTCTCCGGATGCTCAGTGTGCGAGTTGGATGGAAAGACTAATAATCAAGAAGAAGTATTGAAAATGCCCAAATATCATCATATATTTCGTTGGAGGAAGCAACCTCGCTCTGCAGAAAACCACTCGATATACGGCTTATCTACAATGGCGGATACCCTCAAGCCGACCCATACCAATGTGACATCGGACAACGCCTTCATGGACAACAGCGAGATTTCGCCGCCAAGCTACGGGGCTGAAGACGGAAATGCACTGCTTCCCCCGCCATATTACAGCCGAGACAATGTTGGGGATTTGAGAGCTGATGATGCCTTTTCATCATCTAGAGGAAGATCTGGCACTCTGTCAAAGTGTTGGAAATGGATCGCGAGTGAGATGGCGGCTTCGTCGACGGGCGTGCCGTCACATAGGAGAAGTAAGTTGAATGCCAATACGGCAGTGCGGAATGGTTTCTAACGTGCTGTGATTAGATCCGGATATGTGTTTTGGCGCTTGCTGTCGCGGTTGATATGGTCGTTTGGTGGATTTGGGTTGCGGATTTTTGGTTGGATGGATGGTTTGCTGTTTTCGTTGTAGATATCATAAATGAGTACGTATTTACCTGTTCATGTTTAGAAACGCTGCCCACTGCATGTAGATTGAGGTGGAACGGCAACAGTAGCCTTCGCCCTCGGAAGAAACACGAGGTGAGTTTATACAAACCTCAATACGTGCCAAGGCGAGTTTGAGCACCAGACCTTTTACTCGGCTGGCCATTTCACGCAACAAGTATCATGGCAGCCATTAACATATCAGTATAGCAATATCGCTTCTTTGCGCGTCTCTGAAGCCCATTTGGCATGGCGCAACACGATACGAAGCATGTCTGCCTTCTCGTGGACGGCAGATAGCTGTAGACGCCCTACAGCTCCCACGTCTGCTCAACCTCGTGCGCATACTCGACAATATCTTCCGGTTCCAGCGAGCTCCATTTGGACTTGTCTTCCATCGCATCAAGATAGTGCTTCAGCGCAAGGGCTGTCTGGCTCGCCCATCTCTCGGGGCTCACAGCTCCCACACCCGTAGCCATCGGAACCATGAGAAGGCTGCGGATCTCGTCATGCCGCCCGATTTGCGTGCCATCACGAACTGCTCGGTTGTGTTTGTCCACCGCGCACAGCAAACTCCACGTGCACTCGTAGACAACTTCGTGATCCCAGTTGACATTCTGCGGGACGCGCATTGTCGGGCACAGCGCTAAATACTTCGTGTGCCAGGTGTTTCGTGAGCGGGCGTGGAAGTCGTCGGGAATGCGAAGCAGCGTGCAGGTTCCCGGAGGAGCGAAGCCGCGCCATTCTTCATACAACTTGGCCTGGGCGGCTCTTGTGAGGGCGAAATAGTCGTCGCGAGGAGAGAATGAGCGCGAGATGGCGTCGTCGAAGCCTCCATCAAGTCGGCCGTATGAATTTGCGGGAGACACGATGAGATCGAACTCGGCCTCTACAAAGGAGAGGGCGCAGTTGTGGTACGTGATTGGGACGGAGGAGAGGTCGTGAGATGCGACGGCAGCCTGGAGGGCGGTGCTGTATTCGTCCTCCATGCAGAGAGCGTGGATATGCGGAATCGGTGACGCATGTCGATGAGATAGTGACGACATGGCGATTCAACAGCCAGGCAGTTGATGCTTGGTGATGGTGTTGCTGGTGTTGGAGCTGCAAGGCCATTTGTTGCTTCAGCGCCATCTACAGTACGGAGCATGAGCAGTTGGCAATGGAAGAGATTACATAACATTACAAGGATCGTTAGAGGAGCAAGATGGCAGCCAAAATGAAAACGGACGCACATCGGTCTAATAAATGGTAAATACATTACATGAGACAAACAAGGTATTCGATATCCATCCAAGAATCCCTAATGACCCTGGTGCTATTACCAAGTGCTGCTTCGAGGCCCAGCGAGACACAGCGAATGAAGCTGCACCTGTGCTTGAACCCGTCGGCATTCGATGCCAAGAGGTAGCATCAGGTGAGAAAAGAGCCGAGACAAACGCAGGTAGCAGCGGCCGTCGGCGCGGAGAAAAGGGCGATATGGGGGATTACTCGGCTGTTGTGCATTAAAGACGGACAGTCGAGTGGTTGATTTGTCTGCATGGTGAGTACGGAGTATGTATGATGCTGATGCGTTGCGGATTCGCTCAATTCGGTGTTGGCTACACCATCACCCAATCAATTCCCAATCCCAACCTTGTGCTCAATTATGGTTTACCGTCTCTTGTCTCAGACAAACGCGAACAAAGCATGAGAAGCAGAAAATAAATACTCCCAACCAAGAATGCAGTCTCAGCACGCACAAGACATTGAAGCTTCTTCCCTCAGCTCGAAAGACTGCGGCTCATCTCCAGCTTCCTCTTTCAAAACACCAAACCGCCTCCCCACACAACACAGAGTAGCATCGTAATGCTGGATAACATCCAATTCACCCGTGCATCCCTCCAAGCAGAAACCCTGTTGGTGATGTTCTCCCTCTGAATCTCCCCGCTTCCCCCGCACGCTTTTCACCCAAGAATGCGCTCCCAAGGGAAAGATCGCCATTGCCTGTTCGGTTCCCCCACCTAATGGATCTGGGTGTAACTCTGTGGTGCAAAGGCAGATGACGATAAATAAAATGGCTGCCCCGGAACAGAGGCGAAGGCGGGAGGTGATCGGTGAGACCTGCCTTGCGATTGTAACCCCTCTTTGCCTGGGTCTCCTTTCAGCGGTACCGTGGATTGCTTGAGTTTCTTCTCAGATTCCCTCCAAAAGCATCGTTACATCTACAGCTTTGTAGAAGCAGGCATCTCTCAAACCCAACTGAGAACTGTGATGCCTTTACACATGTCTCCTCACAGCGTTATTGGCGTTGCCCTCGGCATCTTGGCCGTATTCCCGGCCACTGCGTCTGCTGGCTGGCAGAATTTCCAGCCTCAGCGCCGCACAGCATCCTCGTGTCCAGACTACAGTAGCTATTCGGGACAGCCTCATGGACCGTATTCGTCTGGTCCCCTGAAGCTGCCTTACATGAGGCCCAGCGAAGAGTGCAGGACATTCAACAGCCCAGCAGTCGAGGTGAGCTTCCATAACTCGGCTAATATGTGCCGTTTGATCAGATGGGAGGAGATGTCTGCTTCCAATTGAGTAGCTAACAATTTTTCCCTCTCTCTTTCGTTTTGTATAGCAAGTTATCAGCGACTTGAAATCTCGGCTCAAGGATCCAGATCTTGCTCGACTGTTTGAGAATACGTTTCCGTCGACGCTGGATACTACCGTCAAGTATTTTGACCCGACGCAAAATTTGGCATTCATCATTACTGGCGTAAGTTATCCTCTCAATGCAATGTTTGCGAACCTGAGCCAAGTGTCTTTGTCTGACTTGCTGTTAGGATATCACGTATGTATACATGCCAATGTAATTGTGAATGAACTTCAATTAATCAACCAAGTGCACAATGGCTGCGCGACACGGGGAACCAGTTTGCCCACCTGTACAAGCTTCTGCCGCACGATAAGAACCTTCAAGCCCTCGTCAAAGCAGTAATCAACACAGAGGCGCGATACATTTCGCAGTATCCATACTGCGGTGGGTTTAGAAGAATCAACCCGATGAAATGGCATCGTGCTGACAAAGAATATTGCACATAGGCTCATTCCAGCCACCACCGGAAAGTGGGCTTGCTCCAAGTGTGAATGTAAGTCATTGAGTTCGATTCTAGCATAGTCTGGATATTTTCATAACATTGTATTCAGGACTGGGCAACAGGCGTCAGAGTCAACCCGTACGTATACACGTCTGCCACTACTTGCGAAATGCCGTTGTGAAGTTAACAACCACACTCTTTACAACAGACCTGTGGACAACCAGACGGTGTTCGAATGCAAGGTATGGTGGCAGCCAAAGTATGAAAGGATGATTTCTCACAGCCATTAGTACGAGCTTGATTCTCTTGCTGGATTTCTCAAAATCACGCGTTCTTACTATGCCAACACAAAGGATTCATCCTTCATCAATAACAATTGTATGGACAGCGGAGCAAGCACCAAGTCGGATGTCTTTATTTGGGGCTGTTTGGCTAACATTATTGTAAGGGAACGCTGCGATGAACCAGATAGTTCGAGTCCTCTACGAACAATCCCAGAGCAGTTGGTCGGATGACTTTCAATGGGTCAGCTATTACAACTGGACGGGCACTGCTGGGGCGCTTTCTCCAATGGTGCCCAACAGCGGTAATGGCGAGCCGAAGCAAGCAAACGGCTTGGTTGCTTCGAGCCATAGGCCTTCAGACGATCTCTGTGTCTTCAGTGAGTTTTGGAGTCATCAAGACTCGTACCTCATGTCAGTTATTGCTGACCACTTGATGTAGACTTCATCACTTCCGACAATGCCATGATGTCTGTAGAGCTCGCCAACGTCGCAGACATGCTCACTACCATCCGAACCCAAAAGAGCCTCGCCAAGCAGCTCCGCCAATACTCCAATACCATAAAGCAGGCTATTTGGGCTCATACCCGCGCTTCGAATGGCATTTTCGCCTACGAAACCAACGGTCTCGGAGCTCAATACATCATGGATGATGCCAATGTCCCAAGTCTTGTGTCACTGCCATATCTGGGATTTTTGGAGAGAAGCGATTTAACTTACCAGAAGACCAAAGCAGCCATGTTTTCGAGAGCAAATCCATATTATGCCGTCGGAAAGTCATTCAACGGTATTGGGTAAGTTAAAGGTCCCTAATTCTTTCAGCTGCGAAGCCAGGATTAACCGTTAATATGAACCAACAGAGGCCCTCACGTCAACGCCACGTATCCTTGGCCCATGAGCCAAATCTCTGCCATCTTCGGCACTGATGATGATAGCGAAATTGAGCAGCGTCTGGCACTCATTTTGGAGAATACCAGCGGGTTGGGATTGATCCATGAGAGTGTCAACATTTACAACACCAGTTCTTATACGCGCCCATGGTTCGCATGGGCAAACAGCTATTTTGCAGAGATGATTTTGGACTTGGCCGAGAGGAAGCCTAGTTTGATCTTGAAGTCTGGGAAGCCGTACAAGATTGGACAGTGATGGATTGCGTTTGAGAAAATGGATGCTTGCTATGATTTGTGTAGTAGATGCGTATTAGTAGGTGTAGTAGACCTAATAAATGTAGTAAATGTTGTAGGATTGAGTTCTATTTATGCCTAGTGCAAATCTGTAGTCTGGCTTGCCCCAAATATTGCACACAAGCTATTTGCTATCGAAGCTTAGGCCAAACTCCTATAAAGATACACTTAAAAAAAGGAGACAGAGAACACGCCCAAGGTTAAAGCCTGTGTAGAAAGTGTCTCGTGGTAAGAATCGAAAGGGAAGGTCGGCATTTCGAGTTGCAGGATGATGATGCTGAGGAAATGAACAGAGTAGAAGGAATAGTCCCTGTTTTCTGGTTGGCTCTCGTCATGACGTGGGCTCCTGCATCATAGGAGGAGTAACTAAAAATTAGCTGCCAACCTCTAGCATCTAGTTGCTGCTGTTAGGCATCTATGTAAGTTAATTCATAGCTGTCCTAGGTAACGGGCTTCGTGGGGTGAAGCTGCATGTGAATGGTGTGTGGGGCTCCTTTTCAAGACGGAAATAAGGGATGTTCTCATGTCGAGATCTTAAAAAAATAATTACCATCTAATCTATTAAAATAAAAGCCTGAATGTTATTGCAATATCTCGTCAGGTATCCTGCTCGATCCTAAAACAAGTGGGTCATAGACGACAGCATCTTCATAACTAAGGAGGAAGTCTGAGAAGCCATCTTCGGAAAGATAAAAGCCTGGACTTAACAATTGATCAACATCTCTGAACTGTGGCGATTCATTAAGCCATGGGTTCGCAATTTGCTGTTCGCTCATCAGTACTGTAGGTTCCGGAGTCGGCAACAAGGTGGGCTCAGTCGGCGGAAACAATTGCGGTTGTGACTGCTGTTGTAGATGTGTATAATCTCGACTGCCATCTGAGCTCTTGATGGGCGTTTTTGGTATTTGAGAGCTCGTTTTCTTTAATATGCTTTGAGCTCGATCAAAGAGCCGATACATCACGTCGGCGCTCCAATACGTTCCCCTCAAGTTTGATAGAACCAGCATGTAAAGTTGGAGCTTAACCTCTGCAAGGCCGCGGGTCAGCGCATTTGGAGACTTGTAGTCGTCAAGATGGATCTGCATGGCTGGAATAAGAGAAGTAATCCTATGGAAGAGATGGTTAGCATACAAGTCCTAAAACTCGGATATTATCAGAGACGGATTTATACATCATTGGCTTCAAACATCGTATACCGTCAAGCTCGATGAGGCTCTGCAGCAATCCGTCGGTATTTGATGCGGCTTCGTGGGCTCGGCTCCTTGCAGTTTTCTGCCAGAGTGAATGAGCTCCAGATGGGAGGGAAGTGGTCCGATTCAAAACATATGGTCGATAGAGAATTGCGATTGTGGCTCTAAGTAAACGGTCAATGACTGCTTGGGGATGATGGGCTTGTTGAACAGGGGCACAAACTGGTACAAAAGATCGATTTGATACGCATGGATACTCAAGCTCTCACTAGAGTCGACTGAGACAGCGTCCTCTTGAGCTAGAGCTTGTAGCTCTTGTGCATATCTGTCAATCTCAGTAATACTCGGTACTATCCCATCCACGCGGTAATGGACTCTCAGAATGTTGCCCAGAGTATCGCAAATGCGTACAAGGCGAATCCACATCTCGGCCAATGCCCTGGATTCCACAGGCACGAAAGTACTTCGCGCCCGACCACCAACCGACTCTAGTTCGTTCGTGATATCTTCTACCACCGGAAGAGGAGTATCACAATCTTCACTGTGAATGCGCATGGGACGGCCCCGAGCCAAGGAAACCCATCGATCTCTGACTACACACGCCCACCATATGCGGCGCATCAGAGATTCTCGTGCTGGCGAAAGTTTATGCTGTGGACGACTTCTCAAGCGAGAAGACCTATGGAGGCCGATATTCTGTGAAAGTGAAATCGCAATCCCTATCCAATACCAAGCACCAGTATGATCTTGTGGGTCAGTATACCAGAATCCCAATAGGATAACAGACTGAATGAGCACCAATTTGTCTGTTCCTCGATCGACGTCATAGAGGCACTGTTCAGATTTAGTTAGCGAGATAAATCGTGATAACTTGGTGCCAAATTGCCCACCTTGGCGCGCTCATACATGGCAGTCTTCATTGACTTCCTAGAAGAGAACCCTGCCTTTTGTAAGACATCCGCATCAACAAACTAGAAGAGAATATTAGATGGTTGTATAAATGTGCCCCTAAACATGAACTTGCATTTGCAGCGGCCAACATCATACTCCAATACAGCAAGAGACTAATATTCCGAGATCCATTGTTGCAATACTCGTGTAGAAAGGCGGGTGCATCGATTATTGGTAAAAAGAAGTGAACATGCTGAAAGTAGCAGCGTATTAACTCATCGCACACATCGCCTGGGAGCTTAGAGAAGACACCCTGAAGGCGCATGTACTCCAGTTCATGCGGTTTGTGAGATGACGAGATAGCCGTGATTGGAGGCAAATATCGTGCTTCTTCGGGGGTCTCAGGATGGCAAAGGTCATATACAGAGTGGCGTGGGCCTCTTCTGTCACCTGTTGATGTGTTGTGAGATCTTTTCCATTTCATGTTCGCCAGGATCCTGATGGGGTGCTTACCAATGTAAGTAAAGGAGCCATCTTCAGGCAAAATAGACTCTGTCACGGATCGACCCTGGCCATCTCCAACACCCATGACATTGCTTCTTGACGATGGTATTGATTCTGAGAATGTGTCGCCATAAGAGTATTCTGGAGGGTCTTCGACTTGTACAGCACCAACTTGCGGATCTACCAGGACGCCGGAAGAAGCCTTTGTATATGAAATCTCAGTGGCATTTCCAGCTGTCTTCTGCGACGTAAACTGAACATCTCTTTTTCTTCGGGGCCTATAAAACAAATGATGAGCATAAATGGGCCTCAATGCTCAATTAAACGTCTCTCAAAACTTACCGATGCTTCTTGCGCGGAAGAACCACGCAAGACCCCCCATCACGCTGGCAGTTCGAACATGGATCACCACCAGTCTGAACAACGTCGCAACGGACTTTGCGCTGATTACAAGGCTGACAAGCAACGCGTGAGCGAATCCGTGGAGCAACCCTGGCACCACTGCTGCCTCTCCACGCGTTGCTGTTGGGCCGAGCTGCATGTAAGCTCTCCCCAGATTCCATGGCCGGCAAAGATGAGTTTGTCTGGGGAAGAAGTTTGCCGTCGGTAGAAAAAAGATTCGTGCCAACCAGCTTACCTTACCCCGGATCGGGGTTTACGAGCTAATACTCCACAAACCCCGTCTTTGTGGCACCTGGATGAAGTCGTCCCAAGTTGGAACGGCTAATTCGGCAATTATCTTTCTTAGCTTCATTCACGCATCTACCGAGTCATTTCTATTCGTCTTCCGGTATGTCACGCACTGCTCTCTCTCCTTTATTCCCTCCACGAATAGACATCATGACAGTTCACCGTGGAGAGGAGCGGGGTGGAATCAATCCTGTCATGTCCTTTGTGTAGTAACTTTGCCGACCGAGAGTCAGCCGCTCATGCTGCATGGCGCAAGGAGGAACAACGACCAGAACGGTATATAATATCTTGATCTCATCGCCACAACAACAGGGATTGAATAATGCTTACGCACAACCTACAACAAAACAGCCACTCGTCCAATTACTCTGTGACTATGGCTCCTCACGATATGGATGTGCTTGACGACACAAAGCATGACGGGGCCGAAGAAATCGAGAAGATGGAGGATGACGCCGCCCACATGAAGCCCAGCAGCGAGTCATTTACTCCAGAGGAGGAGAAGCGGCTCATTCGCAAACTCGATTTCTGGTATGATGTCCCGTCCAGTTTAGTAGTTAATACACTTCTTCAGGGACCAATCGCTCATCCAAGTCTATAGGATCGTTCCTCTTATGATGGTGACGTACACGTTGCAGAGTTACGACAAGGGTATCATGAGTGCTGCAACACAATTCAACTTCAATGCGGACTTGAAGCTCACTACAATTGTCGGCCATTTGCCAGACGGAACCCCAATTACGAATAATCAGAAATACGCCAATGCCTCGATGATGTTCTACATCGGATATCTTGTTGGTACATACCCAATGATGTTCTTGTCCCAGCGCTACTCAATATCACGAGTGGTATCAACCGCAACATTCCTCTGGGGAGCTGTTCTCATGTCCACTGCTGGCTGCTTCAACTATGCTGGTATAATGCTCAATCGGTTCTTCCTGGGTTTACTCGAATCAGCAGTTGCGCCATCTTTTACCGTCTTGGTGACGTTTTGGTGGACACGCGAAGAGCAAGCTCTGCGAACTGGATTTTGGTACAGCTGTGTCGGAGTTGCTACAACCATCTCACCTCTGATTAATTACGGTTTGGGTCAGATTCACGGATCGCTTCCTTCCTGGAAACCAATCTTCCTCATCCTTGGCAGTGTAACTGTCCTGTGGTCGATCGTTCTCTTCTTCTTCCTCCCCGATAACCCTATGACGAGCAAACACTTAACGGATGCTGAGAGACACATTGCCATTCGCCGCCTCGAGAGAAACAATGCAGGCACCGTTAGCCACGAATTCAACAGAGCCCAGTTCTTCGAGGCTTTCCGCGATTACAAGCTCTACAGCTGCTCGTTCATAGTGCTTCTCACCGGTGTGCCGTCGGGTGCTCTTGGAACTTTTGGTACTGTTGTGATCAACGGATTTGGATTTTCTCATTTTGATTCCTTGGCTTTGACATGTCCCATTGGAGCGATTACAGCCACTTCCATTTTGCTCTCAGGTTACATCACACGGAAATGGAGAAATATGCGTTATCTGCTCATCATTACTTGCGGCCTAATCTCTATTGCGGGGACTCTCATCTGCTGGTTTGGGCCGCGTAGCAATCGAGGGTTGCTCTTCGCAGGTATTTTCCTCGTTGCTGTTCAAGTCGCCTCTGGAGGACTTGCCGTCTCTCTGGCAGCATCAAACATGGCCGGACATACTAGTAAGCTACTCTCTCATTCTATCTAACCCTCACATATCATATGGAAATCAACATCTCACCAGATTCTAGAAAAGTCTACTGTCAGTGCCTCAACATTTGTTGGATACTGCGTTGGAAATGTCATTGGCCCTGTTATTTTCGGCGCGTCCCCAGGACCAATCTATCACGCCGGATTCGTAGGAAGTTTTGTCTGCTTGTGCGGTGTCGTGGTGATTGCATCAGTCACTCTTATTTTGCTGCGTATGGAAAATAAAAGGAGAGACAAGAGGAGTGGTGCACCTATCGGTGTGCACTCAATTGACGAGGATCTTACCGACATGCAGAACGAAGAGTTCAGATATGTCTTGTAGAACTGTTGGCTAGTTCTAATACTCCCTTTATTAGGAGCTGTTCAATTGTTCCAACTCATATATACGTCACTTATGCCCAAAAATTTCCACTCTCAAGATAGATACACGAAGCAATGCTGATACATTCCTACCTCTAAAACGTGCTTAAACCAGTCATTTTGCTCATTGCCTACATCGTCACTAAACCTCATTTCTAGCTTGCAGTATCCCTACCTTCTAGCTAAGAAACTATTCGAAGTCTGAATAACAGCTATAATGTCAACTAATATGTCACCGGCCATCTTGATGGTCAGACTTCTAGAAAACAATCGCGAGTTCTAACCAGTTTACCGACTTACCGTTCTTCTCGGCCTTCGTCTAGCCGTCAGCCCTAAGAATTATGGAGCATAATAGATGGTAAGAGGCACAACATGAAGATATAATTCCGGTAAACTCGGTAATTACCAGACATGAGCTACACATTCGGTATTCACATAGAACGGAGTTTATCGAATTAGGCTCTTCTATTCAGGGTTCTCCGCACTTTTCCCCAGGAAATGTGACGGACCCTTAATGTAGCATTGTTCTGACTGGAATGTGACTATATATAAAAGGAGAGATAATCTAAGACAATTGACGTAAGTGGAAAGTGTGATTCAATATTTCGTTGTTCTCTCTTCCGGATTGGGATTCTATTGTCTCTGACCCCCAATGTTGTCTCTCAAGGTTGCATTCTTCGCCGCTTTGGCTGAAGCCTTGGTCCTACCTAAAGGCCTTTCGTCCATCTCATTGGAAGGGTGTCTTAAGGCATTACCACATGGCCAATCAGCTGGTAGTGTTGCAAATGTGACAATCACTAGTGGTGGGCTCTTGAGGTACTACCTCATCTCGATTCCACCAACGTACCATAATGAGATACCAACTCCCGCCATTCTGTCTTACCATGGAGGAGTTAGAACTGCAGAAAGCCAACTGCTGTTGGACGAGTTAACTAACCCAGAGTTCAACATTAATTCCTTCGTTATATACCCTCAAGGCATCAATGTAGGAGAATTTGATCACCTAAGACTAATACTTAAAGCCAATGCTGACAAAATGGAAGGACGTTTGGCAAGGCGTTCCGAACGTTACGATAAACGACGTTCAGTTCACCGCGGATATCCTCGACCATATTCAAAGGCAGTATTGCATTGATCCCACACGTATATTTGCCACTGGAAAGTCAGATGGCGCCGGATTCTGCAATGTCTTAGCTTGCGATAAGACAATGTCCAGTCGTATTGCAGCATTTGCCCCGGTATCTGGTGCCTTCTATATCGATACGTTGCCTTGTGCACCCGATGCTGTGCAGATCCCTTGTAACCCGAGCCGCCACGACATTCCGTTCCTCGAGTTTCACGGTGGCAATGACACTACAATTAATTATCACGGTGGCGAGCGCAAACAGGAATGTCTCCCATCAATCCCGCATTTCATTCAGCAATGGGCCGTCCGAGATGGGCTTAGCCTTCACAATGTTACCACACCGATCTCGCCCAACACTGTATCCTACAAATATGGATCTGGGGTTAACTTTGGATTGGTTGAGCACATCTACGATGCTGTAATTGGACATGATTGGCCAAGTACCGCGCCAAACTCTGATAACCAAGCGACTGGGCATCACATTGCGAGCTTCAATGCTACGCCGATTATTTTGGATTTCTTTAAGCAGCATCCTTTGAGTCTTTGGGATATCCTTGCCGAAATCTAAGAATTATAGGCAAAGGGCTGATTGGCTAGCTTTTGGAGGAAACTAATTGTATATCTGTGTAAATGTGAATCCGTTTCACATCGTTGATACTTGTATATTTGCTCTTTATTTTCCTTAATTATATTTGCAAAAGATTATACGGTTTCTTGATTTGCGCTAGGTGAGATGCTTCATTCCATCCACCAAATCGCTTTACTTCCCACGTGCTTATAGCCTCCCAGCTGGTATGTAATAAAGATTTGACTAGGCCCAAAAATGATGCCTTTTCTTACACAAATGGAATTCCACGTCTTCAATCCGTTAGGTAATCACAGTATCGTTACAATACTTGGACGGAGCCCAATCGGCACAGTTGACCGAACTGGCCGAACAGGCAACCGAACCCCTTGCATTCCGGCTAAAAAAGTAGAGCCCGGCAAATACTTGTTATTACCGACTTATACCTACACATGGACGTTTTCCTCTCTACGGAGATATTACTAGGATGAGGGAGGGATTCATAAGCCACGTCTCTTTTAGTCTGGCCTTTCCTTTTCGTTCGGCCTTTTATTCATAGATTTCTTGGCAGTCCTATCATCCGTCTACTCATTCATTCATTGAGGCATCAGTAGAGTCGAGCAGGATGTCGGATTCTTTACCTTCACCTAGCAGTACTCCAGATGGCCTAGAGCCGCGGTTTTCTCTCCCTCTCACAACACCTCGTTCTAGCAAAACATCATTGGCGATTGGTGGTGTTACTATATACGTTTATGGACTAGACGAGCTGAAACAAAAGTCTGGGGTGGACGTGGCAGTTTTGTATCTTGCCCATAACCGAACACGAACGTATCTAGTAACGGAAGGCATCGCGCATGAGATTCTGCATAGATATAGATCTGATGGCAGGAAGAAGAAAGTTGAGATGATTGCCGTCACGATGAACATGAGGAATCATGGGGATCGCGAGGTATGTGCTATTAACTACCTGTGTCGCCATGTTGACAACTAACATGGACCGAATTCAATAGGTCAGTCCAGAAGCAAACTTGACGTGGTCAGGTGGTAATGAAAACCATGCGTAAGTTATGCCAGCTTGTTCGAAACTGAATTTTTTCTAGATTTTGTCCTCTCTTTTAATTAGGCACTACTGAATCGAGTATTATTTTTATAGCGTCGACTTAATGTCCATGATATCCGGGGCAACACAAGATTTCAAGCTTGTACTCGACTTTTTACCAGCATATTTCCCACAATTCAAGAGCTTGCACAACATCATGCTCGGTGTCTCGTTAGGCGCCCATACCGCCTGGCGAATGGCATCGATTGCGCCTGGCCAGTTTGACGCCTTCGCAATGGTTGTAGGCTGCCCAAACTTGACATCCCTCCTCCTGGAGCGTCTGGGAATTGACGCCTCAGCAATTGGCGTTAAGGGAGAAGAACTAGAGGCTGTCAGTTATGAACAGTTGGAGAAAATCATGAACGAGTCGCAACGACGTCGATGGCCACGCGCATTGGCAGAGTTAGTCCGTGAGGGTGACAAAAAGATATACGAAGAATTCCCCGCCGATGTACCTTTGTTCATGTGCAATGGAGAGTACGATAAACTGGTACCCGCACGATATACAACATCGTGGTTGGAAAGGAGAAATGCCATGCTGAATGAAAAGATGGTATCTGGAGACAGCAACGCCAAGCTGTTCATACAGGAGAATACAGGGCATAGCTGTACGAAAGAGATGGTTGCAATGCTTGCCGATTGGTTGAGCGATTTGTATAAACTGTAGAAGAGAGGTTTAGGCGCTTTATAAATTTTTATTACTAGTTAATCACTGAGATGCTATGTGGAAGACTGTCTGCATCGGTAGGCGTTGCCATAGTTCATTTTCGACATATGCGAGATAGTACTTTTCAGTTCAAATGGGGTTTCCATTAAACGGCCTACCGCTGGCCTATTTAATTATCTATTCTTTTATTTAAGTTCGTTTATGCTTCTTTCAATTCTTAAGAATATATTCTTGAAATACTTCGCCTACAATTAGAATATTATTCTATTACAGAAGATGGTCTAATGGGTCTCTTCGGTCTCATTCCGCATACTGAATTTACTGCTTTCTGCCCTTGAGTGCGATTTCCATAGCTGAATGCATTTTTTGTGCTTGAATGCGGTTACCTTAGTAGTTTCCATGGGCGGCTTGGGCCAGCCTACCTCTACCTCCGACCACGGCGATAGCTTCTAATGGAGGTGGACCGGATGCGCTGGCGAGAGAGATTTGCTAGGCGCATGAAGGGTAGCGCTGAGGATCGTGGCCATGCGATAGGCAGCACGGAACTTTGGTTGTGCTCCCGTACATAGTATGTACGTACAAAAGGACTCAACTGCACAGGTGGGCACCTACGACAACGCCTCTCAGGCCGTATCCAAGCGTGAAAATACCAAAGCTTGATGAGTGCGACACTGGAGGGATGTGGTGATACTGAACATCAGCGAGCTGTTGGTAATTTGTCCATGATTTCGTTCATCTTTTCATCCCTTGGTTTATCACATGGCCTAAGTTTTGCATCAGCTATGCGTTCATTGGACTGGCTTTTCGACTATATTTGTTTCATGGACAATCTGCACATCAGGATCAACGACAGCGCTCGCGCTAAGGACGACAACTTTGACCAGCAGCGGCGGAAACTCCTCGATATAGTTTCGGATATATTGAACGAGAACACCTAGAAGGTGCTCGAAGCTATGAGCTACTAGCAGTATACCGACGTGGTCATTCTAACCATTCACGACAAGACCAGCCAGGCCGTCTCCGACATGGTTCAGAACAAGCTGCAGGTCAGTATGTCCTCGTCTGTGCAAAAGGAGATCTAGACCGCCCTCCCCCATGCTGGCGGCGTCGTTATTTGTCGTTTTCGAGCCAATTGCAACCTATTGCGGATACCAAAGGACTCGGAGCGTGCATGCTATCACTTCAAGTTGCCATCAAAGAGCGACTGAAAATGTTGCCGCCCTAATCTGCAGCCTAAGTATGAAGATGCCATTTTTGAACGCATCTGAGTCGCGATACTGGAGACTGGAGAAGGCTTCGACATCTCGTCAAGTGTCAATACTGCAAGAGGCCAAGATGGCTTGAATACAGCGTGCTTCTCTGGCCAACGCATACGACACCTGCCCGACACCCCGAATAATACATACAAGAGTGCACGTTCCGCACCTGTTCTCCAGAGCTTTGCGAAATTTGAGCAGAACCATGAAGCACCACGTGATTCCAAACCATCTACATAATCTGAGGCTCTTCTCCTCTGCCCTGCCTTCTCTTTCCGCTCGCTGTTCATCTCCTCTACACCCTGCACACCTCCAGGGCAACTCACATTGGATTTCCTTCTATCACCCAAGGTATGAGTATGGCCATATGAGAATATGCGTTCCTCTCCTCTTATCCAGCCCCAGAAGCTGCCTCTTCTTCTTCTTCTTCAATCTTGGAGCCATATCACGAGAATCATCAGACATCTCGCCAGAGGTACAAATAATCCCGACAATCTTTCAATGGCGATTCGTATTGGGCTCAGTCCCAAATAAGATCAATTCGTTAAGGAGTCCCTGACTGATCTCATGGCCAATCTTTGTTTTGACGAACGACGTGCACAGAAATGGTGCCATGCCTCAGATTGCAATGCATTCGGAGAGTATTCGCTGACCAGGACGAAGAGGAGGTGGAGATCTCCAGCACTGAGAATATGGTGTGGATGACGTTGCAGTAATGCAAGACAGAGACCATAGTGTTCAGCGATCAGTGTGCAGCCGCTACGGTTATAGTAGGCAAAGAGGCCAGCTTGATTAATAGCCAACGTAGCCATTTGGAAGTCGCCCAAAATGAGGGATCCAAAAGACACAGCGTGATATTGAGCGATCTCAAGCCGAAGCGCGCCTACACACCGAGCAGGCTGCTCTTAGTCGAGATATAGAGATTGCCTGAGTCACCGCTAAGCGTACTCTCGAGTCTACAGATGAGGATCTGAAGCGTGAAATCGAAATCAAGCGTGCGGCCGCTGAGATGGAACGTCTTCGTGCCCAAGATGTCGTCGAAGCAACCATTGTTCGCGAATCTAAACAACAATCCGTCGATGCAGAGACTTATGAGATGTCCGTCAAGGCAGCAGCCGAATGGGAAGCAGGAAAGCGGGCAGCTGACGTTAACGCATATTCGACACGCTTCGTCGCCGAAGCCGAAGCCATTTCGATCAAGAGGAAAGCAAATGCTGACCTTGTTCGCATCCAGAAAGAAGCCGAAGGTATCAAGGCGATGGAAGAAGCATACAGCGAGCTCTCCGGCGCATTTAGTGGTCCTGGTCGTCTTTTTCACTACATAATGATTAGGGACGAGACCTTTGTCAAGCTCGCCAATGCCAATGCCAGTCCTATTCCTGGATTGCAACCCAAGATTAGTGTTTGGAAGATGGGAAGTCAAGGCAACGACTCGAATCCCGCCGATTTCATGCGCAATTTTTACCAGATGCTCCCACTACTAATGTCTACGATCAACGAGCAGATTAGTATCACTCTGCCTGAGTGGCAGTTTGGCCTATTTAACGCCGCTTAGGAGGTATTGACGGAGAGCAAAGTGAATGGAGCTGGAAAGGCTAAATAAACAACAAGACGCTAGATAATCTGACTTTTCTTTTGTAGACTTATGGTTTCATATATATGATGAAGGGGCTGGGTTCCGGGATGCTGTTTGAGTTTGCTTTAGATTCGCGCACGAGACGAGATAAGAGATTGATGAGAGACCGTCGTTTTCTTTACATTACTTCGTTAGCTATTCCTGACACTATTATATGAATAGTTACTTATATACAAAACAAATATTTATTGCTGTTTTGTTCGTTCGCTCTCAACGCCATAAATGACGCACTCGTATCATGCCACTCTGCCTCCAATACGCGCCCTCCTCCAATTTTACGACGTGGGCGGAGCGTACGTGAACGCAATTTTGCAAATTTGACTAACGAAACCTGTTGTATCATCTACGTGTCTCTAGCAGACACTTTGAGGCCTTTTATACACATATCGTCATTGTGATTTCACAAAGCCTAAACTACCTTATACAAGTAGACAGCATAGTGTGCATTATACTTCATTTAAACGTAGTTACCAAAACCTCCATTAAGAAATCCACTTCTTATATTTATCGTCCGTACTATGAGCACTTTTAGCACCGTGATACAGAAATAGGAAACCGGCCTTAGTGTTTATTACACCATAATACCTATCATCGACTTACGAGATCTTGAAGCTAGGTTGAATGACACGTTTATTGACACAAAAAGTAAAGGACTCCTCATGATGTCTCATATAAAATAAGACCTAAGAACTATTCATAAGTCTCTTTGAATACTTATGAGCATGTACTTGATATCTATCCCAATTCATGAGATATCTTAGGTGTCTTGGGAATTAGTTCTATTACTGAAAACTTCATAGCCACGGGGATTGATATAGGACACAATTTTTTTTTGGTTTATCTATCCATCTATATAGGTCACCATGGCATATTTATTTCTCGGAAGTTGCTTGAGCTAGGGTATTTGCCATCTTTATATACAGAGCAGGTGTTTCTTATTCTGGCACCTTTGTTTGCACCGGGTACTCTGATGCTACTACTATTTCTGCCATAGAGCCCAGTTGTTTAGTTGCATCACGCAGTTCGTAACGGCAATCCGGAAAGGGCTATTGGCTACGGAGAGAGGTAGTTTCAAGTTCTCTGCTCCGAATCTCTGCACTCGAATGATTCTGCGTGCTTTCGGAGCCTTTCTTTTTTTTACATATGCTGGACGCGCTAAGATGTCTGTATGTGCGGGAAAGCGGCAATGCTACCAAAGTCCGATCCATACAGGAAGTCATTTAATTGTGCTACTAGTAATGCGTATTCTTCTGATTACACAAACGGTATATCTACTCGCTAATCACGATGCAGCGAATCAATTCCTCTGCCTTTTGAGACCATATCATAAGCGGCGAATGCCCACCGAAATCTCATTAAAATCGTTTATGCCCTTTACTTCTCCCATCCAAGCTCCATAGTGAACAATGGGCCGTACAATTTCAAGAGGTGTATGCCATCCAACTTTATACAAATCTCTTGTAGAAATCAGGTAACAAACAAGGCTTTATCAGGTAGCTGTATCCTAATATAACCTTTCAAAAGAGCACCTCCGATGCCTCCTATTCGTCGGAAACTTGCCTAGTGAAGCCAACTCAAGCACCACAGCAGGTAATCTTGAGCTTACTCACTATAAGAATAAATGATTCAGACACCTAAACCACACCCTGATATTAAGCCTCCCATTACATTATCTAACACGAACCTATCTATAGTTGTTGGCGGAGTACAATAAAAGCTCGCTGTCTTATACTGTTCTGGCCTTATTCGGAATAGACAGACAGCACAGTTAATTAAGTAGTCGCAAGTCAGAAGCTTTGGTAAATAAGACAGTGGTCATATTAAAATTATAAGTGACTAGAGCGTACAAGAACGCCATCCTCGGAGATTTTGGTAATTATATCTCTTAGTTCATTTATGCGCTTCTCGCAGATACTTCGAGGTGTTATGTTATACTTTCTGCATAAATGAGCCGCCACAGCAACAGCAACAGCATGCTGCCCTCCGTTACCCATAAATTTTGTGTTAGATGAAGCGACATGAGTTGTACTAATATGCTTCCCTGCCATCATCAGGTTGCTGACATTGGTAGAGTAAAGACAGCGGAATGGAATGTCGTAGGGCTTTCCATCTCGTTCATCCCATTCCCAGTCCTTGAGGCGGAAATCATAGTCTTTGTTACCGGGAATATGAAGACAAAAAGCCCCTTCGTTCTGCACAACAGCATCTGGAAACGCCGTGTGATTACGGACATCGTTTTCCGTAAGAACATAGTCGCCCTTATATCTTAAGAATTCTCCCTGTGCGGGCACAAAAGCGACCCAATCTAGTGAAAGATTGGCATACTTTTCGGGTTCCAGCCTCTTGACATTAGAGAATGTGCCGTAAATAGCGCGCAGCAGATGATCTCTGATGTGCTCTCCTTCTTTATAAGGATCGAGATATTGACCGAATTCCCAGTAATGAGTCATATCCAATTTCATCCTTCGTCGCATTGTTGGGTCAACACTATTCTCGACACGAGGGCCTGGGCCATTCTCTTCTCCATACTTGACAAGTTGACCCGAGAGGTTGGAGAATTCTTTGGACACGTCTGTGGCCCATGGAACGGCCGGGAAATGAACAGGTGACGCCGACATTTTAGTGCGAAAGAATACAGTGTTGCCATGATGCGCCTTGTCACCTTGCACCGGTGCCAGACTTTCGCCATACTCGTCTCTAGATTCGCGGCCAAACAAGGTCTCCGCGCCTGCATAAACTCCAAGAATAGCTTTGCCTGAGCAGTCGATGAAATTGGATGCCGAGAGACGAATTTCACGTCCACTCCTTGCATCACGGGCTAAAATAGATACAATCTTTCCTTCGACGGTCACGGCCGAGCATACGGTATGCTCCATGAAGACAGTTGCGCTGGACTCGGCCTGGAGTAGCTGAAGCGCAACTAGATCGCCATTCTCATGACGCTCATAGATTTCATCGACAAGCCATCCAACCCTTCCCCGTGGACGTAGTCCAATCTCGGGACTTGCGTTGCCGCCCAAAAATGGACGATCATGAACCAAGGCCACACGCTCTCCCAATCGTGCCGATGCCAGAGCAGCAGTGATGCCAGGCACTCCGCCACCCACTACGATGACATCAAAGGTTCCTGCATCAACTGGCTCATCTGGAAGTCCCCGTAGCCGCCTTCGCCAAGAACGCTGTGTCTCATCATTTGCCACCGGAGGAGGAGTATCGCCGGTACTGAAGAAAAGGGCATCGCAACGGCCGCAAAACCCGGTCAAGTCATGCAGCGCCAGCTTGGCTGGGCCTGAAGAAAGCTCTACCTGACCCCCGAATTGCCAGCTCCAATCTTTACTATTTTCGCCAAAGACTGTGCCAAGGACGTGTCCGTTGATAATGAGGTTGAATCTTCCCGGGTGATGATCAGGAACCCAATCCTTGGCACGAACCCAGATATTGTAACTCCCCGATTCGGAAACGCCGACTGTGGTTGTTGCATCTGCCACTGGCGTTCCATTCCCATGAGCTAGAAGGTACGGCGATCCCATCTCTAGCTCGAATTGGGAATCTAGCACCCAGCCGCCGAAATCTTCAAACGACTCGGCTTCAACGAGGAGATCATAGTTTCTGGAGGCCATGATACAAGAAATGAGACAGCTAGGCATCTAATGTTGGTATTGGAGTTGCCTTGAGAAATGGTAACAAGGGTGCACAGCGGATGTTATTGCTCGACCCGGCACTCAAGATGTATCAAATGATGGTTTATAGATGAATTGATTTGGCTATTGCTTGGTCACGATTAGTTATACACATCTGTGGCCTCGGCTTACCCCACAATTGTGAAATAGTAATCAAGAACCGAGTTTACAGCACAAGTGCAGATGCCTCTTTAAAGCCGAATTGCTGTTACCGCAAAATCGCCCGAAATCCACACATCAAAAGGAATAAAGTACTCTGTAAAAGCCAAGGAAATGACCACTAATTGCGCTAAGTGCATTGAGTCATGTCATGGAAATACTAATCGCTTCGTACATTGAGCTATGGTAACTGAATTGAGGCGGTACATAAGTACTACGCCACAAACCTTGACAAATGAAAAGAAATAACTTAAAGTGTCTCGCCGAGCAAGGGGAGGTTTCACAGTGAAAAGAAGGTGTTGGTGTACCGGAAGAATAGTGGCATTATACCACCATAATTCATTACCAACATACTACTAACGTTTGGCATAATTATATCATAGTGCGAGCGAGATTAAGCGAAATCTATCATCTGTATCTCACTTGAATACACCACAATCATATTTTCCTATTCTTCTTTCCTAGCATTCATCACATTCAGGAGACAGCTCGTACCCTACAGTTATCCAGATCCCCAATTATTGAGCAGGGACGAGTACGATAGACGCACGGTTATATAAGGCATCCTTGATACGATATGGAATACGGCGCCCTCAAATCTTTAAATGCCCAAAGAAGCAATCCGCGATGCACAATGATGACTCATTTTGCTTACGTACACAGGCGTGGCGCAGAAACAGATACTAGTACTTTGTCTCCGTACCTCCGGTCCGATGAATGGCCGAATCGCAAAAAAACCACCCCGCCAATTCGCCTCTGAGTCAATCTGCCCCGCGATAAAAGGACATTTTGGTTCGATAGTAGGAAAAAAAAGCTGATAACAGACGACGCTGCGAATTGCATCACCAACAGCAGCAACAGAAACAAAAGAAGCGACGAATTCGGCACTTGAAGCATACAATAGGGGAGCGCCATGGCCGCCGCAGACGCATCCGAGAAGCTCGCGCTCATCCGCGAGAATCTTGCAGAGATTCTGAACCCGGAGATTATCGAGAAGATCCTGGCCGAGGGCCGCCATCCTAAGATTTACTGGGGTATGTTTGGCTGGCTGCTGTTTTGCTCTATGCTGTAGAGATGGGTGAATTTGACTTGATCGCTAACAATTGACGCTGTTTCTTAGGCACTGCGACAACCGGCCGCCCTCACTGTGGCTACTTTGTTCCCGCCATCAAGATTGCGCAATACCTGGCTGCCGGCTGCCATGTGACAATTCTCCTCGCCGATATCCACGGGTTCCTCGACAACCTCAAGGCGCCGATCGAGCTGGTCGAGCTTCGAGTCGAGTTCTACCGATTCGTCATCACCGCCATCTTCAAGGCCGTCGGCGTGTCGACGGAGAAACTCAAGTTTGTGCAGGGCAGCTCGTACCAGAAGACCCCCGAGTATATCATGGACGTCTACAAGCTGTCGTCTATCATCTCAGAGCACGATGCCAAGAGGGCCGGCGCTGAAGTGGTTAAGCAGACGGACAATGCGCCTCTGTCTGGTCTACTCTACCCCATTCTCCAGGTAGGCAGCCGTCGCGATCGTGGAATTAATGCAAGGCAAGTCTTTGTGCTGAACTAGGTTGCTTGCAGGTTCTAGACGAGCAGTACTTGGATGTAGATGCTCAGTTTGGAGGTATGTATAGTATTCCTCCGTCAAACGAATCAACTTGTTCTAATGCCCTTTAGGTCTTGATCAGCGCAAACTGTTCATCGCCGCCAAGGACTGGCTACCCAAGCTGGGATACAAGGAGGTGAGCTAACGAGCTGTCCAACTGCCGCTCGCGTCGAATCGTCTCTAATGAACATACTGCAGCGATGCCACCTGATGAACCCCATGGTTCCCGGCCTCAAGGGCGCCAAGATGAGCTCAAGTGACGAGGGTAAGAGACTCCCTAGTCATGGTATAATAATAAGCATGCAAATGAATCGATGCTGACTCACCATGTGCAGACAGCAAAATTGACCTCTTGGATGCCCCGGATGTCGTCGCTAAGAAAATCCGCAAGGCCCTTGCCACCCCCAAGGTGGTTGAGGAGAATGGCATCCTGGCTTTTGTCGAATACGTTCTGCTGCCGGTCTCAGATCTGCGTGGAAAGCGAGAGTTTGTTGTTGACCGTGAGAGAGACGGCCTGGAGCCGTTGGTTTACAACACCATTGCTCAGATGCACGAGGATTATAAGAATGACGTGGTACGTATTAGTCAAGTGATCCATCAGCTTTCATGACTTTAGCAAATGCTGACCAACCCAATAGCTGTCACCACAAATTCTCAAGGCAGCAGTCACAAAATCACTAAACGAGCTGCTGGCCCCGATCCAAGCGGAGTTCCTAGCGTCAAAGGAATGGCAGGACATTGCCATCAAGGCCTACCCCCCACCCGCAAAGAAGGAGAAGAAGGTCAAGGACAAGGGCAGCCGCCACCCCGGAAACGCCAAACAAACGGATGGGAAAATAGACGTCAAGGGCCTGAAGGAGGCTATCAATGAGGTTTAGGGGTTGATGATGTAGATGTAGTGGCATTCGCAAAGGGAGCGGGCGCTTTGACAATCTTCGGACTGCGGCATAGACAGACGAGCAGGGTGCAAAACATTCTAGAATACCCGATACATACGGAGTACATGCAGTTACGAATATATTTGGTCTTGATTCCTGGTATTAGCTTCTTTACAGAGCCACAATTCGCATCTATTATATGAAATGAATATCTTGTACTTTGCCTCGTACCAGTTCTCATAGAATAACTTTGATGCCAAAGCTTACGACGCCATCGACCTTGACAATCTCTGACATCTTTATAGTCCTTTTCAGGGAGCACAAACTAAAGGACCCGCATTATCATTGCTCTGTATACTAGAGCTATGGGATTGCTTGCCCCGAATGACACCGTATATTCTTTGTGTAAAATCCATGACCCTATCACAGGCTCGCTCTCGTTTAAGCAAAAAGGGAAAAAATCGCATTCAGCTATCGAGCCAACCGAAATGGAAACCCCTACCCCCAAATTTTGGCAAACCAGACTCCACTATTCCTTCCAGGTCCTGCATAAGCCTCTAAAAAAAAGCTTGAGTACGGAGTAATACGTGTAGATCGTTGAAATATGGAATCGGCAGCTGTTGTTGGTACGTACTGTCGAGTCTTTTCTGGAGCTAACTAAGAAATAATAGTCTTCTATCGGAGCTATGTTGACAATGCGAACGAATGACGCTGACTTGTGCAGTTGTTTCTATTCCATCAAGCTTTCATTATTTCCTAATACATCTAGAGATTCAACTGCTAGCCAATTCCCTCAAGGGCTATACATCTCTTTTGTAGGATCGCTGTGTCACCGTAGCTAACTGGTTTCAGAGTCGCACATAAAGTCACCGGGTGCATAATGAAACACAGTCATAGACACCAAGTGCTATCGCATGGTACGACTTATACATGAAGCCCACAGGATGCAACACACATACATGGAAACCCCCTCCATCGGTCATATCGCCGTTTCCGCCGCACCGCAAGTGTGTTAAGGGGTGCCGTGTTTCCATCCATGGAAATTAGTCCGGCGTATGGGAAGTCCGCGATGGATATACTGCATCATGGCTTGTCACCCGGTATATTTCCGCAAACACACACACTTGGACATGATATTCTCTCGTTCTATGGTAGAAATATATAGAGCCTTGCATGTGTTGTCAGTAAACGCAAATCAAAGCAAGGCATATTTGGCGCAGCCCCACTGCGGAGTGGTCAACCCGTGGCCACAAGGGGTTACATCAATGCTACTTTATGGCAGGGGGGATCTTCATGTTTGCTGCTTGAAGCGATGCGTGTGGCTTAGGCTCCGAGGAGTTTCCACGGATATGATTCCAGTGTCCCCCTTTGAGTCTCTTCCCTTTTTGTGCAACAATTCGAGCGGTGCCTGTAGGACGCAATCCGGGTTTTTTGCATCTTCCGTGAGCTGTCGTTGAAACCGAAATTTCCGATCTCAACGGGAGTGCTTCACCGCGTATTGGATCGCAAATTAGGGCATATGAAGATTTGGACAATGAAGTAGCAGTAGTTGTGATAGCGTGGCTCGTTTGTGTTGTAGGGGAAGCAGCAGGGGAACAAACTCGTGCGCGATGTTGCAAGTGTAACACTCAACTCCGCTCTATATAAACTGTGGTCTACCACTACATAGACCAGTAGATACTACACTCTCTCTTCTTCTCTTCTCATAGTATCATTAGAAGCATTGGAGAAAAAAAATTGTTGAAGACAAGAAGGATTCCGAAACCTTTTCGCGATGGGCGTTCTCATCGGCAACGACGCTGCAAAGGTCGTCATCCCAGTCAAGCTTAGCTTGGCTCTTCCACTCGGTGTTATAGTGTTTGTAGGTTCTTCTGTCATAGGTCTTTTGCACGATTTTAATACGTTGCCGTTATCATCTAGGGTTTTGGCTACCTCGTCTGGCTCGCTATCTACAATCTCTACTTCAACCCTTTGCGGAAGTTTCCCGGCCCCAGATTGGCAGCCATTTCTCGAATCCCCTATTCTTGCCTCCTTATCAGTGGTGAAGGACACCGCGAGGTTCTGGGTCTTCACAAGAAATATGGCCCCATCGTTCGCGTCGCTCCCGATGTCCTTTCTTTCAGCCACCCCGATGCTATGAACGACATCCGCGGCCACCGCAAGGCCGGGCAGCCAGAACACCCAAAGGATCCTATTCGCCGAGAGTTACATTTCAAAAACATTATTGGTGCTGACCGTGCCGATCATACACGTTACCGCAGAAGTTTGGCAAACGGCTTTTCACATCAAGCAATGCTGGATCAGGAGCCCATCATCAGCGAATATGTCGACCAACTTATGGAGTCGCTTGAGAAGAATTGCGCCAATGGAACTCAGCAGATTGACATGGTCCGATGGTTCAACTATACAACGTTTGACATCATTGGAGATTTGGCTTTTGGCGAACCATTCGGCTGTCTCCATAGCTCCGCATACGATCCTTGGGTCCAACTCATCTTTAGCAGTGTCAAGAACATGGTCTACATGGGTGCCCTCAAGCATCTCAAATTAATTCCCAGGAGGTTGCTAAAATCTCTCATGCCATATCTCATGCCCAAGGGTCTGTCGACTAAATATGCCGAGAATCAACATCTCTCTGCCATGAAGGTTAAGAAGCGCCTCGAAACTGGTTCTAATCGCCCCGATTTCATTACGTCAATGACAACAAAGCGCAATGGAGAAGTAAGCAAATCAAACGCAATCACACAGGAGATGAATGACACTAACTGCAGCCTCTAGTCTCTTAATTTCCAAGAGCTCACATCTAATGCTGCCATGCTGATTATTGCGGGCTCAGAGACTACAGCCACGGTCTTGTCTGCAGCAGCCTATTACCTAGGTCTCCATCCGGAAGTCCAAGCAAAACTAGCCCAAGAAGTGCGAACAACCTTTAACAGTGTCGAAGATATTAATATTACCAGCGTGCAGCACCTCAAATACATGTTGGCTGTTATTGACGAAGTTATGCGCATGTATCCTCCCGTTGCGGGTGGTCTGGCACGAATCACCGCTGAAGGAGGTGCTACCATTGCTGGCGAATATGTTCCTGAAAATGTACGTCTTTATTTTCCATTTCTTCGATGCTCATACGATGAGAATAAAAATCTCTGACCTGGTTAATTTAGACCCTTGTTGAAGTTTGGCAATGGCCTTTGTTCCACAACCCAAATTTCTGGACGCAGCCCGACGACTTTCTTCCCGAACGCTGGCTTGGTGACCCTAAATTTGCAAACGACAGGCGAGAGTGTTTTCTGCCATTCTCTATCGGCCCTCGTAACTGTGTTGGCAAGAAGTAAGCATTGATTCGCTCATTGGCGCGTGCGCCTGAAAGCTTTTCGCTGACATTTCCAATTAGCCTTGCATACTCTGAAATGCGCCTTATCTTGGCTCGTGTTATAATGCAATACGAAATCAAGCTTGCTGAGGGAACTGAAGGCTGGGATGACAGAAGCAAGGTCTATTCTTTGTGGGAGAAGGGCCCGGTGAATGTTTACATGGTCCCAAGAAAGGTTGAGTAAGAAGACGGTGGTGGAATATTAGGAAATGGAGATTTATATTTCTGAAGTGGCAGTTTGTTTTCATCGTAGCGATAGTATGAATTTGATTAAGATTCAATTGGAATATTTGACATGCACACCATGCAGATGCATGCAAGCTCGGCGTCTGGCCTGTGGCAGGCAGTAGAAATAAGAGTAGGTAGTTTATTAAGTGGTGCTATTCAATTTACCTCTTTAATGCGAAGGATGAAGTGTAAAACTATTTTGGGCCAATATTAAAAAAGAAATTGATCTCTCGCCGCTTAAATTCATGTTCAGGTATACAATTTACGTTTCTACTATATATATGTTACACAATACATGTATCTTTGAAGTCATCTTGGTTCTTACGCAGCCAGGGCTTCTAATACCCGCCCGGTCATGGCCAGAACCTTTTCCTCTTCCAACCTCCGTGCAACAAGCTGTAAGCTGATCGGCAGCCCGTGCATCAGCTCAGCATCATCTACACATTGCTCTTGTTAGCATCGCAGTCGCAGCAGGGCGCCCAGAATGGAACGGTAATACGTACATGTCTCGTGAATGTCTTTGCACTCGCTGCTGAGGGGAGCGTAATCTTCTCGGGCCACATCGATGCTTCGATCTACATCCAAGCCGGTAGGGAATGACACGGCAGAGTAGTCGAGCACATTGTAAACACCAGTGTATCCGACTACGAATCATTAGCAGGCGACACCTAAAACATACGGAAGTCAGGCAAATGAGATCACATACCGTGCTTAAACATTCCGCTCTTGACTGTGTTGAAGGGTATTGTGGGCAGCAAAAGAGCATCAAGGCCAGCCTTGTTCCATCTGTCCAAGTGGCGGTTCTGAAAGTCGGTCCTCTCCAGGTGAAGCTTCCACATCTCCGCAGTGCTAAGTTCCCTTGCAATGCCATAAGGCGCCATCTCCTCCCTCAGCGGCTCACCTGTTGGCTCAAGTTGTGACTTGATAGTCATGCCGCCATCAGCCACAAACATGCGCTGCATCAGTAGGTAACCCTCGGCCTGGTCAGAATGATCCCACTCCACAATCTCATGACCAGCGGCCTTGAGCCTGGAGACTGTGTGCTTGAGCGCGCGAGCCACGGGAGCTGTGGGATGGACCATGCCGTCGTGCCACATGACGCCGATACGGAGCTTCGAGGGAAGCTCTGCGTCTCTCCAAGGAATCGGCACGCATTTGGGGTCTCGGAGCCATGGCTGGGAGTTGATAACGGCCTTGCTGTAGAGCGTGACACCGCTCAGAGTAGGGGCTAATGGGCCATTGACAGAGGCGATGGCTTCTTGGCCAGGCATGCCGGATCTGCAGTTTCGTACGGGGAAACGGCCGGACGAAGGACGAAGGGTGAAGATGCCTGTACAGGCAGCTGGAATTCTAAGCGATCCGCCTATTGTTGTTGCATGTTAACTATGTTCTTCATTCTTGTAGACATGATGCACTTACCAATATCTGATCCAACACCCACGGGGCTACCCTTCATGACAATGAGCGCAGACTCTCCACCAGAGCTGCCACCGCTCGTCGTCCGCCTGTTCCTCGGATTCAAAGTACGTCCGAATACATTGTTGACCGTCTCAGCAATCATCATGGCTGTGGGCACATTTGTCTTGACATACAAGACGGCGCCAGCTTCCGCTAGCAATTCAGCCAGCGTTGCGTCTGCCTTGGCTGGATCGCCCACGTGCATCGCCATGCCTACTGTAGAGTCAACGCTCTGAACGTTGATGTTATCCTTGAGCGAGATGGGAAGGCCGTGCAGAGGGCCCATTGGCTTGCCCGTTTCCGCAAGGTATTGGTCTCGAGCGCGAGCCATGGCGATGGCGCGATCGAAGAAGATTTCGGACAGACAGTTCGTCTAAGCTAGGTCAGCATCGAACCACCAGCAAGAGACGGGAACAGAGAAGGAAATTGAGAGTGCCGGAGAACAGAGAAACTCACAAGCTGGTGTGCGGCAGCTGCCCGCTTGCAAAACGCCCGAGTCACATCCTCCGACTTCAAGGCACCTGTCGCCAGCTTGGAGAGGAGCTCTTCAGCAACCAAGCTGGTGATGGCCAGCTCTTCCTCTGTGAACCACCCAGACGCCTCAGGCCAGCCTGTCACGTCATCTTGTGACTCTGGAGGCATCAGGCTTTCCGGGATGCGCCATTCCTTGGGTATAGAGGCTTGCAACTCGCTGCGTTTCTTTGCGCCGAGCTCCTCCCAAGATAGCCTTGCCCCACTGGCAACATTTACACCGTTGGCAGCACTGTTGGCGCCGTTGGTGAGGTTGGAATCTCCAGAGACAGTCATCTCGACAGCTTGGCCTTTGCTTGCTACCTTCTTTCTTCTTTCTTCTTTCTTTCTTATCGAGCAAGTGTTTCCGGAGGAAAGACGAAGAGAAGGTGTTTGGGGAAGAGAATAGTTTCCGTGACAGATAGTGGCTTGGGAGAGGGCAAGGATAAGGTTAGAGTCGGGGCTTGTTGCTTGACCCGTCGCTCTTGGGCCTAATGTATCCTTTTCTCTCTTCTCTGTCCTCCTCCAAACTGTTCAGGACGCCAAGGACCAGCCAATCTTGCCCGCGCCCGATGCCGGATACTCTGTCCGTGATACGATAAACCCGCATGTTTCAATTCCATCGGGCTCTACAATGGCTCGAGGCTGGCCGGTGCGGGGTCTCTCGCATTCCCGGGGTCAGAGGATCCGTTTTGCCATGGGGGCCCGTTGCCGATACGAATGCATGTTCCATCGTAACGAGCAAGAGATGAAACTAAATCATCTCCAAAAGGTGGACCGCTGGCTGGGGGGGGAGGATCCGATGCCGTGATTATGCCTTGATTCTGTCCTTTCCTGAGCGACGAAGCGCCTTCTTCTCCACCAAGTTATCGCACCGCATGCCGAGAAGATGTGATGGTAGATTGATTGCCTGTTTCGGCATAGACGATTCGAGTGCGGCACTACAATAAGGTTCTGATATCATATCTTTTGAGGTGGAGATGGTGAAGGGGAGGGGCGTGCTCTCAACTAGCCGCTGGTGGCTTGATGCCATGCACCCCAGCTTTTAGTTGAGATGTAGGATATGTTGAGTGGTTTTTCAGGATGATATGGGTGATGGGTTAAGTGCGAGACATTGCTGCTATATTGCTCTCGTCGTGGATGATTCAATAGTTGATACTAGCACCGGGGTGATTTCTCGTTTTGTCTCCGAGGCCCCAAGCTGAATATTCAGCTGAACAAACAGGATGAGGATCTTTTAGCATAATCGGGATGATTGCCAGTCGTTTCCATGGGACGCGGAGCACGGATCTGCCTGGGATGCACAGCCAATGGCAGCGCATCAGACTGAGGGAACCAGATGAGACCTACTATTAGTAGCGTTAGCGCATGTCTTGTTTGTTGAAATACTACTCGAGGTGTGAAAAACGGTGAAAATAACAAGGATAACAACGTGTTTGCGGTGAGGCATCCTTGTGTATGAATTTCTCATCATCTCATAGTATGTACATAGCCATCAGCTTGTCGACTGGTGCAACGTTGGCGTGCGGGCACTTGGTTGCACCGACTAGAAGAGAAACTGGATATCATCCCCAAAATTATTTCGCACTTAGATACATGTAGCTACACCTTCTATGAGGTTATCCCAAAGGGCGCAAAAAGGGGATGGGAACAAGGGGGAAAGCATAGAGATATGAACATTTTTTACGGTGGAAGAAGATGAGCAAAAGTCCATTATCCTATGGACTGTCAATATAGTATTGTAAGCTACCTATTCATAAATACAACTCGCTGGTGCCCGTTAGATCGGTCGATGAGAATAAATCGACATAGCTCCCTAATCCATTCCCTTCTACTAATTGTAGCAGATTCCCGTTTTAATAGACCGATACTACCTATGAGTTATATGTCCTTCCAAAAAGAGAAGAAAAGAGGAAAAAAGGGAAAAAAAAGGAAAAACAAAGAAAAGAAAAAAGAAAACCCAAAAATCGCTTCCATCTCCGCAATATATATATTAAAAAAAATCCAATTACTTGATCTCTTCTTCGGGTTATACCAGCCTTTTCATCTTCCAACGATCCTCGCATCTGGCCAAACCATCCGGGTATCGTCGAACGCCGGCATGATTGCAATTATGCCAGTACGCCCGTATAGCATCACACTGCTTCACTGAGCTCGCGTTGATACCGGCCAGATATGCCGGAACTGCCATGTGGATGTAAAACTGCGAAGACGATGACGTTTCTGCAATGATCTGGCACGTTCGGTCCACCGCCAGGGAAATCGTGGCTGCCTTGGACACCGCCGAAGGCTCCTCTCGGACCTGCGTCAGCACAGCAATGACGCCGGCGCAGCGATAAGCATCAGCTGAACGATCCCAGTCAGTAGTGCCTTGGCCAAGCTTGAGGAGCTGCTCCATGGCGAGAATGGCACTGTTGGAGGGATTAGAGACCACCTCACCACTCGCCACACGGGTGAAGAGCTGAAAAGTATCGGCTGGGCAACCAACCGTGCGGAAGAAGCTGTCTGTCAGGAGATCGCGGTGCCAGCTCTCGAAGATGAGGTCTGTTGTCCCCCGAATGATGCAACCAGTTGTGTCGAACCAGACCAGACGAACCACCATCTCGCTCAGACCGGTGACACTCCGTGATAACGTGTCCAACTCGGCCCGGCTCTTGCAGTGATAGTCCAGCAGCGACTTGGCGCCGTAGAGATGGCGCTGCCAGTCGCCGAAGCCGCTGTCGCACACCTCGAAGAAGGCAAAGGCCGCGATGCCGATAAAGGCAAAGGGGTTGGTGGCCTTTAGCGTATCCTTGAGGCTCATGAGGGCGTCCAGGCGGTATCGCGCCATGGTCTCCGACTCCCACAAGTCAGCGGCGCCAGTCGAGGCTCGCGCCGGATGGCCATCGATGCGGGCCTGGACAAAGTCGCGCAGCCGCGAGATAAGGCGCAGGGCCTCGACGGACAGATAGTGGTTGCTCCGCAGCGCATCACCGTCGAGCGAGATGATTTGCTGGCACAGCGACACCAGCGGCCGGATGAAGCTGTTCTGGTCGGCCTCAGACCAGTTGATAGGCTCGTCGCCGGGGCTCGATACCGGCCGGTCAGACGGCGACAACGAGGAATCCCCCGGGCGGTCCGGGGTGTGACCCGAGTCGCTGGATCGCGACAGCGTCGACTGCGATCTGGCCTGGCGAGGGCGCGTGATGGTCGGGGACGTGGACGAGGCATCCTTTGCCGACGAGCTGGCGCCGACCCAGATGACTCGCTGCGGATAGCCGCCACACGGCACGCCAGCGGCGATGCACTGTTACACACACATGATGAGCATTGATGGATGTCATGCCATGTCATCTAGAAAAGGGGGAAAGCCAAGCAACAAGCAACATCAGACACGAGGCATGAGACAACAAGCAAGGGCTGGATGAGGGCATACCCACTTCTCCGCACGAGGGTCTGTTCAGATCGCACTTGACGTCTCTTAGCTTACAGCTGCGACAGTCCCGATCCCGGCGCATGCCACGCGGCTTTCCGACTGGCCTGTTGCGCTGTTGAAGAACCCCATCCTTGGTGTTTGAACTGGAAGCCATTCCCAGCTTGCTCGATTTGGTAGGTTGACAAGTGACAAATCGGGAAGGGAACCAAACGAGGCCAAAGATAGGTATGGGGGGGGAGGGGGGTGGCGGGTGTGGGCTAACAAGGAGAGGGGGGAAGAAAGAGGAGAAGGGGAAGGGAGAAGAAGAAGAAAGGTGAAAAAAAAGAAAAGATCAGGGGATGTCTAGCATCTCGATGCGTGGTGTGGATAGATTGTATGTATGTAGGCGAGCAAAGGATTTGGTCCGTCTGCGGGGGTTGCAAGGGACGGATCTTGTTATCGCAGCTCCATAGTGCGACTCTGGTTAATTGCCCGGCAGCCTACCGGAGACGAGACGTGATTCTCCGCATGACAAGAGGCCCGAGTTGGAAGCTAGCAGTTGTCAGCAAACGAGATACTACTACTACTACTACTACTATTACTACTATTACTACTACTACTATTACTACTACTACTATTACTACTATTATTACTACTACATGCTACTACTGTCAGTTCTCGCCAGATGGAGATGGAGCCTCGCCTTGAGCCTCGCCTTTAGCCCCCAGCCCCCAGCTACCCCAGCTTTTGTCATTCTAATAAGATGGGGGCCCTCAAATACGGAGTACTACCTAGTAGTAGTAGTAGTAGTAGTAGTAGTAGTAGTAGTAGTAGTAGTAGTAGTAGTAGTACTATATGTTGTGCTTCCCCACGATTTTGATTCACCGGCCGATGGCTGATGACGCCCTCGTCTTGTGTAGCTCGAGGCTAGAAACATAAGTACTAGTGCTATGGATTACCGAGTCTCGTGGAATAATGACAATGTACTCCGTACAGCTCGAGCCAACGCTAAGGAGTTCCATGCCAAACCCCAAACAGGGATCTCAACTCGGCCAACTTTTTAGTTTAAACACCATTGAGCTCTAACAACCACTAATGGGCGTATCTGGCACTTGATCCAGTTCATCACCGCTCTCACGCGACAGGCCGAAAAGGCGCGGACTCGGACTACATGTGCTAGTATCTGGGCGTCGTACATACCTAGTAGTACATACTAGGCAGAGATTGGAGATAACGGGGGGCTTGAGAGACTTCTTATCTCGCCACTAAGATACTCTTGAAGTTTTTTTTTTTTTCTTTTTTTCTTTTTTTATTGCCAGCATCGATTCCGCTCACATGGCGGTTTTTTAGCCGACGACAAGGGGTGCTTGACAAGAAACGACTTTCCGACGGGGGTGTGGCCGATTACTGACGGGCCAGTATCCAACTCATAAGATCCACCAAGCACCCTCGTCTTCTTCTCCCAGAGATCGACCAACAAAGAGACAATCAGCTACAAAGTCTCTCGAGGCGGACAATCCCTTGCTGTCTTTGTTTGGGAAGAAACGAAAAACTTCACAGACTCTTTCCTTACCTTGCTCTGAGCGCGGAAACCGGAGGCCTGCTCGATCCTCCTCGGCAGTTCAAAATGGTGCACCAAAAAGTCCGCGACTACTTCCACGCGGATTACAAGCCTGGAGAGCGCACGCTGATACGCAAGATTGACTTTTTCATCTTGACGTTTTGCTGCCTCAGCTACTTCATCAACTATGTAAGCGCTGTGGCCTGCCTGGCGTGTCCGCTGGCTAACCAACGTCTCATCAGCTTGACCGCTCCAACCTATCCAATGCATACGTCTCGGGCATGAGAGAAGATCTGGGATTTGTTGGAAACCAGCTCAATGTAATCAACACTTGCTTCACAGTTGGGTAAGTGACTGATCTTGCCCTTTCTTGATCGACACGGTGGGAGTTGGAGAGAGACAAAAAGACCAGCTATTAACAACATCGGGCTCATAGCTACGTTCTGGGCCAGGTCCCCTCCAATCTCTCCTTATACTACGTGAAGCCGCGCATTTGGTTCCCCTTGATGATGCTTTGTTGGGGCGGCCTCACCATGGTCACGGCCTCTGTCCACAAGCCGCAATCCATCATGGCCATCCGTTTCTTCCAGGGAATCTTCGAGGCCTCCACCTTCGTCGGCACGCATTACATCCTGGGTGCCTGGTATACGGAGCGTGAGCTAGGCAAGCGTAGTGGAATTTTCACCTCGTCTGGTCTTGCCGGCAGCATGATTGGTGGCTTCATCCAGACGGGCATTCACTCAAGCCTCAACGGCCGCAGTGGACTTGCAGGATGGCGTTGGCTTTTCATCATCGACGGCCTTCTCACCATTCCTGTTGCGCTGTATGGCTTCTTTTTCTTCCCGGACACGCCCCGCAACACGACGGCCTTTTATCTCACCGAAGAAGAAAAGCTCCTGGCTGTGGCCCGCGTGCCTGTTGTTGAGGAGCATTCACCCATCACTCTGCGCTTCCTCAAAAAGGTCCTTTTATCCTGGTACTGGTGGGGTTTCGTCATGCTCTGGGTCATTGCCGGAGAAACGGAGTCGTTTTCTTCAAACTCACTTCTTGCCCTCTACCTGAAGAGTCATCCCACAACCAAATACACTGTTTCTCAACTTAACAATTATCCTACAGGAGTACCGGCTGTTGGCATTGTTTCGACCTTATTCTGGGCCACACTAACAGACTTCTTAAATGGGAAGCGGTTTCTTGTTGGGTATTTCATTGGTATCACAGGCATTGCCACCTCCATCATGATCCTGGTAGCATCACACAACCCAACCAGCTCGCATTCTACCACAGTAGTTATGGCCGCATATTATTGGGCCGGATCCGTCTACGCATGTCAGGCGACCTTCTTCGCCTGGTGTAACGATTCGATGCGGCATGAAGAGCATGTCTTCCGAGCTGTCGTCTTAGCGGGCATGAATTTAGGTAATTCTCAACGACCGCCCATCTCCCCACTTTTTTTTTTTTTTTTTTTTTTTTTTTTGGTGTGTGAATACTGATGGAATCTAGGTAATAATGCTGTAAATGCCTGGTGGAGTATCATTTTCTATGGAGCTTCTCACGCTCCATGGTTTATTGTGAGTCTTTTCATTCTCATACACAAAACTACTTGCTAATAGCGCTTACAGCGTGGAATGTGGGCAATGATCGCTTGCTGTATTGCCCTTGTAATCTGGACAATTATTCTAGCTTACACAGACCGCCGCGATAGGAAAAAGCGTGAGCTTAGCGACGTAAGCAGGCTGAGTATCACGATTGAGGGTAAGGAGTAGCGTGGATGGTTGTTTTCGTGGTGTTCAATTTACAGTTTTTTACCTACCTGCTATAGTAACCTACGTACCTATGTACATGTCTCTCATATGCCTAGGTACTAGGTAGTCTATCATCGCTAATACAGTACTGCATTTAATAAACGACGCAAAAAAGAAAAAAAATAGCTAATTAAATATGGCATTGATAAAAGCGTGGGCTTGATGAAACTACTAGTAGGCTGAGTATTGCAGTCGAAGGAAAGGAGGAGGAGTAGATGGCTGTTAAAATTAATACACGTAATATAGGAATTTGCTAGCCAGCACCCCAGGTTGCTACCTACTATATTCTTTAAGCGTCTGCTACTAGTATCACTACCTTCATTTTCCTCATCATCAGTTTTCCCAAACACACTCAACAGACGCTGGCGCGAAACGGCAAGCATGTCCAAAAGACAAGGAGAAATCCCAGAGTTTATCGTCTAAGAGAACCCAGAAGGGTGGACTGAAGAACACCTTAAACGCACTTAGATGGAGTGCCAAGCTCTGTAGAAAGACTACTGCGAGACTTACTCGATGGAAAAGAATTTGTACCTCCTCTATGCTCTACTCTACCTACCCATTACTACTACTAGGTGCTTTCTTCTTTTATTCTTTATCTAGTATTTTATAGCATCTTATGCACACCCAGGTTCTTTTCCCCAGTTAGGACTTTTAGCATCATTCCGGAACAGGATTATATCTGACGTGATACTGAGGCAAAACTTCTGATCTTCTTATATTGCTGTAATAGACACGGGTTACTAGTGTCCATTCCATGGCGAAAGTCACTATCGTCCTTTTTGGTGGTTTAGGTTACATAGTGCTGAGAAGAAATAGTTAGCCCAAGCCATCGGAAGATGTTGCTAAAAGGTACTGACCATTGAATTTGCAAAACTGCAGTCAGTGGGCTAGCTGGTTCAACCATCCTACTTAATTTATATGACTCTTCAACCAGCTACCTTATATCCTCCAGGACCTTTGTCTAAAGCATATCCCTAGAAGCACAATCGGTATGTCGGTTCTTACGGCATTTATCGCAAATGAATGCCATGAGATCAGCTATCTACATTGGCCAATTTTGACTCTGAGTTTGCAAAATAAACTCTCGAATATCTTTTGTGATCTCCAATATTACGAGAAGTGAAACATCACTCCAGTCAATATTGTTGGGTACCGTAATCTCCGCCGGGACGCCAATTGCTTTGAGAGTTTTACGAAAATTGCCAAATAAAAAAATGCTTCTGATTGGGCAGTGATCATATGTGGTAAGACGATTTTGACTACTTCGAATGCCTTATGTTTCCTAGGGCTCCAATTCGCAATGGTATATTATTTGCTTAGAAAAATATGAACAAGGGTTGGCCTTTGTTCACACATACTTTACGCAGGCCATTTCTCTCGAGGGACGCCAGTAGCAAGAGATAGGTGATGCTGAATACATGTAGCCAACTTAGGGAGCTGATTTCTTTTTCTCCTCTTTTTTAAAAACCTCTTTTATCACTATTTTCTTTTTCTTTCCAATCCTTTTTCTTTTCGCTTCCTTGTCGCCAGCTATCCCTGGATTATGCAGTCATCTCTGCAGCTGCAGAGTTCCAAATTCACATCCAGCCGTGTACCCATGCCCAATCACACCTAAAATATTACACATTGCTAGGCTCTACACTAAATCCGAAGTAACTGGGTTCCCTTTCTTCTACATGCTTATATCTCGCTTCATCCTCCAACTCTACAGGCGTCACTTTATCCAATTCAGCTCGCTTGTAAGAGACGCCGAACTTCACTTGCAATGGCATCCCCAGCCTCCTTCGTCCCGGCTTCGCCTCCCATGTCCCTTGTCCGAATGCCAAGTCCACCGGCCTCTTTCGAGTCGAACACCGTCTGAACTGCCTTTTCAATGGCCGCCGCCTCGTCCACAAGCACGCACGAATATCGCAGAAGCATTGCTAAACTGAGAATTTGAGCAACTGGGTTTACAACACCTTTTCCAGCAATGTCTGGGGCGCTTCCATGAACCGGTTCGTAGATGCCGTTGCATTTTCCCTGTCCAGGGATACCGCAGATGCTCGCGCTCGGCAGCGTTCCGAGACTGCCCACGATGCCACCCGAAATATCGGATAGGATATCGCCAAAAGTGTTGTCCGTGTGAATAACACCGTTGAAACCGCGGGGGTTCTTGACCATCAGCATGGCCATGCTGTCCGCAAGCTGATGACGCAGCTCGATATCGGGAAACTCTCTGTCGAAGACATCCTGAGTAACTCTGCGCCAAAGTCTCCCACTGGCAAGAACATTTGCCTTGTCAGCGCTCCATACAACCGCCGGACCGTCGCCGCCTTTGCCATCACCGTTCTTGCCGAGGATCCGGGCCACGGCGGCTGATACACGAGCGCAGCGCTCAACTTCCCGGGGCTCATATATCCATAGATCTGATGCAACTTCGGACTTCTCGACTTTGTCGCCAAAGTACGCGCCGCCGCAGTTCTCTCGGACGACGATAAATTTGGTGCCTTTGACGATGTCTGGCTTGAGAGGCGAGGCTTCGAGCAGGGACGGCACGAGGATCTCACATGGTCTCAAGTTTGCAAACGCATCCAGCCTTTGCCGAAGCCCCAAAATGCCGGCTTCTGGGGTGGGAGAAGCATTTGCCCACTCCGGCCCGCCAACACTTCCGAAGAGCACCGCGTCACTCTTGCTGGCCTTATCAAGGACCTCTTCTGTCACAGGGACGCCGTGCTTGTCAATGCTGCTGCCACCAACAAGATCGAATGTGCGCTCGAACTTGAGGTTGGGCCGGCACTCTTCGACCACATCGAGAACTTTGAGGGCTTCGGCCATGATTTCGGGGCCAACGTGGTCGCCCGGAAGGACGAGAATGCGAAATGTCTGAGCCATTGTGCAGTATAACGGTTGGCTTAGTGAAGCAGCAGTGATTAATTGAAGTAATAAGTGACAAGAATGCCTCCTGGGCCTTGGTTTCCCTACCTAGGATTCCTTGGTTCGTATGCAGTAATAGAAGTCCGGCCTGGAAATCACTGGCGTCTTGCAACAAATCCTATGTTATCCAGTTGCTTATGCTGGGCCTGACATCGGCGGTTGTTCTGATCCGAGATCGGCTCTTCAAATGAAATGCTTCATGGGTTAAACCCATGCCAAGTAAGTGGCAAGTCCCTGTGATCACAGGAACCGACTACAAGATAATTATTACTCAATTTATCTTCGTCCCTGTGATGTAATTCCTCCCCGGACAACCCCGCAGCCGCGGAGAGGCAAAAGCAAACGCCCCTTCATAAGTCTCCCCACAAGGCCGATTTTAACCACAAGTTCCCCTTAGTTGATGCAAAGAAACCGGCCCTAGTCAGCCGATCTAAATTAGCTCAAGGGACGCCGCACTGTATACGGAATAACATGTCCGTCATGAACCGCTTCGAGGTCACGGCGACGAGAGGGGTTCATGGTCGTGTCGCACATGATATCAGCCCAAATTCTTGCCTTTACAGCTCTTGCTTTCTATCATTTAGAAATCACCGTATTTATTTCATTCATTCTGTAAACTTACAAACGCTTCTATTTCATCATTCCCTTTACACAAAGATAAAGAAGAAATGGCGTCAGAACGTCTTGCGGGCAAGGTTGCCATCGTCACCGGTGCCGCTTCCGGCTTTGGTAGAGGCATTGCTACAAAGTTTGCCCAGGAAGGTGCCAAAGTGATCGTCGCAGATCTTTCAGAAGACGCTGGAAAGCAAGTTGCATCTGACCTCGGCGGTGTCTTTATTCGCACCGATGTCACCCAAAAAGCCGACTGGGAAGCCGCATTGGCGCTAGCCATCAAGGAATATGGACAGCTAGATATTGTGGTCAACAATGCTGGTGCTTCATACTCCAACAAGGCGACGGAGAACGTAACAGAAAGGGAATTCGACATGGTGATGAACGTCAATGTCAAGTCCATTTATCTGTCGACACAAGTGGTTGTACCGTACTTGCTCAAAGAGAACCGGCCTGGCAACTTTATTCAGATCGCCTCAACGGCTGGAATCCGGCCTCGTGGTGGTTTGGCCTGGTACAGCGCATCTAAGGGAGCTGCTATCACGGCTACCAAGGCGCTGGCCTCTGAGTACGGCCCCAAACAGATTCGGTTCAACTCTGTTTCTCCAGTGGTTGGCGTCACCGGAATGTGAGTACATATGTAGCTTATATTGGCTTTACATTCTTTACTAACTATATGAGAAATAGGACCAATCTGTTCCTAGGATCTACGGATATATCTACTTTTGTGGCGACGGTCCCTCTTGGCCGACCATCAACCCCAGCAGACATTGCAAACGCCTGCTGTTATCTCGCCAGCGAGGAAGCTTCTTTTATTACTGGAGTGAACCTTGAAGTGGATGGTGGACGATGTGTGTGATAGCGATGCTCATCCAATTGCAAAAACATTTTGGTCGTTTATCACCTGGATTAGAAATTAAAATTAAATGATGAATCGCCATGAGCTGGTTTGGTGTTTTCTAGCAAATGAATATGTTACCAAGAGACGCTCCCCCTTCAGCTTTAACGTTCAAGTCTGCCGGAAGAGATACAATATATATATATATATATATATATATATAAAACTGTTAGGTAGTTAACAAGATTAGCGATTCTCTCCAATCCCTTCATGAACTTCCATCCGAGAATTTTACGGCCACACGCACAGCTCCCTAACACCTATTAAATCACGTCACCATAAGGCCATCCAGAGAAATCCAACCATCCAAACATAGCAAACTGCTGGGAAAAGACTTATGGAGTTAATCGCATTTGTATTCACACGTCTAGTTACAAGCCTTCAATAGTAAATGTGCCACTCTTGGTAATCATAAATTCCTCGATCGCCACGTCCTTTCCGCTCTCCTTTCCTGACCCGCTTTCCTTGATGCCTCCAAAGGGTGCCTCAGCTGAAGAGTTATTTCCGGTGTTCTAAGCAATTTCACGTCAGCAACAGTTTTCTCCAATATAACATCCATCATGAAATCACTTACCAAGCCAACCATGCCTGCCTCTAACGATTCAAAGAGCCTCCAGAGTCTATCCACATTCTTTGTGAAAGCATAGCTAGTCAATCCCATGGCCGTATTGTTTGCTCTTTGAATAACTTCTTCTTCTGTATCAAATACTGAGATGCCTAGGAGGGGCGCAAAAATCTCGTCTTGGCTCATGAGCATGTCGTCTGCGACGTTTGTCAGGACTGTGGGCTTCATGAAATAACCTCCACTACCTGATGCATCCCTAAGTCCTGTGCCAAACACCATCTTTGCTCCCTTAGACAGAGCATCTTTGGCCATGTCTTCGGCTCTATCAAGGCTCCTTGATGTGGTAACTGGGCCCAGAGTGGTGCCCTCGGCCATACCGTGTCCCATCTTCAACTGAGACGTAGCATTGACAACAAGGTCGACAAACTTGTCATATACACCTCGCTGAACATACACTCTGTTTGAAGAAACGCAAGCTTGGCCTGCATGCCGCCACTTGAGCCCCATGAGCTGTCCAAGCGCCTGATCAAGGTTGGCATCGTCAAAGATGATAAATGGGCAATTGCCGCCAAGCTCCATAGTAGATTTCTTCAAATTTCTCGCACATATACCGGAGATGATCTTTCCGACTCTAGTGCTGCCGGTAAAAGTCACTTTCTTAACCAGGGGATGAAGACAGAGTGCCTCTGCCAGTCCTGGTGTACCTTCAAGGCTCGTCGTAAGCACATTGAGTGCTCCTGGAGGGAATCCAGCCTTCAAAGCAAGTTGTGCCACGGACAGTGCCGTGATTGGCGTCTCAGGTGAAGGCTTGACGATCATGGTACAGCCTGCAGCCAGAGCCGCACTTGCCTTTCTGAGAGTCAAGGCTATGGGGAAATTCCAAGGCACGAGGGCAGCAGCAACTCCCACGGGTTGCTTGATGGTAACTGCTCGTCGGCCGGGAATTGCTGAGACAATAGATGACCCTTGAACTCGCTCCGCCTCGCCTACAAACCACCACGTAAAGGTAGTTGCATAGTCGATTTCTCCATAAGCTTCTGCGAGGGGCTTCCCCGTCTCGTGAACCAGAATCTTCGCCAGATCATCTCGCGCAGCGATAATCTCCTGGTGCCATTTCAGCAACGTTTGCGCTCTCTGCCTGGGTGTCCATTTGGAGTAGCTCTGGAAAGCTCGATAAGATGATTGAACTGCAGCATCAACGTCTTCCTCGCGGCAGTCTGGACACGAAGCCCAGGATTTTCCAGAACCAGGATCGATGACATCGAAGCGCCTGCCCGACTTGGCAACCACAGACTCTCCATCGACAAGGCAATCCAGCTGACCGAGGCTTGAGTTGGCCAAAGTGAAAGGAAATTCGCCGCTCATAGTTGAGGCTAGCTGTGAAAACTATTGCAATGGTGTCTCTGCTTGGAAGAACTGAACAAACAAATAGCGGTAATTTCTTCAACGGCTCAAAACTGGCAATTCAATCTCCAGCAAATTTGTTTCCTGTCGCCATGTTCTTTGTAATTTCTTGTCTTCTCTCCATCTCCCTACGACACAGTGAAGTCGATGTCACCAATGCGGGGAGAGGCTTGTGGTACGCTCCGTATGGTCTCATACAGTGCGGGTCAGTCTCCAACTCTGAGGAGATTCTCGGTGGCACAAGCCGCCAGCTAGCCGTAACAAGAAGGCAGTCTATCGTCAACATTATACATGTAGCTTCACGATCTCTAGCTGCGGCTGTGGCGCCCAGGGATGTGTCCGTCCAGATTAGGCAGCCTTCCATGATGGGAGATTTATCTTCTGTATACCCGTGAATGGAGATGCTGCTAGTTGCTGCTGAGACGATCGCCTTGCCAGAGAATTATTGTCCGCCTGCCCCGAGCGAGGTCGGAGATTACAGCTAGATCGGCCAACTTGCTTCAACGCCACGTTTTTGCATCACAGGAACAATAGAGATTAACGCGATGACGACTAACTGCGGCTGGCTGCGACCTATCCATCTATTTCCCATACTAAGAGAGTCTAATTACCCCTATCCATCTATCTATGCATCCAGATGTACGTATGCAATCATCTATACCCGTGGCCGTTTATTGCTTCAAGTCATGCCGTTATCGGTGTTGCCCATCAAGCGACTGTGTAACTGACGCGGCTGATGCCTTTGCTCCTCCCAATCTTCTTCACAGTCGTCGCTCCGCACAAGTCCGTGGTGTCGACGTGTGTGCCGCCACAAGGATAAACCTCAGCTCCAACAATACGCACCACACGGAACTTGGTCTCGCCGGGAGGCAACAGGCTTCGGTCCGGAATCAAGCGCTCCAGACCCTCTCGCCGGAAGTCGTCTTCGGTCCAGAAGTCAATCTCTACCGGCATTGCGCGGCGAAGATACTCGTCCACGCGGTCTTGGATCGGCTGCTTCCACTTGCCCTCAATCAGACCACGGAACTCGCAGGCCGCGCTGTCGGGGAAATGAGATGCCTTGAGTTCATCGAAGCCCTCGATTTCCTTCTCCAGCAGATGCCTTACGGCCGATCCAAGAACGTGGCCCGCAGTATGCAGCCGTGAGTAGAGGAGGCGCTTCTCTGAGTCAATCGTCTGTTCGACGACGTCGCCTGGCTGAAGCTTCGCTGCGGTTGAAAGATCCTTGAAACGTCCGAGATGCAGCACCAGTCCGTCGTTTACAACATCCATGCGTGCTGCCCTAATGTCGATAGAGATGGGCGCCTGGCCGTCCTCCGACGTGCTTGCTGAGATTGTGCCTTCATCTGACGGCTGACCACCACCCTGCGGATGGAAGATGGTTTCCTTTGTCACGACAACATAGTCGTCATCACTTCCGTCCTTGAAGACCGCGCGGTTTTGCTCCTCTACGGCAGAGAATGGCCGTATTGATACCAACTCCGTCTTCAAACTGAGCAGTTTTCCGTTGTGGTGAAAGGCCAGGTAAGTCCCGGCTGGCTTTTCAGAGGCCATGGCTGATCCTTGTCTCGTAATTTGCGTCGTCTTGTATGAAGTTGTGCAGATATATCGCCGCGTTCTCTCCACCAGGCTTCGACACAGCCTTGCGTTGAAGCCAGTTTGTACTCCGTAGAGCATTTCCGACTTGAATGAGGCGTTTCGATTCGATGTTCGGTTTGGCAAGTTTTAGTGGGGGGCTGTCGCCCTATTGGTTTGTGCCCCATGGATTTATGCTATTTCCCGGCGTAATTTATCCTGACAAGCTCGCCTTGAGGTTCGAGGCTGGGATTATCCATGTTGATGAGGCTAGAGTTAGAATAGCGATAGCGAGTATGAAGGGATAAAGAAGAGATCAATATGATTCAACTGCAGCTCATATTTTTTCCTTGCCGGTTCGGCTCCGGGGTGTCAAATCCGTAAGGTTCAGCTTCGAGGCTAGCGTCTGAAATCTTCATCGATGGCGTCTCGACCCACTCCAAGAAACACCAATGCTTTCGATCTGTGCTTGAAGAAAGAAGTGCTCAGGTGGTAAAATGAGAAAGAGTTGACTGTGCTATAGATGCAGTAAAATATAGGCTTCGAGAGAACGAACTGCGCTTTCACAGAGATTTCCCAGCGGACAAAGCACTGGGTGTGTTGGATACGCAACGTATAACAAGTCCGTCGTGTACCGTCAGTGAGTGACCCATGCATTTTCACCTTCATCTATGCATTCTCTAGCACACCGTAGTACTACTATTACCTTGCAGTATTTACTCGAGTGTTATTGTTTCATCTGGGCGTACTCCGTATCATCGCTTCATTTCTCATCCAAGTGGCCTGTTCGGGAATCATTCCTACAACCCCCCACGGACACGTATCTGCATGCAAGTTCTACTGTACAGGTCAAAATAACAAGTGGCCGAGCCTACATCACTGCTGGCACACGGAGAGAAGCAACAAGCATGCCAAAAGCGGTTGAACGGCCGTGGATGCAGCAGTTGTGGAACCGGTGTAGTCGGATTTGAGCATCCTTTTAGTCCACTACCCCCGATTACCCTGTCCATAACGCCGTCACAGATAATCTTCTGCCAATGAGAACGAGCAGAATCTGCGAATGATCCTAGGGTTTATGCGAGATGCATTGGTGTCCAAAAAGCTTGACAACACGTATTCGTTGCCTCGCTTAAATGGACGTGCAGCAGTGAAAGCACTCGTTGAAAGGGCAAAACTCTTGACATGCGGGCAGATTGAGTGGGCGAGAGCATAAATGGATTGCGACATTTAAAGTTTTACTAACCTGACAAACAAATGAATGCAGGAAGGCAGGCGAGTTCGTATGTCGACAAGACGAATCCATACAGATTATACGTCAGAAAATGCCTGGTATTAGAAAAACTAGCGAAAATACAAAGGAATTGGCTTGAAATGAAAGGGTGTTATCGCTTTTCTCCATCCAATGGCTTCCTTGCCCACACCACTTTTTGATTATAATATGCGTGAAAGTTTCTCGATCTGACATCCCGACGCAGCAGGCTAATGTAGACCAAAATCTCCTCTCGTGTCCACCCCAGCGTGTTTGCCATGAAGACAATGTAACCCTCGACATCTCTTTCGAGGACCATCTGTGCGACCTCCCCGAGCTCCTTCAGCTTCGGGTCCTTGGCCCAGCCTCCTATTGGCATCTGAAGCGCCAAAATAGTTAGCCAAAAAGTGGTAAGTTGTTGTTCCAAATCGACTCGCCTTGAAATTGAATTCTTCAATGTCGACAAAGCCGGCTGCCTCTATCGACTTCCTCTGTGTCTCATCTTCAACCACAGTAAATGACCTTCCAATTTTCTTCCCTCCAGTGATGAAGAATTTGCCCCACTGTCCCATAGCACACGTCTCTGTAACAGTGCCATCATCGCTTGTCATGACGGCCGAAGTCTCCAGGCTCTCAATGTAACCTCCCGGCCGTAATACGCGATATGCTTGCTGCAGCAGAGCATCCCAGTCCTGAATGCTGCCAAGGAGCCAACGCATATGCACATAGTCAAAGTCTTGGCTGCGAAATGTCCAATCCTGTGTGCAGTCTTCGATTTCACTATTCCATTCGTTAGATGGGTCATAGTTTGCGAACGAATAGGATGGGAAAGAATAAAAGGTATCTGCATGAAATTACAAATTTGTTTCTAGTAGAGACTCACAACTGGAGATTTGCAGGTACCCATGTTGGTTGGATGGGAGAAATGTCGGTGCCAATCACCTTAGCATCAGGGTACTCGTCGGCGAAATCACTGCAAAGATGTAAGTATGGCATTCATCCAGCTAGGCAGCGGTTTATAGGCATCAGTTCTCACATAGCCCATATCCCTGCAGAATAAAGAAGTCAGCTTGAGAAGGGGAGGGGGAAAAAGGCCATCAGTAGAGTGGTTTGAATGGACAGCTAACCTGTGCCAGTGCCTATGTCAAGGGCTTTCTAATCGCAAGATGTCTGGTGTCAGTTCACATTGAGATGCTGAGGGAGGGTTGATATTGACTTTGATATTTTCTTTGACCAATGGAGCCATGAATAGCTTATCTCCCATTGCCATAGAGAGAGCATGATGGCTACGGCGCGCACTAGTTAGCTTTGGTTCCTAAGGGCGTCGATATTTGCGCTATTTCTTATTTTAATCATTGCCTCACTTACTTCATATCGAGAGATTCGTTCGCCGCCTCGTCGTTTGACTGCCTGTTACCACATGATCAAGTCAGTATGCTTCTTCTAAGCTCCCAGTAAGTTTACTCGGTTGACTAGATGGTATATGCAGCAACTAACCAGTACTGCGCTGTGCCGGTTTCGCTATGAAATCTTCGCCCGTGGATTTCTCGGTACTGCAGAATACTCGAGGTTATCGAAGCAGTTGAGCTGCCAGCATCGGAGCCAAGGGCGGAATCGTCGTCGTCGTCATCGTCGTCATCTTCGGGTCGGTTGCCTTCTCGCTGTGAAACCTGTTTGCATGAGTTTTCTTCCCCATAGAGTCTTGGAATGCACCAACCTCTCGCCAATGGTCAGCTGGGAGGATGCCTTCCGAAGCCTCCTGCTGTTGTTGATTGCTTCCACCAGCTGCACCTGGGGAGCTTCGTCTCGGAGGTTTCTCCATAAATTCGTTCGTAAAAAGTAAGGGCGAATGCGGTTCTGGTTCTGCTTGTTCCTCTCCCTCTTCTCCTTCTTCCTTTCCAGTTGCCCGTGTTCAACTCCCTCCTTGTTTTGTTCACTTTTTCTCCCTACTTTCTTCTCTTCGACTGCTGTGTGAGCTGAAAGAACCAGGAGTGGACGGGGTGGGACAGCTAAGCTGCAAATGATAGCCGATGGTTAAACCAAAATATATAGTAATTTGTAACCGCGAGCGTGCTCCATACAAACACTCCAGCTGCTGGAGTAAACACCACGCAGCTCGGAGTCCACCAATGAGTCCCCTCGTTGTATGACTGCAGAACGTCGGAATATGTGTATGCAGATGAGCAAATGGTCGAGTAAGCATATGTAGTTACTTGCAGGCGCGTGCGACTTGTCGCGCAATCATGGGTCTCGCCCCAGAAAGTCTCGAGTTTCCCCCGTCTGAGTGCCCAAACATACGAGAGAACCGCAGCTAGGGTCGCCGACGCAGTGCTGATGCGGCCTTGGCCTGCCTCGGCTACGTCGCCAAGCAAAAGTATCCAGGGGCTCCTCTAGCTTTTAAACAGTTGTCTGTCACTTATCCGATCGAGCCGGCCAACAGTCGGTTGTTCATGCTGCTGCACATGTATGTGCGACATCAGGCCAACAGAAACAAAGAGAGAAGTGTGAAAAGAGGGCCAGGCCGCATGAAGATGGCGATGAAGATGAATCAAAAACGGATGAGGGTGGGATCGGCGTGGAGACGGGTGGCGATGACAATGGAGGTGGGGAAGCGGCAGACAAATGGTTGTTGGCTCTAGCAGCTCTTCAACGCACAAGCACGGAGCATCTGTCTCTAGCAAGGAGCCTGCCTTGCTAAGAGATTATTACGGAGCTCGTGTATGCTCGTTTCATGGTAGTAGTACTACTAGTAGCAGTAGTAGTACTGTAGTAGGTAGTGTCGACGGCTAAGCTAGCTTGAAGAAACGCTGGTCCTCCCGGCCCGCTGCCATGCATTTGTTTCTTCTGCAGATGTCGGGCTTTATTCCTGAATCCATTCTGCTCTTTTTCCGATCCATTCCCTGTCTAGAGGTTAAAACCAGGCCGATGACGAATCCCAGGTAAATCTAGCGTGTGTCCGTTATCCACCGATCATGAAGAGTGGCCATGTGCTTTGAGGCGCTTGAGTTTGAGGCCCGTCATGAAGATAACAGTTGTGGACGTCTACTGGTACTAAGAAACAGGAAACCCACAGACGCCTAAACAATTGAGGAGTGTTTCTGGTTCCTTCATAAAATTTCTTTTCAGTTTCGGGGTGCATGTAACCAGCGCAAACACGACGATTCGCGTTTGCTCTCCTCTTTCCTGCTTCCAACATACGACAAAATGCTCACCAGATCAGCAAGAGCTTAGCACCCACACCAGTGCAACGTGTCGTTCTCTGGCAGGTCTTTCACCTTTGTAGCCCGTCGCACTAGAGATGGGAACTCAGCTGCATGGCCATTCATGGGGGGAAATGGGGGGAATCGCCAACAAGCCTGTCCGAAGAGGAAACAGTTGTCTCGTAGAGTTAAGGCTGTCTGATAGGGTGACACAAGCGTTCGGATAATCAAATAGAGTCGTTGCACAGCATCATTGAGGCGTTATACAACGCAAATGGTCCAAACCTTGATAGCCAAGGGCGCCGTCAAAATTAAATTGCGATGAATGAGATCAATCTCTCTTAAATCTCACTGGGCGACTAACCCATGTTGACCGCTCCCAGGAGGGCGACTCAATAGAAGAATTGAACGCCATTGACTATATATACTACTACTAGCCTTACTGCCCCTCATCTCATGCATAAATACCTAAATAGGGACTATCGTGCATGTTGCCATTGTACTCCTTCTTTGACAGCAGCTTCCAAGTTATCTATAAACATCATCAGCGACATGGGCGAACGAAAAAAAAAGGCAATATAGACCACATACCATATATATTCGATGACGCAGAAGCTACCAAGTCCTTTATTGAAGCATCGTCAACAAGCACGCGTCAATACAGGTGTGAATCTTCCCTGCTTGTAAAGTAGAATTGATTCATTCACCTGTAGGTTCGGTCTAACATTGACAAAGTGCAAACAAACGTAGGATCGTCAATCACATGATCCGGGACACACGCGCTCTGTATTATACCATAAGTATGATGAATCTCTATTAATCTAAGCCTCTATGTCGTCTACATTACATTATCATTTCAGATCTTACTTCAAACTCCCAACCACTAAAAATCTCCCATTTTTTTGATGGGATAACATATTGTCGATCCACAATTTGATGTCATCTGTCAATTACTTTGACACGATGGCAGTCGCTTCGCTCATCTTGGTGGAATCCGCTAGCAGGCTCACTGCAAGTTGAGCCTCTGCTCTGGCAATAATCTCCGTTTGCGCATAGGCAAAGTCGGTGTTAGCCAAGTTCTTGAACCCGGGCTCATGGTTAAACGCGCAGCCAACTCCCGCAGCATTTGGGCAGATACCAAAGTTGGCGTGAAGCACTGCTTTGGCCTCGCTAGTTAGGTTGTGGTTGGCGTCGAGAATAGGATCCTGCACCCACGAGGCATCAGTCGAGGCGGGGGCAAGGGTGGTGATGGGGAAGTTGGTCAGTCCATAGTCGGCAGTTCCGACAATGCTAACAAACTCTTGGCCGAGGAACGGTGTCAACTCCAGAGACGGATACTTGACATCGTGAGAGACGCTCTTGGGGAGGGTTCCGAGAGCAGCGCTGACAAAGTTGGCAACAGTGGGGAGATCGGTAGTCCAGCGAGTACGCATGTCAATGGTGATATCGAGCTCGTTGATAGAGGTGTTTCCGGGCAAATAGAACGAGATATCAGCATTGTTCTTGAGGGCGTTGAAGGTGTTCACAGAGAGGACCAGTGGGCCCTTGTTCGCTTCTGAAGCATGGCCACCAGGTCCGTTTATCGTCAATGCAACGCCATTCTCATCGGTAGTAGCAGAGAAGGTAACATTGGGATAGCTTGAATCGAGGATGCTGGAAACAGTCTTGGTAACGAAGTCAAAGGTTGAGCCAGCAACACCGAGCTGGATGACGGTCTGGACAATGTTGGTCGCATAGACACCGACATTCTCAATACCAACGGCGGTGGAGCTTGTTCCGGGCAGGCCTTTCAGATTCTGAACAATACTCAGGGCATTATAGGCGTTTGCAACTGCCTCGGAGTGCGAGGCGCCCACAAATGTGGCAAAGTAGTTGAGGCGGGCGTTCATTGGCTGGATGGCGCTCGTCGTGGTTGGGTGAGCCATCAGCCAGACATCTGAGTCGGCAAAGGCGTTCAGGTTGTTGAGCTTGAACTTGCCAGCCGCGTTCTCCTCGTCGGGGGTACCAACGATGATGACACGGCCGGGAATGTTGTAGTTCACCAGTGCCTCACTGGTGAACTTGGCCGCTGAGATGCCGTTAAGGGCGATGAGGTTGTGGCCGCAGGCATGGCCAATTCCGACCAGAGCGTCGTACTCGGCCAGGAAGCCCACGGTAGGGAGGTCACCGGTAAACCCGGCAGGCCGGTTATTGAACTCGGCCCTGAATGCGGTCGGGAGGCCAGTGTAAGCCGAGCCATCTACCGTCCAACCCGCAACTGAAGAGAAGTAGTTGACGATACGGTCATGAGCGTGAATTTCGTCCAGACCAACCTCTGGATCATTCCAGATCTGCTTGGCAATGTTCAGGAGTGTTGGCCAGTTGGTGCTTGAGCTTGACTTCAAGAATGCTGGAAGACCAGATAGGTCGGCCGTTGACTGGGCCGCCACTCCAGCGGCGGCCATGAGAACTGTCGAAGACAGATGCATCTTCCTTTGCAATTTGGGATTATTAAGAGGATGAGTATTCGGTGGTTGCTATTGTTGCTGCTGCTTCTATTTCTTGTTCTCCTAAGAGAGGACGAGATCCAAGTCTCCCTATATACTGATCCGGTCCCTCTCTTTCAACCTCTGCCGGGCCTGCCTCAATTGACCTTCGTTTTGAGAGCTATGGGGTACAAACAAGGCTCTCCTGACTAGCCATTGCATCCAGGCAAGTTCCGCTCTTCTCACGCCCCGTGTATTCGCCACTTGGTCAGGAGCGCAAATAGTACCACGACGAAGACTGCTTATGTCCGATATCAATAGCGAGTCTCACCACTCTTACTTGAGCACTAGAAGTCCACCCCCGGACAACCCAGGTACTCTGTATGTACCGAGATGATGCCGTCTCTTGGCGGACCCGGTTCTGCGGACCTGGTGCTCAATTCTCGATGCGGTTACACTCTGTGACAGTAGCAGAGACTTGGTTCCTAGCGCTGTTACATTGTACGTTGTCTACGGATTACACTACTACGTACTGCTAACAGTAATTCAAGATGACGATCCACACTGAATCTGTTCATGGGCTGTCCCGCCAGGGGTGCGATAGTGTAAGCCCTAGACACTTTTTGACAGCATGTGGATATTTCAGCCTGTGAAAAGTGAATAGTACTACTACTCCGTGCTGTATTTGTCAAACACGAGTTCCATCTGCCAACGTGTCAGATGCGGTAGTTGCAAATCGTCAAGGCTGAAATTAACGCCGAAATTCAAATATACATAGATGTAAACAGAGAAAATGAAACAAACATAACAGCTGTAATTGAACATATGTGATGCCAGGTGGTTTCCTTTTTTTTTTTTTTTTTTTTTTTTTTCCCTTCTCTCTCACTGAAAGATGAATATGTAATTCTACTATTCTCCACCGAGAGCCACCAATAGTAGTGGTACTCTCCTATCGGAATAATAATGGATCCAGTACAGTGCCTATTTTCAATAAAACCCCGATGTATCCAAAGCAAACAAAGGGGGCTGCGAGCTGACGAAGTTCCTTGATCCTTGTGATGGTTTACAGGGTTGTGTATAAGTAGGTAGTATAGTACTACTACTATGTATGTAGTATATACAGTCAGCTTAAGGCTTAGTGGAGCACTAAGGACCAGCCACTCGGCATAATTGGAAAAATATATCGGCGTTTCTGAATGAGAGGACAAGGGTCAACAGGTCACAGCGGAATTTGTCTGGAGACCTCGACAAATAATAATGGTATGAGGACAAGCATGATATGTCCTAGAATCCGATTTTACGTGGCAACAACCTAGTCGGCCAAGACTCACTGGATCCCTTGGTGGTGGAGGCTCCGGTTGCTCGGCATCGAAGTGCCTCGACTTATAGGTATGGCAAAATCGATATACTGCTCTGTCAAGTGACCATTCAGCCGTAGCTAGGGCCGTGACGTATGACTGCTCTCGGATTCTGCTCCATTGAAACACAGTTGAGGCGGCAAGTTGCGGGCAAGGCTACTAAGGTTATTAATCCTGTCGATCGTTAGCTGTCTGTAAAATTCTGTCCGGCTAAAAGCTAGATTTTTAAGCATACTCAAAAATAGTAGCGCGGTCAGATAAAACGCTGGGCCAGTGCTTTAAACTTATATCACCCTATGATTAGTTGACTAGATCAGCGCAAGACAGCCTATACGCCATGGACACACAGACAACAGTGTGGATGAAGGTCAGCTTTATTTATCTATCACAAGGTATTTTACCTTTGTCCTTTCGTCCTACTGCATCTAGAAAGAACATGTACTCCTGCAATTGTGCGCAGTAGACAAGCCACGATTCAGTGTGCTTTAAGTAGGCCTTAATCTTATCTGATCATATCCCATTAGCCACTAGATAGACTCATCTAAATCACTTGTTTATCAAGCGGACGTAGGCCAGCTACAGTATTCGGTGTGGCGCAAATGAAACGTCTCGGTAACTGCCGGATCAGCAGCCGCAGCCGAGGGAGAAATTTCACTCTGTAGGATTATACGCCCTTGCATTATGTCCATAATTCGTGCTCCGTACATTCTGATCAGTCCAATTGACATCCAGCGTTGTAATTTCCAGAAATGGATTTGGTAGACCATAGTTCTTGCTCGTTCTCCTTTTCATTCACCTGCCCTTGAATGCTGACACTTGCATATACACTGGCTTTCCAGCAGGGGTTCCTTGTTGAAAATCCCTGCTAAATACCTGCCTAAAAGAGCTGCTGAAGATTTTAGCACACCATCGCACATCCACATACGGGAAATTTCCGTGCAATTGCCGTATCGCTGTGAAGGCTGTAATCGAATCTCCAGAAAAATCACCATGGATGTCAGCAATTTCAAGGAGAAGAGCCAGGGGGCGTGAATTGCCAACCTTGACATGGAAGGCCTCGAACAAATCTGCATGTCCACCGCCACTTACTATGTATATGGCTGATGTCGCGTCTGCCAGCTGGCCAAAATATACTACTAATAGTACCACAAAACATACGACGACTTTAGTGTTGTATCTCTACATATACAAAACACTGTATACACGAGTAGTACTTAGCTACGGCGCATGTGTTAGGAGTCTCATGATATTCGAATTGAAGATAACGCAAGGCACATACAACGCTAAATGCGGAGGGTTTTCCATTGTCTCAATTGTCTAGTTCGATAAAGACGATCGAAACACTCGCCTCATACAGAGGACATGGCGATGACTAGCATGAAGTGATTGACACTCCGATGTTGTAGATACCATCTGGATGTGCAGAGTATTTTGCGAGCAGTTTCGATCTAGCGTGCAGGTAGAGCATATTTCTTTCGTAGATTGACACAGCAATACTTATTTCTCAGCTTCTACCTGTATTGAACTCAAAATTTCACATTTGGGGTTTCGAAACCCTTTTCACACACGCTGTGTACTGATATGCCCTGTTGCTTGTGCTGAACACATGTAGAGGCGGCAACGCTACCAAAGTCCGATCCATATAAGAAGTCACCTCTAGCAGTAGAAGTATGATGCACATGGAAGAACGAATTCTGTTAGACTACCCCGTAGTGAGCACAGAATAACGTTTTACAAATTGCGCCCGTTGCGACGCAGTAGCAATTGCAGCGAGGTACAAATAACGCGTTGGCTCTATTTTGTTTGAACAGTCTCTCATACATGTTGAATGTACTTCTTGACACCCCCTCTAGGAATCGGAATAAGGCACAAAAGCATTACATATATGCGAATATGAGGCAATTAACAAAACACATTGAGCTCACAGTATTTCACGAGAGAGTTGTAGGGTAAATACTTGAGACGCGTCACCCTTCTACATCTTCGTGAGATGCTCCACACGTAAAGACAGACTCGTCAGTCATCTCCAGCGCTAGTGGTATATAATCATGCTTACGAGAATCTAATCTATGTGGATTGGTTTTATCGAAGGTCTATGTATGTAAATACAGAGGAGTGTTCCAGCTGAAAGCCTTGTATAGGCGAGCTTACATATGTATATTTAAGTAATTTCGAGCACTAGTCTTTCATTACTCCCAAGTGAGATAATCACGAACGCTTATTTATAAATGCTTTTACAATAGTTCGTATTTTACCCTATGCCTAGCATGATTATCTAGGCCAAATCGTAAATCAGACAAAGGGTTATATCTAGGTACCTAATTCGCAATCAGAATAAAAGCCCTTAGCTGTACGTTTCTCTTTGGATTAAGGGTTTGCTGTATAAAGCAGAATAATGAAAAGATGCAGAATATATTTATAATACTCAAAGCCCCAACCACAAAGTAGAGAGGGTGCTATTTGTGCTCAGATGTGTCCCACTCTTACCAAGTCAAAAGCACCCCCCTTTGCCAAGCGTAAAATATGGGGTCATTCACATACCTATGGTCTGGGATTTGCAAAAACAAATTAGTAATATGCTTTGTTTACGCGGACAAGTGGCTGAATGTACTACATGTTGTCGGGAAACCACCTCCGTATTCTCATCTGGCGTGTAGTATTCTGATAACAATTTCAAGGCTCTCTTATGATCATTAAATCTGATTCCATCGGAATTTCTACATATTTGTGTGGTAGACATGAGATGTTTCTTTTCTTTGCCCGAGCATTTTTCGGAGTTGTGAAATTGCACAATGTGCCTCTTCCAACTTGCTGCCGCCTTATCATTGTTCTATTCGTGAAAATTTCATCTATCTTGCCGTATTTACGCCTTGTCCTAAGTGCAACCTCCATTATTAAGGATCTGTATCATATTTCATTGTCTCAGAGAGCTTCTTCACCGTAGCGCTTGTAGTTAATCTCGCTTGGTAGGGCCATCACCTGGCAAATTTATAGACAAATTGATGCCTGCCAGAGGTGTGCATACAGAGACATTTTGAGCAACAGGCCGTATTGGTCATATTTATGCTGCTTTGATGGATCTATCATGCAGTAGGCTGGGGCTCGCCGCTCGATAACACTGAATATAATTCTCTCTCTATATATAAAGGTAAACGTGTGTTCACATGGAAAAGCTATTATAATACGTACAACCCACAGCACAACAATCTGCTACATTTAAAAGTCTCCTCGTAGAACATCTCCAACCTGGTCTTCCTTAGCGATACACGTAGCGCGCCGATTCCAGGTCTGAAGTAAGTTCAGATTTTAGATTGGCAGTGGAACCGAGTTTTTAGATTTGCGTATATGGGGTTAAGCTAGGAGCATAAAGTTGTAGCCTCCTAAGCAGCAACGGTTTTGCTCTAGGTTTACGGAGAATAGTGTGGTAGCAATCGCTCATGACCTGTCAATGGCAGCTGCTAAGGAAGAAAGCTTCTCGGTTGCAACTGTCAGGACCAGCTTTGTCAGAGAAGAGTGCTGAAGTCAAAGAAGTGGTATTATGCGAGCTAGCTACGACTCAGCAGCTAGGTATACGATAATAAGTGTATTTATCTCTGATCCCTTTTATTTTAGAAGGGACAAAGCCTTCTTTTTATGTCTCTGTCTAAGCCACAATGCCTAGTGTGAACTCTGTTGCTTCTTTGTTGCGAGGACGCTGCGATGCCTCTGACAGCAACATTCAGGTAAAATTTTGAAATGTTGATATATTACAACTCTTAGAGCTGTGTAGTTCAGCGGATGTATGCTTGTGAAGGTGTCAGATAGAATGATTCGCATGTATGGGAGAACCCACGTATATAATAGATCTCAGGCGACAACTCTTTTTGCAAAAGTTCAACGTCTCGACCGAATAATAATGAGCCACCTATATGACTCGCAAGTGATCTGACTTGCCAATGTATACATTTTTCTTGCCAATTCGTCTCCCTGAATTGGTTGAAATTCGGTTCTTTCGAATTCTCTATGTTCAGCTATCGGTTGCGTCGGACTTTGACGAGGAGAAAGGGGGAGGCACGTTATGCCAGCAAGATACGAATCAGCCCCTACGCAGTTTCACACCAGCGTCGTATTAGTGACTCAGGTTCATAACAGTGTTATTATTGTGTTTATGGAGTAGACGTGGATTCGCATGCAGTCGATGTTGCTGCCTGGGTTTTGATTCGTGTCAAAATTGTAGATGATAGCACAGTCATGACTAGATTTCTTCACATGATGATATGTGTAGCCATGGAGACGGACAGGAAGACTTACAAGTACCACCTTCCTCTCACGGATAACGGAGCCAAGGCTACATCCCCAGTCCCTTTGTATACATTACTATACGTGAACATTCTTTAAATCGTCATCTTACAAGATACCGCTGTTTCGGACTGGGCAATATGGTCAAAAAAAATAAAACCCGCTGAATAGAGGGAAGAGGGAAGAGGGAAATCAATGGAGAAGATTATATGTAAAGACAGACAAGGAAAATGTTAGAACGGGAACTAAATGAGAGGTTGTTAGTTTGGGACGAAGATGAGCCAACGTTGAGCAGACTAACATGCCATATTGTGCCCCGCCAATCTAGAGCCACCGCTGGTGCCTTCTCCGAGAACATTTCCTAAACACGAAAAGGATACGGTTACGAAGTATGTGTTCTCTCATGCAGCTAAGATTCTTTTGGTTCAGAAGACCGGGGGTTACCGGGTGTCTAATTTACCCAACATGACATCAAGACTATGGGCAGCGGGTGTATGAGATTTTGTTAGATGTGGAAGTTCTGGGAGCCTCAAATGGAAACCAAGACATACTAAGCCAAACCTTGCGTTAGACCCTAGGCCTAGCAAGGTGGCATTTCAATGTCTTTTCCCCTTCATATTTTATGATAGCTTATGCATTTTACACGGTGTTCTCCGACCAGAGTATAGAAGTACTCTCGCTGAGTTCTGGGTGCTTATGGAAAGACATACCCATTTCCTCTCAGATCATGTAGGCAATGGACTACCACATCTTAGAAGTGGTCTCTAGTTCTTGCTGGACTTGAAGTGGTAATGAAAAATAAACTTACACTTGTGCCCCCTTAAATAGCGTGAGTTGGATTCAATTAATGGCAAGATCAGTCTATGTACCAACACCTAAGCGTCGGATAATAGAAAGCACTACCAATTTAGCTCAGACGTACTAAATGGACAAGAAAGGGGGTGGAATAAGTACGTACTCCGTGGACTGGAGGACTGGAGTGGGATACTTCGTATGAGCATAATACGTTGGGAGCCAGCGAGTATGCGTCCCTATACTTTCTTCATACAAGACGCTCCATAAACATGAGATGCCTAGTCTCTTATTGATAGAACACATTCGAGCTCATGAAGCTATGGTGCGAAAGAATTAACCTTCCCAGTTTGAACTACGTATAAATTTTAATAATGGAAGGTCAATGATGCAAAAGAAACAGTACTACCCACAACAAGTGCGCTGGATTCAAATCCTGCTTGAATTCAATCTTTGCATGGGATGTGAAAAGCACTTATCCATCAATCTCAATATTTTACGAGTCAAATTGCTAACTAAATCACGCTATCTAACCGGGATTCTGTGGCGGAAAAAAAAAATCCTGTAGCAGTATTTCTCTTACGCTACGCATCTGGAAATGATGAAGAGTCGAATGAACTTGCTAATTCCGGTTGGTGCGAATATTCTTATCAAGAACCTTTTTAGCTAGCTGCATCACTAGAAACGCTTGGTGTAACTCAACCCTGTGTTTTTAGACTCTCGCTGAATACACCTCTTTCTGGCAAAGATTGATCATTAGTTATTTTCATTCTACGGATTAGTCCATTCTGGATGCAACATGGAGTACGACATTGCCAGTCCCATCATTAAGGCAATATTCTTGAAAGGGGCTGTTTGGCAACGAAATAACTTGTGGCCTTCATGATGCATGCAGATCAAACCTTTGTGCCCGATAGGCATCAAAAATGTCAGCCAGCTGGGTCGATGCTGACAAGAGAAGGTTCAGGGCCATATTTTCTAGAGACGGCCTATTGGGAAAGTATCAAGTAGTATTGCTTACGAGCGGCAGACCCATGTCTACTTGCGTACTCCGTAGAGCCTGACAAGGCAAAAATTACTTACTTTGTCTTTCGGAATTGAGGTGCAGTTAGGGCTTCATCTGGCTTTCTATTGGTTGGCAGCTGCACTCGGTAACTAAAAATAGCGTGCGTTTCTGTTCTTTGTTTTCGTTCAATACTTGGTCACTGGTATTCAGATTAATAATCGTGTTCAAGACCAAATTGAAACATCACGCCATATGTGGTTAATGGGTATTGATCTTGTTGAATTCGTTACTGACTGAAACTCCACCTGAATGAAGCGATTGGTGGAACTCCTCCCTTGACCTTATGTAAGCCCCATGTGTATGATTCATGGTAGTACATCCATGATTGTGTTGAGTCGATCTGCCAGCATTGATGTCTGTTGATAACCAACAAACATTGTAATACTTGTATGACCCCGAGAATCCTTCAAGGCCGGTCCTGTAGGAGCAATCGTATTGTTTATCACATTCGATAGAGGCATCAAACGGGCCCAAGTAGTTGCTATGTAGTTTTACGTTCTCCTGTCAGCCAGGTTTCAGATTCTTTTTGTAAAATTTACATCTACTTGACAAGATTTTCTCTCATAGAGCCAACCTCTCTAAGACTCATAACTAACCTCACTAGCTGTTTGTTCTAGACCCCTTGAGCCAGTCTCGTACTCTTGAGACCCAATTGGGATCCTGGCTGCCACTTTGCAGCAAGACACCGGTCATAGGCGTCCCACTTAAACCGTTTGCTGCATGCTTGCTTGTCACTAGTGTACGGAGAACTCCATAGCTGCTAGCCGAAGCCCAACCCGACCTTTTGGGTTTCCAGCCTAAATCAACGCTTCACAAGAAAGAAACCGCGGTGATTGCTCTGTTGAATTGTAGAATTCGTTTAAAATTACAAAGGAACAGAATAGTAATCAGGTGTCACTGAAGGATCAGGCCGGGTTTCGGCTCGATCGTGTGAGGAGAAATTGTCTCAGCCACAGGTTCGCGCCAGAAGACTTGCAAGGTTCGGTCAGCACTAGTGATACTCACAGCCGCCAAAAGTTGACACGAAATGGCTAATGAGCCGTTGAAACAGAATGACCAGGGCCCTATCACCAATAACTGAGTTGAAGTACTATGTAGCATTTTCCATTCAACAATACGGCAAAATCCCAAAGGGTAGCTCAAGCTGTTCATCACGCGAGAAATTTGTTTCAATAGTAGTTTTACATTACAGTAATACATAGCAGCCGTTGAAAACTTCTGCTAATGGATTTGGTTGCTAGCATTTCCTCTCGCTTCATTTTTTCCTTGTCGCTTCTCCAGAGCCCTGCCCGTTTGATCTTGGATCTAAACAACAGTTGTACTCAGCCACGATCCTTTTTCTGGTCCGGTTCCTCTGCAAATGCGAGGTGACTGTTCTGATGATTAGGAGCTCGGTACTCCCTCGACAGGGCTAATGGGGTTGTTGATGCAATAGTGGGTGTTGACTAGGGTACCATTCGCAGGAAGCTTGGACATTAGCGTCAAAGCTTGCCACTCTGTAACTATTTTTGCTCCAGGCTATGCTTACCCCCATGCAGGGTTCCATTAGCATTGAGGTCGGCTATCACTTGAAGTACCGTATGCTACCAGCAGTAATGGTAAAGACGGCATGCCTATAGGTAAGCTTGAAAGGAGTCAGGGCTGAAAGTGGAGTGATACTCCGTACCTAGCTTGTCTCAATCTGATGAGGCTCAAGCACGACCTTCGGCAGAGTCGTACCGCCTTTTCCCACCTTACTTTACCTTGATTGGTTGTTATTCTTAGGCCTAAGATGGGATAGCTGTGCTTTTCTAACGGACCAATGGAGATTCCTGGTAAGGCTGATCATATCATTGTTGAATGGTGAGCGAGACGTCGGGGGGCGGGATTATAATATTAGTCGTACTAAAGTATTAATACTAGAAGCCGGCACCGCCGTCAGCCCTCCTCTCGGCATTCTCGCACCATAGTTTGTTGATCGAAGAATCGCATTGGTCTTTTACAAGCCGAATTTGCTGGTCAAGATGGCAGACCACGAAAGCCTCGAGATTCGTGAGAAGCTTCGGCTCATGAAGAGCCCAGTTGTCGAAAGCGAGCCTGAGGGAGGCGCTGAGATGCCAAATCTTAGCGATTTCGGAGATCGGTATATGGACAGCTCTATCGAATTCGCGAGAGTGAGTCCCAATTCCTTGCCTGAATATTATTTTCCAGTATGAACATACCTTTCTAATGGGAGTTCTCCAACATGTAGCACGAAGAGGCTGGCACGTTGGAAGTATTCACCGACCTTTTCTTCGCGGCCAACTACGCGGTTTTTTCGAAGACACAATCAGTCACCAGCCGTGAACGAATTGAATCATATATTGGATACTTTTGGTTGGTTTTGAGAAGCTTTCCTCGGTCACGATTGTTGGTACGGACTCGCTAATACTTGCTTATTAGCATGCTATGGATGACCTGGCTCGTTGTGGGACTCTATGATGTCCGCTTCGTAACTGATAGCATTTTCGGTAGGATTCCCCCTTTGTCATATCTAATACCGTAAATTATTAATGTGTTCTAATCGACGCGTATAGAGCGACTTATTCGAGCCATTCATCTTGGAGCCTTTGTTGGATTTGCAGTGGTAGCTCCAAAATTTGATCCCAGCAACCAGCAGATGGCAACCATGAGAGCAATGTGTAAGTTAACCGCGTTTCCCACGAGTTCCGGACGAATACTCACCTTCTTTCACAGCCATCATCCTGATGGCATCTCGTTTGGGTTTGACTATCGAGTATGGCAGTATCCTTTGGCACGTCAGAAAATTTAAGAACGTCCACCTTGCGTTCTATGCCCAAATGTCTATCCACTTCATCGCTGCTATGATATATCTTGGCATCACATTCCGATTCAGCGATTCACGCGAGAGCAAAGTATTCATTACTTGGTACGTCGTTGGTGTCTTGGAAGTCCTGGCGACTTTCGGAGTGGCACTATTCTTCCCAGTCCTCAGTCTCGCCAAAACACATCTTATGAACCGGCTGTTCCTTTTGACTGTCATCGTCCTCGGTGAAAGTATTGTTGTACTGGCCGACAAAGTGGTCATCATCGTCGAGGCCCCCGACTCCTGGGGTAAGTTGCGCATATCTCATTTCAGATCCTATCATTCCAGGAAAAGGCTAACCAAAGGGTACTATGGATATAGATCCTTCCATTATCGGAATTCTGGTTGCTGGCGTAGCAACAACTTACATGGTCTTTTTGATCTACTGGGACTGGATGAAGTCGGCATATCTCCCGCCCTTGCGCCAAATGTTCTGGACTCTTGTTCATTTCCCCTTCCACCTAGCCCTTGTCCTCTTCATGCAAGGATTTACGCAATTCATCCAGTGGTCCAAGGTCGTCGACGTGTTGAACCACCTATCAACCAACTGGCTCATATTTGATTCGGACGGGTTATTGCATGCCACCAGCGCCCAGGTACAGCAAAACATGACGGATGAGGTCGCTGTTTTCTCCAAGATATATCCTCCGAAATACACGGATACCATCGACGTATTCACTGAGGCCCTTGCTAATATAACGGATATCTCCAATTCCTTCTGGCCCAAATTGGCAAAGGCCCTTGTTTCGGATGACTCCGAGTTACCAGAAGACAAAAACCTAGATTTGTTCTTTACCATCGTGGAGTCCCTGGTTAGCGCGATGAGAAATAGTGTTTACTCAACCTTTGACATCGATCTTGAAGGAGAGGCCATCAAAGAAAATCGAGCGAAGGGCGAAGAAGATAATCAAACGGCTGCTCAAGTAGCAACTCAGGTCGACGAGGCAACCATGGAGCGATATAACCTAGTGGTATGTTATCTACACAGCCCACGTCTACCTTTACGTTCCTATAGACTAACTAGCATATACAGTTTACTTATGGTTACATCGCAGCCGGTGTTTGCCTTGCACTGATGGTGATTCTCTCTATGATTGCACGTGTGACCCCTTGGAAGCCTTGGCCTGTGATTCGATCAATTATTTATTTCCTTCTGGCGCTTGGAATGGGTCTTGTCGCTCTGCTCAACTTCAATGATGATAAGCTGAGCACGTTTTTGGGCACCCCTTGGCTCCTGCCAACACTCTGCATTGCTTGGACTGTGGTTCTCATTCTCACGCATATTCACCACGAGATCCCACTTTTCTTCAACAGACGCAGCCCGGTGCCGGGTCGCCGTGGATCCAACGGGGCTAAATCGAATAACGATTCCGAGCATGCGCAACCGATGGTTAGCAACATGGAGGGCTCAACTTCCTACACGGGAGCGTCTGGAACGGCCTATGGATATCAAGCAGCACCACACGCTCAGTCTGGAGGTGAATATGTTTGATCGTGGGGGATTTTTTTGAAGTGACCTCTTTTCTTCTCCTTCATCTTTGGCACTATGCAGAAGATAGTGAACACAAAACTTCGGGGGTCGGACTGCATATAATAATGTATAATGGGAAAACACAATGTTGGCGAGCGAGTACTTGGATATATAGAAAACTGTTAGTCGCATTAGCGAATATCAATACCCTTTCATTTTACAAAGGCTGTCGCTGGAATAATTCTGATGTTGCCGCGATGGAGACTGAATGAAGAGCTCTTGCGTTCCACAACAACATCATCCCCGCTTGTTAAACATTGCGTCTCGCTAGTATCTGTATGTATGTACTCCGTACCTGGGTGATGATTACTTAAGGCTGCTATTACTTAGCCCTCAATTCATGAATCGGCGCCCTCTACGCTTAGGGTCCTCATGATTCAATATTACCCGCAGTTCAAACTCACTCCCCACGACTAAGCCCGTCTCGTCAGATTGAGTGGTCTGCTACTTAGACTTCCCGCCTCTAAAAGGCATGATCAGAAAGCCCAATCGAACGAGATGTCTCCACAGCCGCAAAATCGAAAAAAGGTAACTGAACTCCGCTCCGCGTTGAACAAGAATGATGTCGATGTATTCGAAGAATTTATTTGGCAGAGAGCGGCCACGGCCTTGTTCGAATAAAGTAATAATCGCCTCGGATGAATCGTGCGCATATACAGCCAATGCATCACTGGCGGCATGATATTTAGGTAGCACATTAATGACAAATGTTTACTGCAACAAACTAAGCCGATGGTCCAACTACTCAATTTTTCATGAGGGAAGCGAAAGCTGTCCTACTGATTGATTACTCATAGTGGAAACATAAAAGACTAAATGAGAAGCCTACTCATGAATGAAAACCACGTTTTATGATGCTATTTACGAGATGATTCGAGTACATCGTGGAAAAGAACATCAGTAAGAGAGTTCATTGTAGGGCAGGCTTTAGAGTAGATAAGTTTGATCTCGGCAGTTGTTGCCATATACCCGATCCCTGCTCCGGCAGATGTTCACAAGGCTTAACAATACTACTTACGAAAGATACATCTTAGATAGGGTTGGATCACCACAGATTTTGACTCGTTATGAAAGGCCTTTTGCCGCCAAGGAAAAAGGACAAGCTCCATGACAGTGCTGAGGCAATTCCAACGCACGAATAGTGTCGATGGAGCTAGTTAACGACGGAGGGTTTTTTTGCACGTTAGCGTCTATTAGCTTTAAAGCAGCTCCGCCATTCACCCAACTTGTCTGATCTCGTCGAGGATTTCGACGCCGACGACTTGGTCAACCGCATGACGTTTATACCGTGCGTGATGATTTAGCTTCACTAACCTCTACTGTGGCGTATTCGCAATTTGCCATGGATTTTCTGTGGAGGTCGGAAGTATGCGCACAGTGTCTCCGTCAAAATGGATGTTTGAGCGGAAACTCTATCGTCATCGACTTGCCATAATTCGGTGAAATCGGACTCATTCAGCCTTTCCCGGACTCGTAAGATGTCCGAGCTAGACAGATAAAAATCAGGCAAACCAACAGCCAAAAGGTGGAGTTGCGTGTCAAACGGATGTTGTGGTGCTTGGGACAAAATTCCAGAGCATCCATGTGGACTCTAGATCATTGTTGCACCCAAGCATGGTCTTCATGACGACCTTTTCTTTGCCTCTTCCTTAAAATAACTAATGAGTAAAGACCTAGATCTAATGGACCTCAAAGAAACAGGCGGCGGTTGGCCACCCCAAGCCTCATCGGGTGATGAAATAACCGCCGTACCTAATGAGAGCGGTCAAGGTGCCGAGAGAAAAGACCAGGATGAATCGTCGCTGACAGGCAGCCGAATCTCATCGAGTAGCGATGACTCTTCAACTGCAGGTCATCACATGACAGCAACGGTACCAAGCCGCCCTAGCGAGAACCAGCCCATTCAAAATGAGGATGACCTCTTCCGAGTGTTATCTCGACGCCGAACAACGGGTAGCCTCGCTTCTGCTACACAAGGCGTGGAGGACTCAGCAGAGATAGAACGTCTCATGTCACGCATGTTTGGCCATGCCAGGCAAGAGCATGACCCAGAAGAGCGTATGCGACACAGTGGTGTCATCTTCCGTGACCTCACTGTCAAAGGCGTCGGGCTTGGTGCCAGCCTTCAACCAACCGTCGGCGACATATTCTTAGGGCTTCCTAGGAAAATCAGGCATCTCATCAGCGGCGGCCGCAAGGCTGCCCAAGGTAAACCACCTGTAAGGGAGTTGATTAGCCATTTCGACGGCTGTGTCCGACCTGGTGAGCTTCTGCTCGTTTTGGGCCGTCCTGGATCTGGATGTTCGACTTTCCTCAAAGCATTCTGCAACCAGCGGTATGGCTATGAGGCTGTGGAAGGAGACGTCAAGTATGGTGGGACGGACGCCAAAGTAATAGCCAAGCACTTCCGCGGCGAGGTCATTTATAACCCTGAAGACGACTTACACTATGCAACCCTAACGGTGAAAAGGACACTAACTTTTGCTCTTCGGATGCGCACGCCAGGCAAAGAGGCGCGACTCGAGGGTGAAAGCCGTTCATCGTACATCAAGGAATTCCTTCGCGTCGTCACGAAGCTCTTCTGGATCGAAGATACTCTTGGGACCAATGTTGGCAATGAATTCATCCGCGGTGTCTCTGGCGGCGAGAGAAAGCGTGTCAGTATCGCAGAGGCTATGATTACTCGCGCCTCTGTGCAAGGCTGGGACAACTCAAGTAAAGGCTTAGATGCCAGTACAGCACTGGAGTACGTTAGGGCAATTCGAGCAATGACAAATATGGGCAAAATCTCAACCTCAGTATCGCTATACCAGGCCGGAGAGTCCCTATATGAGCTAGTGGATAAGGTGCTACTCATTGACGGGGGCAAGTGTCTCTATTTTGGCCCCTCAGAAAAGGCCAAGAAATATTTTTTGGATTTGGGCTTCGACTGTCCTGAACGGTGGACTACGGCCGATTTCTTGACATCCGTCAGCGGCCAACATGAACGAAGTGTTCGCCCCGGCTGGGAGCGGCGTATCCCACGATCACCCGACGAGTTTTTCAATGCTTACCGGAAAAGTGAGATCTACGCCGAGAATATTGCAGACATGGCTGCCTTTGAGAAAGAACTCCGCACCAAAGTTGAAGAGCGGGAGGCGGCGCAGCTCAAGAAAATGGAACACAACTACACCCTTGCCTTCCATCAGCAGGTTATTGCCTGCACAAAGCGCCAGTTTCACATCATGATAGGAGATAGAGCGTCCCTCTTCGGTAAATGGGGCGGTCTCTTGTTCCAAGGCCTCATCGTGGGCAGCCTGTTCTATAACCTCCCTGAGACTGCAGCCGGAGCGTTTCCAAGAGGGGGAACCCTCTTCTTTTTATTGTTATTCAATGCTTTGCTTGCGTTGGCAGAGATGACTGCAGCCTTCACCTCGAAGCCTATCATGCTAAAGCATAAATCCTTCTCGTTCTACCGTCCAGCGGCGTACGCGGTTGCGCAGACTGTTGTGGATGCTCCCCTTGTGCTCATACAGATCATTCTGTTCAACACCATCATATATTTTATGGCGCATCTGTCTCGAACGGCATCGCAGTATTTCATCGCCACTCTCATATTATGGCTTGTTACTATGGTTACATATGCATTCTTCCGGTGTTTAGCGGCTTGGTGTCCGACTCTTGATGAGGCGACACGGGTGACTGGCGTTGCGGTGCAAATTCTGATTGTGTACACGGGATATTTAATCCCTCCCTCTCAAATGCACCCTTGGTTTTCCTGGCTTCGATGGATAAACTGGGTCTTTTACGGGTTTGAGTGTTTAATTTCGAATGAATTCACTGGTCTGCAGCTCGAGTGCGTCAATCCGTATTTAGTGCCTCGAGGTCCGGGGACATCACCACAATTTCAGTCCTGTACTCTCGCAGGTAGCCAACCGGGGCAGATAATTGTTGATGGCGCAGCTTACATCGAAGCTGCCTTTCAATATACTAGGGCGCATTTGTGGCGCAACTTTGGGTTCCTCTGGGCCTTTTTCATCTTCTTTGTCTGTATGACGGCGTTTGGGATGGAGATTATGAAGCCAAATGCTGGTGGAGGAGCAATCACCATGTTCAAGAGGGGTCAAGTGCCAAAAGCTGTGGAGAAGTCTATAGAGACTGGTGGCAGGGCGCAGGAGAAGAAGAAGACGGATGAGGAGTCTGGTGTTGTATCCCACATTACCCCAGCCATGATCGAAGAGAAAGACCTTGAGAACAGTGATTCAACCGGCGACGGACCAGGAATTGCCAAAAACGAAACTGTTTTTACGTTTCGCAATATCAACTACACCATCCCGTACCAAAAGGGAGAGAAGAAACTGCTACAAGATGTCCAGGGATACGTCCGACCCGGGAAACTCACTGCTCTCATGGGTGCATCTGGTATGTCTTGGGAAGGATAGTATAGGTAAAACTGTTACTGACAGCTCCAACAGGTGCGGGAAAGACAACATTACTCAATGCTTTGGCACAACGCGTCCGCTTCGGAACAATCAACGGCGAGTTTCTTGTCGACGGCCGCCCTCTGCCCAAGTCCTTCCAGAGAGCTACGGGATTCGCTGAGCAAATGGACATTCACGAACCCACGTCCACCGTGCGTGAAGCCCTGCAGTTTTCCGCTCTCTTGAGACAGCCACACGAGGTCCCCAAGGCGGAGAAGCTCGCGTATTGCGAAGCCATCATCGACCTCCTTGAGATGAAGGATATTGCTGGCGCCACCATTGGCAAGATTGGCCAAGGCCTAAACCAGGAGCAACGAAAGCTGTTAACCATCGGAGTAGAGCTGGCGTCCAAACCGGAACTGCTCATGTTTCTCGACGAGCCAACTTCTGGTCTTGACTCTGGAGCAGCGTTCAATATTGTGCGATTCTTGCGAAAGCTAGCCGATGCCGGTCAGGCAGTCTTGTGCACTATTCACCAGCCATCAGCAGTGCTTTTCGAACACTTCGACGAGCTCCTGCTTCTCAAATCAGGGGGAAGAGTCGTGTATCACGGACCTCTGGGAAAGGACAGCCAGCCGCTGATCAGTTATTTCGAGTCTAATGGCGCTCACAGATGCCCTCCTGATGCCAATCCCGCTGAGTACATGTTGGATGCCATTGGCGCAGGTGATCCCAACTATCGCGGCAAGGACTGGGGCGATGTATGGGCGTCGTCGCCAGAGCATGAAGAGCGCTCCCGTGAGATCCAAGCCATGATCTCAACACGGCAGAAAGTCGAACCGTCCAAGAGCCTCAAGGACGATCGCGAGTACGCCGCACCTCTGTCGCTGCAGACGGCCCTGGTGGTCAAACGAGCCTTCGTCTCGTACTGGCGATCTCCCAACTATATTGTGGGAAAGTTTATGCTGCACATCCTGACCGGACTGTTCAACTGCTTCACGTTCTGGCGACTTGGCTACTCTACGATCGCATACCAGAGCCGGCTCTTCTCCATCTTCATGACGCTGACTATCTCTCCGCCCTTAATTCAGCAGCTGCAGCCCGTGTTCCTGAGATCTCGCAACCTGTTCCAGTCCCGTGAGAACAGCGCCAAAATCTACTCGTGGTGGGCCTGGGTCACCTCAGCCGTTGTTGTCGAAATCCCATACGGCATCTTAGCGGGCGTGATTTACTTTAACTGCTGGTGGTGGGGGATCTTTGGCACGCGCGTGTCCGGCTTCACCTCCGGCTTCTCCTTTCTGCTAATCATGGTGTTTGAACTATATTATATCAGCTTTGGCCAGGCTATCGCCTCCTTCGCGCCAAATGAGCTGATGGCAAGCTTGCTGGTGCCCGTCTTCTTTATTTTTGTTGTCAGCTTCTGTGGAGTTGTCGTGCCTCCGAGGCAGCTGCCAACGTTTTGGAGGAGCTGGATGTACTGGCTCTCTCCCTTTCACTATCTCTTGGAAGCCTTTCTTGGTGCCGCTATTCACGGACACCCAGTTGAGTGCAATAGCAGCGAGTTTGCACGATTCAGTGCTCCGCCTGGTCAGACGTGTGAGAACTACACGGCCTCGTTCATCAACCAGTCTGGCGGATATGTGCAGACAGCAGCAGATGGCTTGTGTGAGTTTTGCCAGTACGCGACGGGCGATCAATTTGGTATGGGCTTCAGTGTCGAGTACAACCACATATGGAGAGACTTTGGCATCTTCTGCGGCTTCATTGCGTTTAACTACGGAGTCGTGTATCTTGCGACCTGGTTAAGATTTTCTAGCAAGAACCCATTTAAGAGAGTCATGGCAAAGCTAGGGAGGCACAGCCATCAGGCTGATTAACAAGGGCAAAAATGGATATCCTCTGGCCAAATAGCAAAATCTCGCAGATCTTGCCGATTATTTTTGGTCCTTATGAGAATATTCAACACACAAGAAGCTTTTTTTTTTCCTTTCATACGATGATCTGCAGAGTAAGCATCTATGCTGAATGTTGGATATTGAGTAAATAGCGGCACGAACTGCGAATGTATACCAGGGAAACGAGCATCTTCTCATCTCTATATCTATCTATCTACTCATTTCAATTCTTCTCTTCTTAGATATTGGGCGCATCTCTTGTAAGACTGTCTTCACCGTTTCTGTTTCTGTGTGACCACTCGCTACCAGCCGTGCTGGCTAAGTACAAAAAGTACCTTTATTGCATTATCGGGGTAGACCCGACCCCTATTGTCGCATACTTACGATTAATCAGAGACTTAAATATAACTATCCGCACATGGACCCCACTAACATATGCCCTAATCGGATGCCCCAATTCTATTTGATATTGAAGGAAAACTTTTTTCCTCCTCAGCTTCTCGACTTTTCACTCCTCCCATTCTCTTACGCTTCGTCCTCCTCAGGGCTCTCTCTCCCAAACAAATCTCCTGGGCGTCCACACATGGCACCCGCAGCATCGTCCTCGCCTCCATGACGCGGAGCTGTTCGCTCCACCGCTGCTCGTTCCTTGTGTTCGCTCAAAGATGCACCTCCTCCTGATCCGCCATGGCGAGACGGTCGATAACGTTGCTGGCATCTACGCCGGATCGCGAGATTCGGCGTTGACTTCGCACGGCGTCCTGCAAGCCCGTAGGCTAGCCACGCACTTGGCTGAGGGACAGCAATCGACACTGAAGTTTATCTTCTCGTCGGATCTCCAGCGAGCGGTGAAGACGGCTGAGGCCATTGCATCGGAGCAGAGGCGTGTCTGCTCCCGCGACATCCCAATCATCGAACTCGCCGAGCTGCGGGAGAAGGACTTTGGAAGTGATGAAGGCATGAAGTTTGGAGACTCGAGAGGCCGTGGCCCAGACTCTGAGACGGCCGAGTCGATGAAGGGCAGGGTCGACGCCTTTCTGGACGAGCACCTGCTTCCACTCCTCAGGTCTCACGCAGACGGGACTCTGTCCACGTGCGTCATTGTCTCCCACGGTATCGTACTCGGCGTTCTTTACCGTGAGCTATGTGCTCGTGTCAGCCGTGGCGGCATTACTGTCGATCCCAATCCCAGCGCCGCCAGCTCCCTCATATCCCCTCCCTTCTGGGACAACGCCGGCTTTCTCGAATGCACCGTTTCCATGACTGGAGCTGCGGCGGATGAGGACAAGTCTCTGCCTCTCAGGCTGCACGTTAGTCGCGTTAACTGCACCATCCATCTCAGGGACTTGAAAAGGACTCGAGGCGGCATTGGCAGCGCCGCCTTTGACGAGAAGCAACGCACTCTGACGTCTTTTTTTGTGCCGGGCTCTAAGAAGCGTAAGAGTCATGATATGAGTGCTGGGTAAAGCGGCGCTACCCAGCTGTCCTCTTCTGAAATGGTATGTGGATTTTTCTTTCCCTTTGCTGCTTTGCAATTTTTCTTTTTCTTTTTTTTTGTGTGATGATACAACAAATAACTCACAGACCTGTTCTGAAAAACACAATGTGGAAAATATTTTGTCCAACCGCTGTCTGACAATTCACCTCTCATCATCTTTTGTTTGCGCATCATGGTGTGTGTCCTTCGCTAACTCGGACAAGTTTAGATGCCACGTGAGAATTCATGAATCGATACAAATAGACAGACAATACAATATGATACCTTTAATACCTCTACTTTTTTGTGTGCCCTGCTCGTTTGTATAAACCTGTGACTGTGTGTCTAATACAAGATTGTGTCTAATACTTGTTCCACCCTCAAACCTCTCAAAAGTAGCGTATCCTATATATACCTTGATCCTATATCCATGTCTGCTGAAATCACCAAGTCCAAAAGACTAAAACACTGCATCCCATCATCCCATCATCCCATCATACATCCGTGCTCATCTCATCCCTTCCCGTAAAGACCTTGTGAATTCTTCTGCTCACAGCCTGTCCCACCGCTCTGTCCGAAGCTGCTCCGTCCTTGTTGGCACTCTTCCGCACGCTCTCCAACCTCAATGGCCCTCCTTGCTCGAGCCCCTTGATAAGCTCGCTCACGGTGCCAAACTCTGAGACTATTCCATAGGCAATTGGCGCCGTGACGCGTGCAATCTCCTGCAGCAAGCGAACGTACGTATCGTGCGCACCATCGCCAGTGCGAACCTGTCCGCTCTCCATGCAGAAGCCCGCCGCAGACGTCATCTTGTCGCGCATTTTCTTGTAGGGAATGGTCGATATGTGCTGAGTGAAGGTGGTAATCCACTGCGCAGTTTCCACCGGTGCAGTCGTGTGGTGGATCAGAACATCATGCTCGACCTGCAACCGCAGCATCGCGTCCTCGACAATGTCTTCCGAAATGTACTCCTCGACAACAGCGTTGTTACGGCGTCTACGAGAGGAGGCTGCGGTCGATGCCGCGGCTGCTTGGGGATCCGGCTGTTCTTGTGCGCGTACGCCAGATGCGAATCTACGGTTTCGGATGTTGCGATTCTTCTTCATCCAGGGGGTTATCCCTTCGAGAATGTATATCAATTCGTGGCCGGGGAAGTGCCTCTTCGTTCGAGAGACGTTGGAGTCTACAGAATCACTAACGGCCATGCCGACAAACTCATCTGCTGTAATCAGGACCAGCACTTGCTTCTCGGGCTTGATCTCTAGCGGGATGGGTTCCCAGCGACCCATCTCATTGTCGAAACGGCTCCGAACCTTTCTTTCCCACTTGAAGGCGTTGGCAATAGGGCTCTCCCAGGTGGTGTATTCTACGCTTAGCCCACCTAACAGCACCTCCAGCTGTGCTTTTAGCCCTTCATTTACGCTTGACGGCATGATGAGAATCATCTCTGGCGTTGAAACCTTCTTGTCTGTGCGAACTTTGTTCAGCTCTGCCAGTGCGGCAGCACGCTCCTTTTCCAGGGCTTTAGCCTCTTTAAGTTGTTCTTTCTCCCGCCGTTTCCGCTCCTTTTCAGCGGCTTTGGCGGCTGTTTGGGCTTCCTTATCACGGGCCCGCTGCTCTGCCGTTCTTGCTGCAGCCGTTCCTGCAATTGCTGGCCTGGGTCTGCTACTCCTCGAGAAGATTGTGTCACTACGAGAGCGGCGGATGGGAGAGCGAGGACGAGGCCTGATATGAGAAACATTGAAGTCGGTGATATCCGGAAACTCATCCTCAGATACGCTTGGCGAATCAGAGTCGATGTCAATAACAATTGGTCCAGCAGCTCGCGGCTGGGCAGCGGTATTGTTCGGCGACGACACCCGCGGGGTTTGCTCCGGAGCAGAACTTGAAATCGGATCCCAGTGCTTTCGTCTCCGAGAGCACTCAACCACCTCTACAGATACTGCTCTGCGAGGGGTGGAGGCATTGGCAGGTCGAGGGAGGTTGATCTCCTGTGAACTGGCAAATGGATCCGAGAATTCGCCAATGCTCAATTCTGGTTGTTCTCTTGGTTTGTGTGGCTCACGTGGAGGAGGAGGAAGAATTAGAGGAAGCGGAGAGCTTGCAAATGGATCGGAGATTTCGTCAGCTATGATAGTCGTAGTCGCTCGTTTCTCTGCTCCTTCTGCCGGCGCAATAATAGGTGCCGGAGGGGGGGAGCTAGCAAAAGGATCAGAGCCCAAGATTATCTGTGGAGGTGCTGTGCTTGTCTGCGCAGCTTGAGGCTGAGCAAACGGCGAGTCAGGATTGCTGGCATCGGGCTGAATTATGGGAGCGTCGAGGTCGATGGAGCTCGTGAACTCTATTGGGTCGAATTCCAATCGGTTTGGTCTGTTGGAGGTGGTGCTGATGAAAGGAGGCAGGGCAGCTCGAGAAGAATTGGCAGGTGGACGAGATGGTGATTTGAAGACTCGTGGCCGCTTTGCGTGTCTGGTGTCCTGGCCAGCAGATTCATCGTCGGTGATGTCGAAGTGGGAAGAAACAAACAGCTGCGGTGAGGGAGATCGTCTGCGTTTACTTCGTTCTCTATCGGTCGCAATGACTGACAGTGCTGGTGACGGCGAAGCTGGTGCTTCTCTTGCTGGAGGCTCGAGATGGGCTGGCAAAGGCGGGCTTGACGAGGTCAGATCAATCACATGGGGAGCCATGGCAGCAGGAGAGGAGGCGGAGATGCTTCCTTTTCATGTGCGTGTGTTGTTGGCTGGTTATTTGACGCTGAAGCCGGCGAGGCTGTGATGCCGTGCCATCTCACATGCCATGCCCAGCGGCAAGGGTTTGTTAACCTGACTTTCTTACCACGAGCTTCAGACCAGACGCGAACCTGGTCTCGAGCGGAATCGCCAAGTCACGTGTTCCGAAGATGTATCTGGGATTACGTAAGTAATCCCTGTTATTGCTGTTATTGCACCCGTAGATCTGTCTCTCAGAATCCAAATGGATGGCAATCCACAAATGGTGACTACATGGGATCCCGAATGAGTGATAATCATTCATTTTTTGACTATCAGATGCTAGTTAGTGATGCGGCCATTCGTCCGACTATCCTGCGCCTTTCGATAAACTACACACTCGCTGCTGTTCGGCACCATTCACTCTCATCCCTTGCAACTGTTGACTCTCTCGCTCTCTCCACTCCGCCTCGAGAGCGCAATGCTGTATCCATCAATGTTTTGATAATGTGATGACGATAATTCCTAGAAGCAAATTGTATATAAAGGAACGGTATGCTGGAGAATTTGTGAGTATTTCTTGGTAGAAGTTGAACAATTACCTGTTTCATGCTTTTCAATCTGGCTGTTATAGAAACCACTGACGGCAATGAGGTCGATACATATTCGGTGCCAGTAGCTGCAAACGAAGTATATAACAAGGGCATTATTTCGAATCTTCTCATAGACAAAGACCCCCCTGCAGAAGTAGAGAATAAAGGCACAACCATCACCTTCACCGGCTCCGAGAGTCCATCTCTCCCCGTCAACTGGAGACTGGCAGAGGCCGTGTCATCTCTAAAAGCATTGGAATCAGCCTTAGTGGATGCCGTTCTTCAACGCCGTTATAGACTTGGGCCCCATCAAGTCACCATCAACACTGATCATGCTAGCCTTTTTATATTCTCTACTCTCCTCTAGACTATTGATCCCTTGGAAGGTGGAGAAAACATCGGCCCCAACGGCCTCCGCCAGGCAAACGAAAAGCCATTCAAATATTTCCCTAGTTGTGATAAGCATCGAATGAATGCGTCTACTCACCGTAACCTGGCAACCAACATCTATAAGTGCGCCGACGGCCGCTTCTTTCAAGACCACAGATCTCTCAATCCTACACCGACGCTCCTTAACGTTGGACTGAGAGCCAAGGCCGACAAAGGTTCAACCGTCTATGAGGATGCTGTCAAGCCGTTTAATGAAGCGTTTGGGAAGATTGAAAGCGAGACTCTGCAGCGAATCACTGATGAGACGCGACCAGTAGGTAGCATCTGCTATACCGTAGAGGCGTTCTTGAACTCGGAGCACGGCAAGGCCAATGCACATGTTGGGCTTTGGGAAATTTGTGAGATCTCAAATAAGCTGCAAGAGCCATGCTAGTGGGAAACTACCGAATCTCAGTCTGGAGTTGCTAGGCCCCTTGCAGGCATCAAAGTTGTTGATTTGACGAGAATTATTGCCGGACCTTCGATTACCAGAAGCCTAGCAGAACTAGGAGCCAGTGTGATGATATGTACAGCACCCTACTTACCTGATGTCGTATCTCTCCAGGCAGATCTCAACTGGGGGAAATGGAACTGCAGCATCGATCTTCGGGAGGAGGGCGGTCGACAGAAATTGAAGCAGCTCATCCAAGAAGCCGACGTAGTCGTCCAGGGCTACCGACCTGGCGCTCTTGACAAGCATGGCTTTGGTGAAGACGACATTATAAAATTGTGCGAGGACCGACCCAAGGGAGTCATTCATGTGCGAGGAAACTCGTACTGCTGGCATGGCCCAATATCAAATGCTATTAAGCCCGTCTGGTTCCTTCGCATCATCTCGAAGCGGCGCGATTGGACATGAACTCAATAATATCAATCCGAGAAATATTCTAGTGGCTAATTGTTGTAGTGATCTGATTATGCGAGTCTATCTATCAGAAACTTCCAAATGGCGGCAACGACTGTTAATTTCTGATAAGTGTACACACGGCGGTGCGTGTACGCAGTCGAGATATTGGAGGGAATGGCAGCTGCAAAGGGTATCTATCATCTTGGGAGAATGATGTGGTTTTGGTTCATTAGAGCAGACCAAATCTAATGAAAATCTTGGTTGAATGGATCAGCAACTTGTATGCCGACTAGTAGCCTAGAAACGCTGGATTGAGATCTGGGCGTTTTGTGGATTTATCTTAGCTCTAACTATATAAGAAATACGAAAGAGTGATAAACGGCAGTTAAAATCTCTACAGAAGCAAAGGGTCCAAGTCTTCTCTCCTCTTACGTGTATTGAGATGACTAGATTAGATCCAACAAGGCGGAGGTGATCATATTCGCAATGCATGTATAGCTGATCACATGAGGCTCGATCTCATACCACTGCTTGCATTTGACGAAGAAACAGTCATTGAGTCAACTGCCTATGCAGCCAAGACGCTGTAGAGTCATCTGATATCATCCAAGATGACAGAGTAGATCGTCTACCTCTTTAGCCATACACGTATTCACCTATCATGGTATTTGTAAGCGTTGAGATATTTGAGACATTTTGATGCTTGGCGATAATACCTTTATGAAGGCTCAATCTCCGCTCAACCCGATCGCTTTGGCATCTCCGTTCTGCCAAACAGCGGTTGGGCGGCCCATCGATTATCTCTGGAGACCTGTTTGTCTGTGTACTAGCTATTGTGGTAATGAGACTAAGAGCATCTGATTCGTGGTAGTCTCCGCATCTTGCAACGGTGACACCGATCTTCATTTACCAAGGTGTGCAAGGGTTCACCCCAAGATTGACCTCTAGATACGAGACACGAACAGGAATTGCACCTACAGCCATAGGCATCTATTAGCGTACTATCTAGTACGATCACAGCACACCTCTAGGCTTTCTTCTCTCTTTCCAAGTTACATCGCCCACCGTCAGTTACAAATCTCGTTTTAGTGCAGGGTAGCACAGCGCATTCATGGCGGGTGCACATACCAATACTAAACGAAGATCTGGGCGAACAATATCTCATCATACAGCTGACGACCTATACTGTAACGCACTGTTTACGGATTACAAGTATGTAGAACAGCAGCGTATTCTAGCCTTTCGCCGTCGAGTATTTTGCTAGGTGAATGGGATTGATTACGGCAGATGGCAAAACTGGGGCTGCTGCAAATACAAGTCGCGGACTCTCTACGAGAGTAATCGTGTATACAGTAATATGTACATCCTCGTGCGGACTATACGGTGCACAAGACAGGCATCGTGGTGCTAATCTCTGGCCTGCGATACCTGGTGCTAGTACTATTGGTGTCATGTCGGCCTGGTCGAAATACCGATTCCGTAAGGCGGGCGAATATCGTCATGTATACCTACTAGTCGGCGTTATGGTTGATTGCTTGCAAACGCTGACCGTTTGCTATGGTGATGATGTGACAAGCGATTCCTGCAATGCCCCCGTGTTGAACAACACATCACAGTGCAGTTGAGAGCGCACAATATAGTAGTAGTAGGTACTCCGTACGCCTGTTGCCATTGATCGGTGATTGACTTATTGATGGAGCGTGGCGTCTCGTTGCATAACAAAAGGGCGCCATGTGAAACGCCGTGCAGGACGCATAGGAAACACACTCTTTACAACAAGCAAGGCGGCAAAATGACGGCGGCGGCGGAAGTGGGAGCAAACAGCAAATGAGAGCAATTGCCCGTCACCCTTGTCCTGTTCCTCATCTTACAGTATTCACCACCATGTAACCGGTGCTCCGTCCGCACTTGCAGACGAGGTCTTGTGCGGAGTTTTGGTACCAAGAACAGCTCTCCTTGGTATGGAGCCATGTGCAGAGCCATGTGCAGCAATCAGCAACGACTACAGATACTATTAGGTGCCCAAAGCTTCGGGGGCAATTTGACCTGTCAACCGCCATTTCTGCAGGAACAGCCACGTATGGACGGGCTGGTCGAGCTGAGAGATCAATGCCCGTGGCCATCAGGCTGAGCGAAGCTTGCTTGTCAGGGAAGGGAAATGACCGCCTGTCGACTAAAGGCAGCAATCACACGCTAGCACATGCCATTCCCATCCCGTCGTGTCCCACTGCGGGTTCGACTTCATCATCAGTCAGCCTTGTTCGACTTTCCTTTGTCAATCGCGTGTGCATATGGCCATATCGTGGAGAATGAGAACGGACACTTTTTTTTTTTTTTTTTTTTTTTTTTTGGCCGTTCGTTTTTCTTCGGTTATCGTCTTGTCCTAATTTCCAGCCTCGACTGATCAGTTTTGGGCACGACGACGGATAGACCGGGGAGATGAAGATGGAGGAGAGAAAAGATTTCGCTTGGCTGTTGCTCTGCTGCTTGCTGTTTCGGATTTTGATGGGGCACGGAGCAACGCCAGGTACCTGTTACGGAGTAGCGGTACGAAATACCCGCACCCGTGCAGGTCCAAAATGTACTAGTAGTACTACGAGGTACTACGTACTAGTACTATGTACTACTCATCCCCTGTGCTGCTAAGCTTGCTAAGCCAAAGAGAGCAAAAATCCAGGAACAAGCGAGAACTTAGTACTGTAGAAGCTCGCGTTTGCGCAAATGGATCGATGATGGATCAGGCCAAAAAAAGGCAACGGAATGTTCTCATTCTCTCCGAACAGTGGCGAGCCTCAGGGCTCGCGGTGGCTTGGCAGGTGGCTAGTGCCAGTCTGGGCCATAAACAGACTAGCGCTCGCATGCGAGGTGACCGTTTGGCGCTGGGATCCCCTGGCTCTTAGCCGTTTTGGGCACAGGCGGATGCTGCCAATTTCAGGGGTTCTGGACGGCCTGCAAGTACCTGGCGGTACCGATTGCGTGTGGCTTTGGGCGCTGCAGGCGCTAGCGTCGAGGTACCAGTACCACCACGGAGCTCATGGCTGCCTTACCAATCCTTCCTCTGCGAGCTGCTGTATTTCGCGGTGGCTTTTTAGGGGTTTGTGACAATTTGCGTTGTGCGCCGCAAGCTATCGAGCTTGCGACTGGATTGGACCAAGCTTCCATGCCATCCGGGATACTGTAGAGGTACCTATCCATTGCTTGGTGTTAGGGGACGAATGCGTGCATTTTTAGGGGCTCGTCTATCACTTTAGCAGGCGGCTACTGCCAATGGTTTGTTGCATCTTTGCTCTGGACTGCCAAAACACCACTAAGCAGTTCATTTTTTATTTCCAAGTTTTCTTTTTTTCCCTCTTTGACCTCAGTCTATCGAATGCCTTAGCTGTTTCCCCCCTAGCTAGGTACCAAGACCGTAGCAAACGCACTTCTCCCCCCTTTTAATATCGGGTCGAAAACACCATCTTGTCCTCTTCCCTCCACCTCGCAGAACCAGCCATTCTTTTGCCTCGTCTCCTCTGCAAGGACGCTCGCGGATCGACTGAGCTGGGCCAATCCTGTCTGTCCCGTATAGTACCTATTTGCACTCGTACAAGCCCAAGTGCGAGGATTCAATTCGCCCCATCTGCAAGGTCTGGCGCCTTGTTTAATTAGGTAGGATAGAAAATCCACCCTTCCAAGGGCCCTGCCGCCTCCATCAGATGCCCAGCTCTGACATGCCTGTTTGATAGGCGAACCAGGATCCCCGAGACCCTCATCGCGACCATTCATCGTGCAACCGCAATATCCCCACGAAGCCGGCCGTCGAATCAGTGCCAGGCATTGCCTGTACACACGCACATCCCGACTATTCAGATTCTAGCAGCCCTGCCCGACATACTGTACGCATACACGTGCACATACACACTCGCATACGCTGCATTCTGTATCTCTACAGTACCTGTGCCTGTGGCCTGTACGAGTTCATGCACCGGCATCCCGTCTCCACCGGCCAGTGAAGTGCGCAGATTGGACCACAGCAAGACAAGGGGAGAGAGCACAAGAGACGGAGCGCAGAGAAGAGAAAGAGAGAGGGAAGAAAAAAAGAAAGAGAATCAGCAGCTATTACTGCTTGTTCCAGCAGCGAGCAACGCTCGGCGCGATCCTCTCGACAAACCGTTCGTTGATCCTCTGTCTCTGACCATCGTCATTCCTTTCCCCCTCCCTCCCTCAGAATACCACCTGCACACTCTTTTTGCCTCGCCCCAATTTCTCTCCAATTCGCTCGTTTTTGCCGGCCCAGCGCTGCTCGTGTTCGCGCCTGGGTCATAAACCTGCTGTCGCTTGTGCGCGTTTGCGCCGGCTTGTGCGCGCCGTCGACACGGGCCCCTACCTGAGTCTTTTGGAGCTTCGCTGCCTCGGTGACATCTGGCTCCGCTTCGCTTCGCATCTCTTCCGCCATGGCCACTTCTCCGCCGGACTCGCCATCGCCAGCGCATAAGCTTCAGCGTCCCCTGAGCGCGATTGCTACTCGTCCTCAACCAAGGAGCACCAGTCGGTTGAGTATGAACAGCAAGCAAGGCGGCGAGAGCAGAGCCTCTGATGAGGACAATCGGACGGCTGTCCGTGTCGGTACGCACTTCTCCCTATCCCCCAAACGCTGGTAAACTGTCTCGCGAACTGCTGTACGCCGTGCAAGGCGATATGATGTCGTCGCTGCCCTTTGTCTCTGGGGCTAGTGCTGATTTTCTGATTCTGATGAGCTGACATGGCTGTTTTCTCTTCACTCTCGCAGTCGTCCGAGTGCGACCGGCGTTGAATCCAGACGATCCAGGATATGACTTGATTCCGCAGCGCTTCCAGCGCCCTATGGTCCACGTCACGTCCAACACAAGCCTCTCCATCGACTCCCCTCAAGGCCGCAAGCTCTTCGTCTTCGATCGCGTCTTCGGCCCGGATGTTATGCAGGATGGCATCTGGGAGTACCTGACCGACAGCATCAACGCCTTTACCCAAGGATACAATGTCTCCCTCCTCGCCTACGGCCAGTCCGGTGCTGGTAAATCATACACCATGGGCACGGCAAGTGCGCAGCAGAATCCAGATGATATAGGTATGGGGCTTCTTTTTTAACTTGTCAACTAACAATAGCAGATTCTCGGTGCAAGAAGCTGCCTGGCGCACTCGTCATTTTGCGTGGCTAACCCGTCATGATCCCTTTTAGGTGTGATTCCCCGAGCAGCCGCTGCCCTGTTTGAGAAGCTGGATGTCCAGAAGGGAGGAGTAAATAATGGCACAATGAAGAGCGCTAGCAGCTTCAGATCCCCTCGAGGATATGGCCAGCACAACAACCTGGGCGATCGGAACTGGGCCTTGACGGCTACCTATGTCGAAATCTACAACGAGACACTCCGAGATCTTTTGGTCGCCGACACCACCCCGCTAAATGATCGAACTTCAGTTGCCATCCGAGAAGATGTTAAGGGTAATATCATTCTCACAGGCCTGCATCAAGTCGACATTACCTGCGTTGACGACCTTCTCAACGCCCTCGCCTTTGGTTCCTCCATCCGCCAGACCGATGCTACTGCCATCAACGCCAAATCATCCCGCTCCCATGCCGTCTTCTCCCTCAACTTGGTTCAGCGCAAGAGCAAGTTTTCAAATTCTGACAAGCGCCACTCCATGCCGCTGGAAGCAATGAGCGGCCAAGACGTGTCCGTGACGACCGATAGCAAGCTGCACTTTGTCGATTTAGCCGGTAGTGAAAGACTGAAGAATACGGGTGCTCAGGGCGAGCGCGCCAAAGAAGGAATATCCATCAACGCCGGCCTGGCTGCCTTGGGAAAAGTCATCAGTCAGCTTTCCTCGCGAAACTCGGGCGCCCACGTCTCTTATCGCGACTCCAAACTCACCCGACTCTTGCAGGACTCGCTCGGAGGTAACGCAATTACATACATGATTGCCTGCGTTACGCCGCCCGAGTTCCATCTCAGCGAGACACTCAACACCGTTCAATATGCTCAGCGAGCTCGCGCTATCCAGTCCAAGCCTCGAATTCAGCAGGTTGAAGAAGGAGATAAGAATGCCATCATTGAGCGGCTGAAAGCCGAAGTTGCCTTTTTGCGCGAACAAATCCGCAGCGCCAATGGCCAAGGCGACCTTCCTCCTCGCAGCGCCAACAGATCTAGTGAGAGATCAGAGAGACAAAACGAACGTGAAGCCGAGCTTCAGAACCAGCTGCTTGACCTCCAGGAAAACTACGGCACCCTGAACAATCGCCATGCTCGCCTGATTGCAGAAATGGCCAAGGCCCGAGAGAGCGAGTTCCAGTATCATCTCCAACTGGACGAGCTCCAGGGGGAAAATGCCACCGATCGGCTGAACCGCTCAAACTCATTTGCCCAATCGGTCGAACAGGTTGTTCTCGAATACGAAAAGACTATCCAGACGCTCGAACAGTCCTTGTCGAAAACGCGAACCACTTTGTCCAATACGGAGACAAACCTTTTGGAGAAGGAAACCAAGTGTGCCTATGTTGAGACTATCAACACCCAGCTGCAGTCTCGTATTCAGAAGCTCATTGACCGCGAAGCCAGCACTGAAAGCTATCTCCATGATTTGGAGGCCAAGCTAGATGGCCACACAAGCGGTGAAGAGAAGAACTCGGCCATCATTGTCGAGTTGCGCAAGGAAATTTCCCGCATACGTGAGAACGAGTCTGCAAGCGAAGATTACATTTCAACGCTGGAAGAGCGTCTTGCCGAGGCCGATCAGGATGCTGAGCTTATGCAGCGAGAGATCGAGCGTCTTGAGCAAGTCATCGAGAGACAGCGGAGCCTAGGCAAGCTCGATGCTTTGCTTCATGAGCTTGACCATGTTGACGAGTCCAAATTGCGCAACTCAGACGATGACTCGAATAGCCACGATGATCAATTGGCCCGGGACGGAGACCAGAACAGTGAAGCCGAAGAAGCAAAATCGCAGCTCGCTCCTGTTGTGGAAAACGACGAGGACGTTCTTAACGCGGGTGATTCTGTGACAGAGGTTTCCGACGACCAACTCGTTGACGACGCAGCTAAAAATCAAGCCTTTGCACAGTCTAAGTTTGTGGCAGACAAGCTCGAGTTGGTGACCCGAGAGCTTTTCGACCTCCGAACTGAACACGAGACCACGGTTCATGACTATGGTAGACTGCATGCCAAGTACGAGGAGGCGATGCGAAAACTGTCAGAGCTCCAAGACACCATTGACGAGGCTCGCTACCCCGATCGCCTCCGCCATTCTATCATTTCCGTTGACGCAGCAACTGAGACTCGCCCCGAGTCCTTCCAGTCTGTTCAGACGAGCTATGCCAAGGATGACATCCGATCTTCGGCCCACCGATCCCTCTCCTCTGAGCTTTCATCGGTCATGGACTCGCCCGTCACAGCTGATACTACGCATCTCGATCTGGAGTCGGAAGATGATACGGCTACTGCTAAGCCTGCAGCATCAGTTGAAGATCTGACTAGGGAGCTTGCGGAACGTATTGAGCTGCACGAGCAACTTGAACAGGACGAACGGAAGGAGCAGAATGAACATGTTGAACAGGTCGAGCAGGACCAGCTGAAGGAGCAGGCTGAGCATGTTGAGCAGATTCAACGTGTCGCCGAACTTGAGCCTGTAGAGCAAATTGTTGAGTTGAAGGAACCTGCCGAGCTTAAGGAATCTGTCGAGCTGAAGGAACCTGCCGAGCTCAAGAAACCCGTCGAGCTGAAGGCATCTGTCGAGCCGAAGGAGCGCGTTGAGCACATTGAGCATGTTGCGCAGGTTCAACAGATGGAGTCGGTTGCTCACCAGGACCATGTGCCCATGGAGCGACATGAACATGCTGAGCGGGGCGAACAAAATGAACAACTCGCCCTGGAGCTTGAGAGACTCAGAGTCTTGGCTGAAGAAAAAGAAAATGCCGAAAGGGAATTAGCCATGAAGTACGCCCAGCTTGAACTCAAGCACAACGAGACTTTGGATATGGTTGAGGAGCTCAAGGTTGAAGTTACCAAAGCCCGAACTGTTGACAGCGGCCCCCGCGTAATCCGCCGAAAGTCGAGCCAGAATCTTCTTGGCGTGGATCGTGCTCAGCGATCATTCGTCTCGCTGAGAAACCTTGCCGCTGAAAACTTTGAAGGAAAGCCTGAGACAATGCAATCATTCGAACTGAACCTCAACTCAGCCATGCACGAGCTTCAGTCACGCAGTGAACGAATCCAAGAGCTGGAATCTGACATTGCTGCGGCCAAGAAGGAGATGGAGAGCAAAATGGCCATCATCTCGGGTCTGGCGCGTGAGCGGTCTAGCTTGAAATCCTCACCCGTTGACATGTCGATGGTCGCAACCCTTCGAGGTCAACTTGAACAGAGCGAGAGGCAGCTGTATGATCTTCGCGAGGCGCATGCTCTGCGTGAGCGAGAGCTGACGAGCGAAGTCGAGGTCCTCCGCAAATCGGTGGCATCTACTCCTACTAGAGAGTTCATGCCAAGTGACGAGGAGGAGGCTGACATTCCATACAATGAACGAGTGTCTACGCTACAGGCAGAGCTAGCTGGGTGGGAGAGCAAACATCACGCTGCTCTGGTATCTATGCGAAGCACCGAGAGGGAAATGCAGGCGACTATCCAGCAGCTTGAGGCCCAGCTCGAAGCTGCCAACGCCCAACTGGCCGAATCCGAATCCCGAGCAGCGGCCGAAAAAGATGCTGATGAGGCCAAGAAGGAAGTTGCCAAGCAGCAAGAGCTCATTGAGTTCCTACGCGGAGAAATCGACGAGTACAAGGCTATTATCAGTAGCAACGCCACCAAGGTGGCAGAGCTGGAGGCTCTCCATCTCTCCGCTCGAGCGGCGATGGATGACATGTCTAAGATGCATAGTTCTGTCACAGCTGAGACAACCGCTCGTCACCAAGAACTTTCCGCTAAGCTTGAGGAGCTGATTACCAGCCACGAAGATGCCACCAAAGCACATCAAGAGGAGATGGAGGTACTTAGACAAGCTCACGCCCGCGAACTTGCTGATCTGAAGAACCACGAACAGACTAGCTATGAGAAGCAGGTAGAGGTTCTCATGACTGAGCATTCAGAGGCCATTTTCAAGCTGGAATCGGATCTTGCTCAGTCCAGGGATGAATTGACAAGAGTTGCGACTCAGATCGCCGCCGTCTTTGGTGCAGAGATGCCGCTAGAGAAGTTGGGCGAGCGGATTGAGGCTCTCGTCGCTGGCCAAGATGTTGTTGAATCAGAGCGTGAGAAGATGGGAGAGCTTACGTCTCATGTAACAGAGCTATCGAACATCAATGATGCACTCGTCCGGGATCTTGAAGGAGTGAAGGCGGCCATTGCAAGCATGCTCCCTGGCAACACAGATGCAAAGGCCGGTCCCCTGGTAGACCAGCTCGCCGCGGTCAAGGCCAAGGTGGAAGATCTTGATGGCCGCAACAAGAAGAACTCTCGTCTCATCGAAGAGCTCGAAGAACAGCTGCAGCACAATTTTGATGAGGTTCAGGTAACCAATAACCGCTTGAGCTCTCTACAATCCGAGCGTAACGCTCAGCTTGATGAGGCACTGGCCTCTCGAATCAAGCTCCAATCCGAGCTTGAAACAGTACGTGAGGAATATGCCGCTCTCCAGGTAAGTTATTACACTCCCCCACGTCCCATTATGTTATTGAGGGCTGTATGCTATATTATGGATGTAACTCAGCTAACCGTTGATAACTAGGTCAAGTACAATGAAATCGCCAATGGGGATGTCAAGCGATCCAACTCCAACTCGACAATCCGCAAGAGCTCCTCACACAACTCTCTACCGTCGCCACCTCCTTCCGTTCCTCTGCCACCTCTGCCCAACGGTGCGCCCAGCTCTCCTACTTCGACACGCCCTCCCAGCAAGGACAATTTCAATATTTCTCAAGTCACCGAGGATCAAGAAGCCCGCATTCGTTCTATTGAGAAGCACCTCACTGCCGAGCGTCAACTTACGCAGACGCTAGAAGAGGCGCTTGGCGACCTGGAGAAGCAATCCAAGAAGGTCAAGGCAGACTGTGACGCTTGGAAGAAGCGTGCTCAAGAGCTCGAAGCCGAGGTCAAGGAGCTGAAGGAGAAGACGGTCGACCAGTCACAGGACAACCGATATAGTATGCAAGCGGTAGAAGAGGAGCGAAAGAAGAGACAGGCGGCAGAGGCAGCCCGAAAGCAGCTGGAGGAGAGAATGCAGGCCATCAGCAAGAACAAGAAGAAGAAGAACAGCCTGAACTGCTTCTAAGCATGACGCTTATGGCGGACGTAATCGAATGCGTGGGTACTGCAGGACTATACCCCAATTTTTGCGCCTCGCAGGAACTCATTGCCCCCCTACAGCAACTCGCTTTGTTTGGATCTTTTTTCCCCCCGTCTTGATTATAATGGGATACCATTATGCCACATTCTCATGAGCTTTTTGTCTCCAAATCATGGCGCTTCTCCTGTCTGGTGCCTCTGGCTTGGGAGGGGGGAAAACATTGATATCTTATATTCCGGTATTGCCTACTTGTTCTTCGTCATGTTTTGGTTTCACTCGGCGCAACTAGGAGTTCTTGACCCTCTTACTCTTTTTTCCCTTCTTCTTTTTTTTCGTTATCCACTATTCGAAACGCCTTTTTATTCTTTCTTTTCTTTTTTTCCCTGGAGCGAGCAAATTATACTGTCTTATGCACCGTGCGAAATGACCGTTGTATGTCATGACGCGCATTGTTTTACTCTATCTATTTGTCTTTTTATTTCTCTTTTCTGGTTGCCCTGCTGTATAGCGTAGGCGAGGTGGTTATTATTTCGATTTTGATGATGCTGGGCCGTGCGAGCATTAACGCTGAGGGGAGCTGTAAAATCACGAGAGAGGGTAACTGCATGGAGTCGATCGATGGCCATGTTATGAGACTTGGAGTTGATGTGATGGATTGGAACTTGTAGATTATATATGTATACTTTGTAGATGGCTTTCTTGTTTGAAGTGCTGAATGTGAGATGCGCCCCAATGTGGCAAGGGTTTATTATTTTTATACATTATTCCTCCATTGTCAGCTTTTCTATTTTACAGGCCGTTTGATCTCCTGGCTTGTGTTGATTGCATGTGGCGCTCTAGGGTTTACTGAATGACGGAGTCTTGCTGGTTGGATTTATAATGCAGCTTGTGAAGCTGAAAGATTCCTAAGCAATTCTCCCGTTCTGGTCAGAGTCATGTACACACTGACTGCATCATCATGCATGTACTGTATCGTCATGTATATACTATACCATCATTGCGTGGCTGTTTAGTACTATAACTATGAAGGTGACGGTAGCATGCATATTTTCTGTTTGCTTGAATGTATGAAGCTTTTCTGGAGGTGAAGTAGCATGCCGGTTTTGAAATCTTCATATATCTAACTACTGCTTAAGCTACCCCTTCATAGTTAAGACAGAAGTGGACGTCTGGCATACTGGTGAAAAGCAATAGTAGGGTATTACTGCGTAGGCTTTTTGTACAACCAACACAAGGCGGACAAGTATGGACTTCATTTTTCATCAACTGTGTTGTCATGGTATTAGTATTAGCTACTTACCTAATGATCGCGGTAGTGCTGAATTGTCACTCCAGATCCGTTGCAAATCCACGGGCCCCACCAGATTCTTTTGTCACTGATTCACGCCCTTGCTAAATCTCCCTTTCACCGACTCAAGCAATTTCATTTCTCATCCAGCAGTTGATGCAAAAGCCATTGTTTCTGTGCTTTATGTGATTTGTACACTCATTTCGTTCTCTAGGAGAAAACATGGCACGGTCGGACGAAGCTCAAGCTTTCTTTCATGCTGTTTACTCTGCCGCTCAGCAGATTCCGTATGGAAAGGTGACGACTTATGCACACATTGCTTACCTCGTCGGCACGCGTACGTGGTTTTCTGGATGCATGATTGGAGGTTTTTTTTTCTGTCTCAATTGGAGCCATTTCTAGCGATTAATTGATGACGAAGATGCTGATGAGGACCTTGAGAGGACAATAGCGCAGCGGCCGAGACAAGTGGGCGTTTGTATGAAGCATCTACCTAATGACGAGGACGCCATGTTTAACAGCTCGAATGTGCCATGGCAGAGAGTGATTAATTCCAAAGGAGCGGTATCACCAAGGTGAGTTTTATGTATTTTGTATCTTTAAGCAGAACAATGTATTTGTTCGTGCATTCTTATGTGCTATCATTGATGTCTGTTTCTAGATCACAACCTTCAGGCGCTGCCAACCAGGCTGTTGCGCTGCAGAACGAAGGCGTTGAGGTAATACGGACCGCCATGGGAGAGTATACGGTTGACCTGGAAGTGTATGGGTGGTTTCCAGAGGAATTAGCTGAGGAAGAGTGAGGAGGATGACTACCTATCACTGGGTGGTTTGGTAAAGAGTCTTTCACCGAGTCAAGATGAACAAATAACTGATTGAGAATATAAATTGCAAATTACAACTGTACACACATACACGGCGATGTTATATGAAGAATACAAAGCTAGCTTTTTGTGACTTCGCAGCATGATGGGCTTCCTCCATAGATAAACATGCAGCCTATACCTATACGCCCATATTCGTGTTCATCCGCTATTCAATTTGCATGCAGATATGCGGAATTTCTGGAATTCTTTTGTACATACCCCCCCAAGACGGCCACTTGCTTATTTTATACGGCCTGGAATCCCTGTGGTGCTGAGTTAGTCTGAGCCACTCCGCTATCTCGCGGCTCAGAGGGTGCGTGTTGCTTGGCTCCGTTTTCGTTATTGCTGAACTGCCTGTCGTTTGTAGGGATAGCCAAACCAGCAGGAGTCTTCTTGGCGGTGTTATCGTCGTCTTGACCCGGGTTGGCTGTGTGATACTCCAACCACTTGAGAATGGTGTAGACAGCAAAAGCGAGAAGAGAGCCCAAGAATGGCCCAACCCAGTAAATCCACTGGTAGCCCGTGAAATCAGTGACGACAGCCGGGCCAAATGATCGGGCTGGGTTGATGCCGGTTCCGGTGAAGTTTGTGCCGCAAATGTGGGCGATGAAGACGGCGAGGCCAATGCCCAGGGGGGCCAAGAACGTGGCTCGGTGCTTTTCCACGGCAAGGAAGTAGACTGTGATAACAAGCTGTGATGTGAGGAACATTTCGATAAAGAGACCACGGGAGATGCTGGTGCCGGAAGAGAGCTTGTTGGCTACGAGCAGAGGACCGGGCAGCAGGGCATCGGTGACTGCCGCGGCAGCAATACCGGCGACGATTTGGGTGGGAAAGATGAGGAGGCCACGGAGGGGCTTGACTGCGCCGACAAGGACGAGACCGAGTGTGACCTTTGTAGTTGGAATTAGTTCATCTGTCATGAAACAGGGTAGTGTTACACGGCCAGATAGTTGACACTTACAGCAGGGTTGAACATGCCACCCGTCACTCTGTAGAAGACCCATACATTGACGGCTAGTGCAGATCCGAAAGACGCAGCAACGTACATGAGGGAAAAGGGGAACAGAGGAGCGTCGGGATTTCCTGGATCGTTATTCTCGATGGCAGCCTGAGTGCCGATGAAGGACATCAGGAGAAACATGAAAGTTCCGCAGAACTCGCCGAAGACGACGACGATCTCGTTGCGGATACTTTCGCGCGGCGCATGTGGAGAGACACGAGGCATGTTGGGCAAGTGCCGTTGTGGGATGCCTCTATACAGGATGAATTAATGATGTTCTAAGTCGATATAGTAGACTGGGAATGGAGGGAAAAGCGAAGGAGACACTGAATCTACACTTCTAGTTACAGGATTTGACTTGGTTGTTCTATATATACTAGGCACTGCTTAGTCTTGCTCGATACAAATCGATGACCAGAACGGAAACATTCGCCACGGCAACCTTGTGACAACTCTCTTTTGTTTCCTCATTCCCTTGTACTCGCACCGACCTCTCCTAATTCATCCCTATGTGGAGCCTCGTGATGGGCTTTCAGCTAGATAAGGTGCAGTGGCTGGTCCTGATTGAGTTTTGAGCCACGAAAGGATTTTCTCATTGATGGAGACACTGGAGCTGAAGAGGAATGCGGAGTCGGCTTGTTGAATCAAAGATTGACGGAGACGGCAACGGCTGTGGCGCATAGAGGGATTCGACGCAGCTGGTGATTTAGGCCACAAGATTCAAGCTTGTGCTCTCAAATCACTCGCGTTCACCTCGATCGAAGTACCGAGCTTGAGTGCCGATTTTCGTCCTTGAAGCGCGTCAAGATGTGAAGAGCGAGGTAGCGATACAGGAGAGGAGATGGCATCCACTCCGCCGAGATGTACAGCTCAATAGTGAGTGGTATCTCGCAATCGGTGGTTGCACTAATGGTGCACGATGACTCACTAGAAACAAGATGAGTGCAAGTACAACTCAACCAGCACTGTTTCAAGCAAGAAAATTTGCCCAAAATAATAGAGCTAAACATATGATATTGACATGTTACTGTGTCACGCTTGCTGTCGACACGCAGTTTACACGCGGGACTCTCACGAAGCTGAACCTCGAGCCAAGCGACTACACCCAAAACGTCGTCGGCTGCCTACTCAATAGCACGACTGCTACTGTCCAATTGGCGGCAAACTTAGCTGGATTGTCCACTGGGAGCTTCACGCGAGCTGGAGACGCCGCATCCGTGATTAAGCTTTCGTACCAAGCGCAGCCACAACCAGCCCGAGGATTCCGGTTCGTGCTGATCCCGCGACTCGGGATGTCTCGTGAGCCCGATTCCCAAGCTGATGTCCTGACGATCCCTGCGGGCTGTCAAACGCTCGCCCGAAGAGCTTAGCTGGAGGGTCGCTGGATTTGTTGGACAGGACCCTGATGTGCTGAGGGGGCGGGCCATGGATATCTGGAGGGGCCGAGACATTGACTTCAGCATGCTTCATCCTTGCGAGCAGCTCTAGGTGTGAGTGGTGCAGCCTTTTGAGACAAAATGGCTGTGCGGGTTTGGCAAAAAGGCAGGCGGGACGCGGCGTCGGCGTCGGCGAAGGCTGCAAAGCCATTCCTGACAATGACACAAATCAAAGAGATCTCAATGAAGATCGGGCAATTAAAGTTTGTATTGCTTCCCCCCAAGCGAGGAGGAAAAGGCCATTGACGAGGGAGCTCTCACAGGCCAATAAAGGTCCTGAATAGGACGGCAGAGGAAGCCTCACAAACGCCGTGGCGCGCCGCCTCTTACCGTCACACAAAGGTGAGGGGGACTCTACAAAGATTGTCAAGGTCATACACCGAGAGAGAGGAGTATTGTAGTGGAGTTTTGGGAAATCGTTATTAAGTTATTCAAGCTGATCTTTGTTATCATTCCATCATTACTCATGAAAACCCATCCCATCTTCAAGCGTACTTGATGTCACCATCGATTGGACGGGGCCCACTATCCGCATACGAAGGAGGGGGAGGGACAAATGGGTATGTTTGTTGCTGGGCTGGCTGTCCTTGTCCCTGTTGAGGATAGTCACCTTGAGAAGTCGGGTGCTGATGGTGCCCCGGACTCGAAGGAGGCTGCTGCTGCTCATGGGATGATGCTTGTAAAACACCGGCCTCGGCCCCCCTTAGAACACTGAACAACGTTTGTGCTCCAGCTGGCCACATTCCTGGAGGGCCTTGGGATGGGACTTGGCCCTTTAGGATTTGGTCTACGGAGACACTTTGCCCGTAGAATGCAGCATTCGCATCCTTGCGTTCGGCTACGACGGTTCCGTCAACACGGATCCCAGCATAGAAGCCTCGCGATTTGACATATGAAAAGACGGGCTTGGTTGCACTGGCGCTGAGACTCCGCCTATGGCTCTTCTTGTCTGCCGTGTCCGGTGGCTGAAGGCTTTGATGATGCGGCTGTTGGTCTTGTCCTTGCCCTTGTGACGACGAAGGCCGACCACCGTCTCTGGTCGCCTTTGAGTCCAGGGATGTGCCAAACTCAACGGCCGCACCGGCACCATACGGACCCGCCACCACGGCTAGATCGCTACCCAGGCTGACGCGAGTGTTGGTGAAGGCGGCGAGGGCGTCCCTATTGTTGATGACACAAACACAGTCGTAGATATCGAGACCGATCTGGAAGCCTCCACCAACAGAGTGCAGCTGAATGCCTGAAGGAGGACTCCAGCTCCCGTCAGGTAGTCGCGCAATGAGAATCCCTGAGCCTGTGGCGCCAGATACCTGGAAGCCTGCGCGGAGAGTAGTGAAGATGGCGAGTCCAACTGCCTTGGAGATGACCTTGGGAGGAATCGTGACGATGACGCGATTCTTGGGTTTCTCCTTTGTAGGGTCGATGACTCTGTCGGTCGACTCGGTAGCGTTGGGATCGGTCGAAGTGGGCACCGAAGTCGCAGCAGGATCGGCATAGACTCCCTTTTCTAATACGCGATAGAGTGAGCAAAGGCCGTGTGCTACATAGCTAACTTGACAGGTGGACAACTTACTGCAGAATGCCTTGAGTATCGTCGCGGCCTTTTCGCATTCCTTGTCCAACGTCTCTGGGAGGAAGCTCTGGCTGCCGAGCTTATGCGCAATGCTGTTAATGGGCGCAGCGGCTTTCATGCCCAGAGCAGAGAGGCGCTCGCTCCAGCCAATCTTGTGATGCCCCTGTTCATCGCCAGATGCGTGTTGCGGAGATGGAGGCGCATATTGCTGTTGCTGCGGGTACTGTTGTTGCTGGTACTGCTGCTGGCCGTCTGGTTGAGGTTGATATACCGAGGGACTCGAAGGTTCGTTGAAGGCGTTGGATGGCGGCGGCGCAAAAACGGGACTCGCAGGATTGTAGGCTGGGATGGAGTAGTTGGGGGTTTGCTGTGGCGGTTGCGTTTGTGGGCTGTATGGTTGCTGTTGGCTATGCTGTTGTGAGAAGTCTTGAGGAGGCTGATATTGCTGCTGCTGCTGCTGAGGTTGATAGTGCTGAGCTGGAGGAGGCCCAGGGGGAGGCGGCGGGAAATGTTGCTGGTTCGTCTGTGGAGATTGCAACTGTACTGGCTGCTGGTCTACTGTCTGATGATCCTGTTGCTGGTGTTGATTCTGCTGGTGAGCATCATGAGGTTGGTACGACTGCGATTCGGGCTGCTGAGGAGGCGGAGGGAACTGAGGATATGGCTGCTGCTGCTGCTGAGGCGGAGGAGGTCCAGGCGGAGGAGGCGGGAAATACTGGCTTGTCTGCAGAGCTTGCGCTTGTTGATCTTCTTGCTGCTCGTGCCGAAGAGGTGGAGGCCCAGGAGGTGGAGGCGGGAAATACTGCTCTCCCTGAGCTTGATTCTGCTGGTTCTCGGAGCTAGACATTGTTTCCGAAGCTTCTGACGCCGTATTTCTTCAAAGACAGGTGGGCGAGTCTATCACTGGTCCCTTTCAGCCTCGACTGGATGTACTTGGAGCGTCGAGATCCAGTTGTTTGCGGGGGATTCGCCGAGCGTTATGATCCCAGCTTCAGCGGGGAATCCCTGACGATGGGAAGCAGATGACTAAGCCCGGGGATTTCATCTCGGACTTGTGAGTCGTTGATTTAGCCATTATAATGGCGACCTGAATATCAATTGGGATGGGATATTCGGCGGTTGATTGCGGATAGAGCAGAGTGAAGCGTAGATGAAAGCTTGAATCTTGCCAACAAGAATGGCCCTGTCGTAGTACAAAGCTGGCCTTGCATGATGCATGACGCATGTTCGTGCATGTACGTAGTAAGAACACTTGTGCTAGGATATATGGATTCACCTGTGTTTCAAGTTCATTCACTCCAGGATATCGCTTTGATGTAATAGAAGTATTATTTTTTCCCTATACATGCTTTCTTTCTAGACTCTTCGTCTCTGTGCATGCGTTCATCTATAGTCTAGTAAAATGGCGTCTTTATTCCGCACAGCACGTTCAGCTTCATGCCCTAGCGTATATAAGCGGAATGCCACGTTCAACCGTTAAGAGGGCCAGTAAGATAATGAGAGTCATGTAATCTGATGAAACAGTTCGCTTTTTGCTACCGTCCTTCTTCTGTGCGCCAATCCATATCCTTTGTCATGTCTCGCCAACCTTGCCTGCTCTCCGTATGCAGAGCAATCAATAGAAGTAGTCGTCGAACTCCACGCCAGTCTTCTCGGCCAATTGTATAATCTTGTTCACCGTCCGCCCGACGTCGTCCGACTTGATCGGCACTCGATGGTCTCCATCCCACTCCAGTAACATTGTCGTCCCCTTTTTATGATATTTATATCCCATTCTGTGTTTGTAAAGGGCCGGGTCCCGAAGCGCGTGAACGTGCAGCGTGGGTGTAATTACCAGGTGCGATTCATCTTCCGTGTCTTCCTCAGGCCAGTCGTTGAATTTAGCCGTGACCTCGCCGGCGCTGGCCAAATGTCGCGGTTTGGGAATCGTGCCGGTCGTGTCGATATGCACGACGGGAGAAGGAGCGGACATGATGACGGCGAAGCGGAACTTGATGCCGGGCATCGGTCTCTTGGACTCGTCTTCGATGTGATCCTGAGCCCAGAGCAGACTCGACGAGATGACACCACCCTGTGAGAAGCCTAGCAAGCCCACCCACTCCCCAGTGCCCTTGTCCGCCTCCATCGCGTCGGTGATCTGTTTGACTATACTCTTGGACGTAGCCACCGGGTCCATGGGCTCATGCTTGTCTTTGTAGGCTACCCACCGTTTAAACGGTGCAAACTCGGCAAAAACAGAGACAATGGCCTCATGCGCATCGTCCTCCAGGAAGCCATCGGCAAAGACGAATCGAAACTTGTCTTTGAGTTTGGCTATGATGGCTCGGCATTGGATTTGGAAGATGGCGGCATTAACACCGGCGCCGTGAAGGCAGACAATGCGTGGAAGAGAGAGATTGCCGCTCATTTTTTGTTTTAAAAAAAAGGTAACACTGGGTACTGCTGGTGTTGAGGGAAGGACCCGACCCAGCTGCTCGAGGGTACGGATGTTGCAGTATTATATGACTATGTAAATGTGCTGTGCTGCTTGTGACCGACGGAGGATTATTAGGCGTCATGTAGGGAGTAATCACTTGTAATGCAGGATGATGGATCCCCCACATGCCAGCGTAACATTGTTGCTGGTCGATGTCAGATTGACCATGTTCCTTACCATGTTGACCTGTGCTGCGTGAGGCATATTATGATACATTGTGGTACATGTGGGAAGCGGAAGAACATGCATAAACGTCCACATAGCCCCAATCGTCGGCGACTTATGGCTACTTTTTGCGGGGAGTTTTATCCTTCTTTTTCGAGTCAATTGCTTCTTCAACTACCCATTGAACAGTTTCTCAATGCTATGATTTGAACTAAGAACCGGCAGCTTCCAATAACGCTACAACAGCGCGAACGGCCTCGCCGCTGTGTGACGTGCTCGTAATGGTTGGTGTAGATCATGAAAATGCCCAGGCATTACAAAAATTTGTATAGCTCTATACTAAGGGAAAGGATAGGGAGGTAGCTAAAGGTGTCGGCCTTTGACAAATCGAGTTACTGCCGGCCGGGTTGAGCTCATCATTAATGAGAAGGGAGAAGACGTTGGCATACGCTTCTGAGCTCGCTAGAAAAGAGTGCCATCTCCATCAATTAATATCGGGCTGGATCTGGTTTCTGGCCGATATTTGGCCGCCAGCTCTCTACCACTCTTCCAAGACCCAGCTTCCAATAGCTGCGGGAGAGAGAGAGAAACCCCCTGCGGCGCCAAGATGTCATTGACGAGCTTATGAAGCTCATCCAAGAGAGCCACCGTCAGGGCTCGCCATTCCACGATCACGTCTCCGGTGGATGCAAAAAGCGGCAAGGCTTGGCCTGAAGCTTCAACTCCCTGGCTGAGCACCTCAGGTTTTAACTTCAAAACTCCCATGTCAACAAACAGTCCTCCATTGCGGTACTCAGGCAAGCCGGTACCCTTTTCAATGTTGATCCATTTCAACTTTAATACTTTCATAAAAGGCACAGTGAGGGAATATCCAAGCCACTGAGTTAGCTTGTGGAATGGGTGGATTCCAACAGTTGGATTTTCGCTGTCTCCAAACTTGTCCTGTAGTACACGGAGGGGCCATGCGTCTCCAATGGGCTGGTTGTTGATTCGCGGACGGTTTGATGGCCACGCAGGGAGCAGAAGACGCTGAAGGATGTCCCAGAGAGCTTCATAGTTGAGCTCCTTGTCTTTGCCATCTTTGAGTAAAAAGTCTGAACAAGTTACATTAGCAAGACTTTATTTAAGCAGAGAAGCATGCCGCATAATGCAGAGGTACTTACCAACGAGTAGCCCAGGCCGACCGGTTTCGCCAAAAATCTCTGGGATCGAAAGAAGAGACTTTCCAAAATTGTTCAGCAGCTCAATTCGCGATGAAACTCCTACCATTGGATTCTGCGGACTGATTTGGAAGTGGTGGACGAAAACGTCCTCGGTGAACTTGCTGAGGGCGTGTCCTGCACACTGTCAGCTATCCCGCTAATAATATTCCTTGGGCTGTTGTGCAAATGGAAGAAAAGTAGGCAAAGGGGGGGGAATTACCGTCTACAGTAGCCTTATTTCCATCAGCAGATGAACTAAAAGCTCCATCATTGAACATATACAGCGAGGCCACCGCGATGCCTTCACTGCGGCCATACGCCTTATCGCCTCCAGGCTCACGGAATGCCCAAGTGTCACCGGCTCCAGCATCGAGCAGTACGGATACGAAGAAGAGGTCAATGAGGCGGCGAGTGATTTCCACATCGTCCACCTCGCTGTCTTGCCATTTCTGGACCAGGTTCTCCAGCCGGGTGATGCCTCCGATGCTGAAGTGTTCCCACCTTCCGTGAGGCGGAATCTCTGCATATCGGTTAGGACCAAAGTCTCGCTGCACTCACGCTGTTAGCAATGCCGCACCCCCGAGCTTGTAGATGAGATAACAGGCTGGCCAAATAAGCTTACTGAAATCACGCCGGCGACAAATTCCGCCGTCTCCTTCATCCGGCCTTCATCAAGCACAAAGTTGTTGAGGCCCCCATTTCGGGCCGCTTCTAGGACGATTTGCGAGCGCTCTCGGACTGCGCGGAGGCTCTTGAGATACTCGATATCGGACGCAAGAGTAGCCGCCATTGTGTGCTTCTGAAACTCTTGACGTTTTGACGCAATGACCTAGTGTTCGATTGTTTGAAGAAGAAAGCTTCAAGAAGGCACGAGACAAGATGACAAGCTCCCAATGCCAACCCAACGATACCAGGCAATCCCCCAGATGCCCCGCTTAATTCTGACCCAGGGCGAATTTTGTCCCCGCAAGCCGTGGTTCGGAGCTTGCCGAGAGACACCGGACACTGCCGTTTAGGCCGTGCTATTCTTCGCAAAATGCCAATAAAAAGAGATAATTAGTACCATGGATGTGCGATGAATTTGAGTGTTCTTTATAGAGAGGAGCAGCAACATCAGCATTCGTGGTGAAGGGCCGGGGAGAGAGGAAAGCCCAGATGTGTACTCCGTATGTACCTATTCAGTATTTCAAGCATGAGTGGGGGGGACGCGCGCAATTGAGAGAGCTCACAATAGGAGCCATGGTCTGAGCGGAATCGAGCTTCCTTTAGTTGATCTTTGGGGATAATGATAACCAAAAAAGTAGGTAGGTAGAGATTTCATTACCGTGGTGAAGTTCATTATAAGCGGTGAGAGCTTGTCCAGTGGATTGATGTCATGTTCTACGCTGATTCGGGGTTACTATGAAGCATGACTGATACAAGGTTCATCTAATTCTTATTCTAAGCTTTCTGACGAATAAATTTTGCGACGAGTCATTGAATGTGGCAATTCTGCAGCTGAAATATATTTTTATATAATAATACTTGTACGGAGTATAGTAGGTGGTATTTAATCTCTACAACAAACGTCACCCGCCCAGCGACCGGCCATCAAGCATCCTAAATCATGTCTGGGTAGCTCTCAAAATCCCGTGGATGATGGTCTCCCTCATTTTACAAGATACTGCCCTAGGTAGAAAAGGCTGACAGTAGTAGAAGAACCAATGCAGTTAGATAAAATGTACATTCCTTTCTCTGCATCTCGCCATAGCGCGAACTCTTTATGCTGCGGTCACCATGGTGCCGGATAATCACCCCCACAATAACGCAGGTCGTTTCAGTGATGATACACTGTGCAGATAGCTACAACAGCTCACCCGAGAAACGAATTGCATGCGTCCAATATTTTACACTCGGTCACGGGTATAACAAGACTCTGAGGGAAGACAAAACAATGAACAGTCGATAACAGGTACACTGCGGGCAAGATAAGAAGCAAACACATAAATGGGTATAGCCGTCAGTGGGGCACACAAACGTCTGGTCTCCATCCCTATCGCTTCACTGGTTATCAGCAGCACCTGCATGTGTTACCTATCTATGTATGTATGGATGTAGTAAAAGATAAGGGAGGATGCAGGGAACGAATGAATGCTGCGGAAGTGAGGATGAGAGCGTCTGCTGAATAGTACTCGGCCAATGTGCAGATGCGAAATCGCATCAAACCCTGGCCTCGACATTACCCACAGAGGGATCTCCTCCAGGCCTCTCCCCTCCTCCTAAAGCTCAAGATCGGCATTTCGGCGCACAACACCCATGCAACCAACTTGACCAACTGCCGCGTTAACACGTAGTTTGTGTCTTGTGACCTCGATGTAACGCTGATCCAATTATCCAATCGCCGGCCAATAGTCAGTGCACAAACGGCAAGATATGGCTGAGATAAAGACCTTAAGATCCCTGTGTCCAGCTCCTGGCTTCTGTTTATCCTCTTTCATCGTGCTGTGGTCGGGCTCTTACATTTCTCATAGTTTCGTGTCTTCAGCTGAGATCACCATCCAGAGAATCGAACCGACGCAGGTGCCATGCCGAGCCAGGATTTGGATGTGGACGAGTTTCAGGTCCCTGGAACGGTTTTGCTCGTTGATGTTGAGCACACCACCGGGACGCTGCATGCTACCAAGCAAACAGATATTGTCCTCATCCCAACGCCATCAACTGATGTAAATGACCCTTTGAACTGGTCGCCATGGCGAAAACGCCAGCATCTCATTTGTCTGATTGCGTGAGTCCTCAATCCCGCATGCTAGAATCTGTTTAATAGCAATTCGTCAGATATGAGACTGATACCGGAACTGTGTAAACTCACCTAGTTACACTCTGTTCAATGGCATGGCGTTATCCGTGGTGTATTCACTTTTGGTTCCGCTGTCCACAGCTTTAGATGTCAGCGGTATGAGTCAAAATAATCCCCAGAAGAGAACTCAAGCGCTTAGCTAATGGGTGGTTTCATATGTAGTTAGCAATCTCAATGAAGGAACGGGATATATGTTCTTGTTGTGCGGCTGGGGACTGCTTTTCTGGCAGCCATTCGCTCTCCAATATGGCAAAAGACTGACATACTTGCTCTCTATGTTAGGTATTGTAGTAAGTGATGCATACCCTGATGGCAGGCTCCAATTCTTCCCCCCCACTCAATATGTTGTTCGTAGGCTGTCTCCGTTTGGAGCCCATATGCCAAAGGCCAGGGCCAATGGATCGCCCGCAATATCATTGCTGGCTTTGTTGCTGCACCGATCGAAGCTCTGCCAGAAACATCCATTACAGACATTTACTTTGCTCACGAGCGAGGCACTTATATGGGATGGTATGCGTGGATTCTAGCCACTTCCAATTACTTTGCGCCCGTCATCTGCGGCTTCATCAATGATAGCATGGGCTTCAAATGGCCGTTTTACTTTATGGCTATATTCGGCGGTGCTTGCTTCATCTTCCTCTTTTTCTTTCTGGAAGAGACGAATTACGATCGTCAGTCGTTAGGAGTTATCTATGCCGAAGATGCTCATGGAAGTTTTAGTGAAAAGCAGACCTCATTATCACCAGGCGCTGCGGCTGGCAACGAGAGTGATGAGGTAGCTCTTCCTGGCGACAGCGTCAATAGTGCCATACTCCAAGGCAATGAAAAGACTTTTTGGCAGAAGCTTGCTTTGATAGACAAGCCGCGGCCATTTCAGATGCACAGGCGCGCATGGCAGATTCTGAGATTGATTGCCTGGCCCGTCGTCTTCTACTCAGGCTTCTCGTACGGCACCTATCTCGTCTGGTTCAACATCTTAAACGCAACGTCGTCTGTCGTCCTCGGCGGTGCCCCATACAACTTTAAGCCAAGTATCGTTGGACTTAGCTATTTAGCCTGTGTCATAGGAGTTGTTATTGGGTAGGTCATGCTTTTTATCTCAGCCGTTTCTCACGACTGACAGACTAATATTTCATCCTCACAGGTCAGCGTATAGCGGCATCATCTCAGATTGGTTCGTCATTAAGCTTGCACGACGCAACCGAGGCATTTTCGAGCCCGAGCAACGCCTTTGGCTGTTCGCGTTGACGACGGTATTAGTACCAGCTTGCCAGATCCTCTGGGGTGTCGGGGTAAGCTACCAACCACATGCTCATCATCATTGTCAAAAAATGCTGACTCAAATAAGGCCGCCCATCATGTCCATTGGTTTGGACTCATCGCGGCTATGTGTGTCCTGGCAGCCTGCAATACAGCCGGTATCACCTTGTCCATCGCATATCTTGTTGATTCGTACAGAGAGGTGTCAGGAGATGGATTGGCGTCGTGCATTATTATTCGTAACACAATGAGTTTTGCCATAAATTATGGCATCACGCCCTGGCTGGATGGTCTAGGACTACAAAATTGCTTCATAAGCGTCGCATTTGTTGCACTGGCCATCTGCTCTATTTTCTTGCCGTTTATCTTGTTCGGCAAAAGGCTGCGTAACCTCAAACGCGAGAGCTATTGGCGCGAGGTCGAGCTTAGGAGAGATTAATAACTTGGCACTCAATTATATATCGGGCCATTCACCGGTTGCTGTTACCTCTGCACGTAGGAATCTAAATCCAGTACTCACAAAGGGCTGCCCTGATGCTTAACTATATGCCACTTTCACAATGTGTACGCTGACTGGGTTTCATGGGATCGAGTCGAGGGCTCACCTGGCCTTAGACGATAGGCATGTGGAAGGTCTTATCTGGCATCGAGAACACTAAACATGTGCTAAATGGGAGAATTGTTATGATAGTGCAAGCATTTTATGGCAGTGACTATAGATATGAGGCTACCTATTTGTTTGAGAACCTACTATGTATGGATGGTATATGAATTCAAGTAGTATTCCACTACAATCCATTCATCTTGCCATTGATGCTTGATAGCATTGCCGTTGCAATCTGGTCTAGCCCATCTATAACTGACATCATTTCTTTGCCACTTAGACCGGGATGTATTGAGCATATCCTCAGTACCAACACTCCTCGTATTCTTGTTGTCAACGGTGCTGCCAGATTTTTCTCAATTGCCGTTTGAGAAATCTTCGTATTCAAGTCATCTAAGTTTTCTGCAGGGATTGCAGAAGGCTTGTATCGAAAACAAACGATACCCATCTGCGCCGGAGACAGGATCTCCCAGTCTGGTAGGCGCTCCAATGATGCCTGTGCTATTTCTGCCAGTTCAAATCCGTGGTTGATAGAATCATCAATTGCATCTAGACCTAGTAGCTGGAAGGAGAACCACAACTTCATTGCTCTTGCAGGCCGCGTAAGTTCCGGCCCGTAATTCCAGAAATTTGGATATGACTCAGCTGTTTCGGCGGCGTCTTGAGTGTATTCTGCAGTTGTCCCAAAGCTGGAGGTAAGGTTCTTACGATTTCGAACGAGAACCATTCCGCAGCCGTAAGTTTGGAAGAGCCATTTATGTGCATCCCAAGAAAGGCTGTCACAGAGCTCAATGCCATTAAGAATGCTGCGACGCGCTTTGCATAGCAGGGCAGATGCGCCGTATGCCCCATCAGCATGGAGCCATAGGCTTTGCTCTCTCGCAATGGCCGCGAGTTCGGGAAATGGGTCGACAGTGCCTGTGTTTGTAGTCCCTGCATTGCCAACAATGAGGAACGGGAGTTTACCAGATGCGGTATCTTCATCAATGGCTGATCGAAGTAGAGTAGTATTGATTCGCATCTGATCATCGCAAGCCACCTTGCGAATTTGACTGGGGTGAAATCCAAGAATTCCCAACCCTTTAGCTAGTGATGAGTGGGTTTGATCCGATGTGTAAGCGACAGCCCTGGCTCTATCTTCAAACGAAAGCTTTTGGTCTCGTGCTACCATGAGGGCAGATAGATTAGCCATCGAGCCTCCCGAAACGAAGCAACCTCCGGCCGTTTCAGGATACCCAATGACATCTCTTGCTAGCCATGACAAAAGATGCTTTTCCACAGCACTAGGCCCAGAACTTTGAAACCAGCTTCCAGCATGCGTATTGTAGGCAGAATTCAGAACTTCCCCTAGCCAGGATAAATCCGATGCTGGAGATGGGATGAAGCCAAAGAATCGTGGATGGTCCATCCGGACACGATACCCGAAAATTTTCTCCGCGTGAGAAAGGGTGGCGTCAATCGAGGATGGCGACAACGATGGTATTGCCATGTTCCCTATGTCCTTCTCAGTCTGTGGAGGAGTAATGCTAACGATTGGCTGTGAAGGTATATTCTGTCTTTCCAGCACACAAAGTTTCAACACCTTATCTGCCAATTCATTGAAATCAGGCTTCGGTACTGCCGCCATTGTGTCAATGTTTCTGAAGCTACACTGAGCGATAAACTTAGTTGAATATACAAGTAAACTCTTCTAAGCTGCCCTGTTAATATAAGGATTGAGAATCAAGACTACATAGACAATTTAATCCTGCAGTTTGAGTCATATTCAGACGGATATCATCGGTTGCATGGCATATTAACTATTTCCTAGAACTGGAGCGAAACCGGAAGCTCCACCAAGGGCAAGCATTCTAAATCTCCAATTTGGAGCTGCTGATGGGTAGTACTAAGGTCCACCAACCCACTGTCTCGCTCTATGACTTTGCTAGGCCTCGCTCCAAGACAAACACAAATCGGCTAGCATGTAATATCGGCCTTCAGTCTATTATTTAGTAGCTGGCTAGCATTCTCACTGGGCCGTTATTATGCTACAACCAAGCCTAGAAAGCTAAAGCGCGGCTGGAGACGATACAGCTGGTCAGAGGAACTAGTGTCACTTCGATGTGGCAATTCTAGGAATTATAACCCCGCTTTTTTCGTGAGAGAGTCGTTGAAATCATCCCCTTTTCAGAACTGTTGATGGCAGGGCAAAAAATCAAAAAGAAAAAAAATCAAAAAAATCAAAAAAAAAAAAAAATCAAAAAAAAAAAAAAAAAAAAAATCGAGGGCCGTTGAAATCCGAAGCTAGTATGTAAAGAAAATTTTATTTAGAAGATAGTTGGGGTATTTCATGAATCTCCAATTTGGAGCTTCAAAATGGGCAGTTTCATTGGATCTCTCTCTGGGCGAGACTCATACCCTTTGTGGGTCGATAGTATTACACGCTTGCCCCATGTATTTAAACTCCATATTTCCCCAAAATCCCCCAAAATCCCCCAAATACTACTCAGATTGCTTTGCTACAACCTGAAGAGTATCGTATCCACACGAAACGATATGCCGAAAGTTTCGAAAGCTACCCCGAAGTCATACCAATGCCACCGCTGCAACCGACTGTTTGCGAGGTCTGAACATCTTCAAAGACATGAAAGATCGCGTGAGTATCGGTGTTGCCCGCCTATATGCAAAGTATCGTATTAAGACTAGTGTAGATACGAAAGAGAAGCCATTTCAATGCCGCCAATGCCCTAAAGCTTTTACAAGAAAGTACGGTTCCCATTCATAATATTGCAAATATACAGTGCTAATGAACAACCAAAAGAGATCTACTCTCGCGGCATGATCGTCTTTCCCACCGTTCCGGGGTTGTGCTACAATCTTTGACTTCAACTCCCACTCCGGCAGCTTACTCTTCTCGACAGACGTTAAAATCCATCAATGGGCTGCTGGATTCTCCAAAGGCACACCTAAACGGGACACCAAACGTAACCCAAGAATCCTTACTTCAGACTACAAATGACATCCTGGGTATGCCTCCTGATGGAGCTGATCGCCTCCTAACACCTACGGGGACGCCGCAGGCTTACGAGTGCCATATCACTCAGAGCAACTGTGCGAGTCAGACCCTGGATCTTCCAATTGAAGATAGCACCGTTGAGTGTTTTACAATCCACCCCATGGATGATTTTACATCATTTATGGATAGCGTCTCCATCCCCACGCATCCGTTCTCCCCGACTTATCAGCCTGTACCATTGTTTTTTCAAGTACCCAACCCATCCTCTGCCAATGCTGTAGATGAGGATTTAATAGGTAATGCCACATGGCGAAATGAAATATCGAGGCAGCTAGTTCCAAGGCTTGCTGATCCTTCGATGCCGATTGAAAAATGTGTCAATTCTTCCCTGCCTCGAACTGGATTCAGGCTTCCTCCTGACGAAGAGCTGGCCACTCCAGACTCACAAGATCAACAAGATCTCCATATGCATATATCCACAGAATGTCGACAACGGATCATCAATGACTTGGGGGAGTTTTCCAATTATATCAGCAAAGAGTTCGTCTTACCATCACGACACGTACTGTCTAGATTTTTTGGGAGTTATTTCAATTCTTTCCACGACCACTTTCCGTTCCTTCATATTCCAACGCTTAGGCCTGAAAATATTAGGGTGGAACTCTTTCTTGCCATGGCGGCCGTTGGAGCTCGCTATAATTACGACATCGAAATAAGCATTGACTTATATCACATGGCGAAAGCCTTGATACTAAAACATATTCAAGGGCACAGAGCTGCATATCCTATCGCCACTCACGGACCACTAGTTAGCAAACCAATTGCATTAAACGAGCAAATAGGATATCCGCCAGATCTTCAGGAGATTGGTTCATCCAATGATAATCACCAAAATTCCATTCAGATGGTAGAGGCAATGCTTTTACTAGTCGCAATTACTACCTGGTGTGAGCCTGGTACTGCATCTGATGCCTTGACGATGCGCAGCATGCTAGACTGTCTTATACGTGAAGAGAAAGAACACCATATTCATCAGACACGACAATATGATGATTGGGAAAGTTGGATTCGCCATGAACATGTTAAGAGGGTCATTTTTGTTGCATATTGCTTCATTAATATGCATACCATAGTTTTCGACATACCACCCTTGATGTGGGCAAACGAAATTAATTTTGAGCTTCCTTGTCGGGAAAAGGAGTGGAGGGCTAGGAATGAAGAGGAGTGGAAGCGAACGCACGATAATAGAGGCCGACCAACCCGAAACTTTCGAGAGACTTTTGCGAATCTCTTCTTTGGCACAGCTGAGACGGATGAAGAGCTAAAAAGAAATCAGACAAGCTTCTCATCTTTGGGCGGTTGCGTTTTGATGCATGCTCTGATTCAACAAATCTGGCTGACTAGAAATTCTGGATTACCTCTTCAGCAGCCAGAGCACAGCCTCTCAACGGGACAGGTTGGTGCTTTCGAGAATGCACTAAGAATTTGGGCAATGTACTGGGAGCAGAATCAAGAATCTTCCATGGATCCCCTGAGCCCTCACGGCCCTATTGCATTTACATCTATGGCTCTTATGAGGCTAGCCTACATTCGCCTCAACATCAATCTCGGCCCTATTCGTTGTCTAAGTAGCTGGGATCCGCATTTGATCGCTCAGTCGCTTCACGCAAGTCCCCCAGTCCAACGTAGTGAGAGACTTACTCGAGCTGCTCTTCATTGTACACATGCACTGAGTATTCCAGTCAAGCTAGGGATAAATCATATTGCTGAAACACAAGTCAGATTTTGGTCAAATCAGCATGCCCTATGTTCTTTGGAGTGTGCTTTATTGCTTTCAAAGTGGCTTGAATCGGTCACAACAAAACATCCCAATCCACCATTGACGCAAACAGAGGAGAGACTTCTGGACTTTGTGGTCCAGCTCGTAGCTGAAGCAGAATACAAAGTTCGATATGAGAAAATATGGGAAAGGAAAATATCTCTGAATGCGCAAATTGTGCGACTATGGGCAAGGCTGTATCAATCCAAAAGCGTGTGGGAGGTGGTGGGCTTAATAGGAGCGTCATTAAACATATATGCAGATATGTTGGAGCAAAAGTACGTAGAACAATGAATTTGAGTCATGGTATCAATATCTCGTCAAGCGCTACCGTTTACTTGAGCATATCAACAACAAGCTTGCCACCAAACGCTCCTCGGTGATAGTCAGCCACAAGCTCATTAAGTTCCTCTAATGCGTAAGTTCTAAGTATTGCTCGCACACCGTGCTGGGCTGCAAAGTTGACCATCGCGCGGAGTTGCCGATTCTTACTAACCAAAACCCCTTTCATGGTGATGTAACGGAAAATGAGATCACGAGGCTCAAAATGGAAGCCGCCTTTGGGGAAGCTCACCACAACGCAAATTCCGTGATTCTTTAGGAGCTTCATTCCGTAGTCCAAGGCTGCTTGGGATTCCGGAAGGATTAAAACGGCATCAGCACCTTTCTCACCCTCTAATCCAGGATCCGGCGTGCCAAAAACATGCTGCCTAACATTCTGCGCCGTCTGCTTTCTTGCGTCCACAATGGTAATCTTGGCCGCATCTGGGCCCAAGCTGTCACTTACATCCTTCAGTAGATTTAAGGCGACATCAGAAGCGTCAATTGCAAGCACACTGCACCCCAGCTTTGCTGCAAACTGAACTCCGAGATGGCCAAGTCCACCGCCGGCGCCGGAGATGGCAATTGTTAAGCCTTCGCCTCCACCATCTGCTAACCCAACGCCAGCCTGGCCCAATGCATTCCAAACGGTTAAACCAGCGCACATCAATGGCGCAGCATCAATTGCGCTCAATTCAGGTGGAATGGGAGCCACTTGTCGTGAATCAACGACACAGTAGTCCTGAAATCCTCCATCACGATTCATTCCTAGATTCCCCTCAGCTCTGTTGCACCAGACGCCGTAGCCTTCTGTATCACCATCGTTATTGCGACATTCGTAACAGGTACCGCATGAATGATAGGATCTTCCAGGAACTCCAACTAGAAGGCCAGATTTGAGATTTAGTTCTGGCAGTACTTCTGACCCCAAGGCGATGATCGAACCCGCAAATTCATGGCACCCTACACGTGGAAGTGGGTGCTGAGGAAACTCTCCAGCTGCTAATACAGCATCTGTATGGCAGTACGATGCAGCCTCCACCTGAATCAATATATCATGGCCGGCAGGGTCTTGCGGCCTTGGACGATCTCTGAGTCGATACGGAGCACAATGCTCTTCGAGTACTTGGGCGCGCATAATGAAAACTGTATATTAGCATGCAAGAGAATGTAGATGAGAAGAGGTTAAACCATGATGAATGCGGGGTTGAGATGTAGTAATGGGGAACAAGGTTCGGTAATTTACGGAGCAATAACAATGCGTAGCATGAGAATTTCCGATTCGGAGAAGTGATCTCAAGTCACGTTGGGGCAATTGTATAAAGATTAGGGCTGAAGAGGCGGGGTGGCCCATGAGAATAAAGAGGAGCCATTCCGAAAGATTGAATTTCCCCTTGTTTGCATATCGTGACAATGCTATTGAGAGGCTGTCTGATCCAAGGAGAAAGAAAAGGCGTTTTACCCCAACTTGGGGCATATTTCAGCATTGATCATGGGTGTTCGTGCTCTCTTATCCAAAACTCAACGCCTATGTTAAATGATTGTTGTTCTGAAAGTACTATGTTGATGAAAATGACCTATACTTATTTACTGAGATTGAAGATTTGGAAGAACTGCTGCGAAGGCTTGTTAATTGAATAGAAAGATGTAGGGCATCCGGGGCATTTTATCTTGCTCCTCTTGCCGACAAAGAAAGTTGGTGCCTCTAACCCCTTAAAACGACTCTACTTACATTTCTTGCTAGATTGAGATGCGGCCGAAACGAGCCATGTAGCAATTGCACAGCGAGGAATGTCGACTGCATTTACGCCTCGCTACCACGTGGTCGGGGTAGTTTTGCAGAGAGAGAAAATAACAACCAAAGTTCTGAACTTCGTATTTACTAGTTGGAGCAACTTACCAGGGTAATGGTAGCCCAAATGCCCGAAAATCAAGCATCAAGTGCCTCAATAGGTGTACGTAGCGCCGAAGAAGCAAATAATGCCCACGGTAATTCGATTTCTCGCCCAGCTGCGCATCAACGAACAAGTGGTGAATCATAGCAGAATGATCGACATACGGGCGGTCGCATGATGTCGAATGACGGTTAGATAATTCACTGGGCGCCAATTGAGAATTCTACATTTCTTACACTGAATCGACGTCCTGAAAACGCCCATTGGCTTATTCCTCCTCATTCGCATATGGTGGCACTTGAAGACTGTATAATAGTTCCGCTACATTTATTAATCTAGAGGTATAATCTAGAGCTTCTCTCACAAAGATACATTTTACACTGCCATCGTGTGGCGAAATCCTATCAAAAACCCCAAGTATAATTTCTTGGGTTCAAGCTGCCATGACAATTTTAGTTCACCACGCCAACATTGACAAAGTGTATGGGGCCTTCTTTACAAAGATTCAACACTATAACGGCATAATTTCTTGTCAGGTTCCATAATTGCCTGCCCCGAGCCCAATACACGGGCCCGACTTATCTCAGAACAAGACGACGAAACGCATGGATTGGTAAAATTTAATCATCAAGAATTGATCAATGCCCAGGATGCTTCCCAAGTATCTTGGCATAAGCTTGAAACAAACTCCATCGAAACGCGAAAGCCTTCGATATGCTACCATTTATGTTAGATAATGTTGCGATAGGAACACGAGCAGAGAGAGAGCGACGTCTAATGGCAAATGGCGCCAATATGATAATGGTGACCACATAGCATCTCGTATTTATTACAATGCAACATCATGCATAGGACGACCTCTAAGCACACCAAGATACATACCATTAAAAATAACTTTATTGCATGGCTTCGTTTCGAAGTTGAAATGGCACCAGTTTGGCATGGACATATGGTAACTGAGCTAGTTGTCATGAACGAGCTTGGCTGGTCTCTGCCTCGCCAGTGTTTGCGCTGAAAGCAACAAATTCGGGCATTTGTCCTGTCTCGTCGGCAATAACCTCAAAAAGATGAGAAGAACGTCTGAACAGAGAAGCACTGCCCAATCTATCCTGGTAAATGAACCAGGCAGCATGTTTGGAGAGACGTTGAGAAATGGCTAGTACTAATGGAATCTATGATGCTTTTCTCCTAAGCAAATATTTTTGGAGCCCTGGATGTCGTTTTTTAAGCAACCCCCCCATCCTAACTACAGATAGTTAGGGCAAAGGCTTTAATTATATATGGATAAAAAAATCCTAGACCTTTAGCGTTTTTTTTTTCCAAAATGTCGTCTACGAAGCTACAGGTCCGCGAGTCTGAAGTTCAAAACATCAACAAGTAATGTAATGCTCTAGCACATCTCATGGTCAATGAGGATAACAGTCTTTCTTTTGGAGATATCTAGCCTGGATCACAGCAATTTTATTTGCCTTCTAAGATACTTGCAATACCTTGTTGAGAACAGTAAGTCTTAATCGCTGCTTACACGCCTGCGGCCTGGTTTCTCGCAACTACATCAACATTTATATATTCCTCCCTTCCAGGCCGAAGAATCTCACCGCTTTCTGATGATTCATCCCATTCCGGACCGTCCAGATACCACTGGGGCCGGTGATGATGTGGGAAAAGCTGTCGTAGCATCTCTCCAACGGCGATTACTGTCAGACGAACCGAGAAACCTCCAGCCGATGGACACTTCATCCCTCCAGAGGCAAATGGTATCCATCCAGTGCTTGGACAAAGAATCGAACTGTCGACATCTCCATTTATGCGTAGGAATCGAGATGGCTTCCATTCAGCGGCGGTTGGGCCCCAATATTTAGGGTTTCGAAGAATGGCTTCGGCGTCAATTTTTCGGTCAATATCGATGATTAGACTTATGTTGAGTGCTCGCTGAGTGTCAGCATTTCGACTCACCCGCATCCTCCGAACGGGCGGGTAGAGACGGAGAGACTCAAACACAATTGCCCTGGCTCGCGGTGGAGGCCGTTGCCCAGCTGAGCAGTTGCGGAGGGACAGCAGGTCATCAACTCCTGTTTAGTCCCTGAAGGCCTACCCGAAAAATGTGCCAAAAAATTAGGCATAGGCCGGGTGAAATTTGGCATCATTCATCCAGCGTTGGGGAACCGGCAACATATCTCTGAGGCATTTGACAATGAATTCGATGTAGAATACATCGATTCCATGTATTCTCATGAAATTGTCTTGTTTCACAAGTCTACTCACACAGTCATTGAACCGGATCTTTTACTTAATATCCCCGCTATCGAGCAATTCTCAAAGGCAGGCCAATCGCCAACCTCTGGGGTTTTAACAAAGTTAGTCTCGCCAATATTATCCACCACATATCCCGCGACATGGCAGAAGCGCCTGGCGTGGCATATATTGGGAGCAAAAGACCGTGCCGCTTTCGCCGCTTTAGTGCAGCGAATATATTCCTAGGGCTTCGATCGCATTATACCCTGTCATGGAAATGTCATTGAAAGTGAAGCGAAGAAAGTATTTGGCACTATTTTCGAGTGGTATTTGAATGGGGAAAGCAAACGTCTGTAGATATAGAATTCAGAAGGGTCGCGAAGCTTCTAATGTGCTTCATATGAAGAATATTTCGCACCAACATGGCAAGCAATCGTCATGAATTCAAGCATTGGCTTTCTTATTACATTATAAAATAATATTCATATAGTTATACAATAGAATTAACGAACCGTTTGGTGCATATGATGATCAAGCTGTATCAGTTGTTTGTTCGTCACATTCAATGGATACCCATTTTTGGTCCAATCTATTTCCTAACCCATACCGACATATTGGCGTCATTTGTATATGGGAGGACATCCGAGTTGTCTATTCCACCAGAAGTTTCTCATCAAATGCAGACGAGCCAAAAAAAGTTCCGTGCATCCCCTCACATGAGTTAACTTGCAACTGCAATCTCATTCAAATCCGCAAGTCTTCCAAACCGGATCAGTATTACAGATTTTAATAAACATTTGTTTTGCTATATAGCACATGCCGGCGGAGACTGCTACTATTCTTAGTGAAGTAATATAGATAACAAAATCCCGTGCCCATGATTCTTGCTAGAAGCGAGACATTCTATATCAGCCCTGTAATTATAGTATTATGCATCTTATTCTGATTGCCCTTGTTATTACACGTAGAAGATCAATACAATTGAGCATATCTTTGATGCCACGCAAAGAATATGTAAATGCGCAGTTATTATTCATTGTTAAGTAAGATTACTTCCTACTAGTATTCGTTCAGTGCCACGTGTCTGGGCCAAAGTATCCCTTCGCAGGCAACTCAGTGATCAGTGTCTGTTGACCTGCGCCGCCGTCAATAGTTTCTCCGAGCACATTGACACCCCACCAGCTAATATCCTTAGGATTGTATTGTACGGCAAAGAAGATGATAATCCCAGAAAACGCAACGCCGCCAGTGAGTGCTGCTGATAGGACGTAGTTGTATTTCTCCCACCACGAGGTCTTGTACCTTTTAAGATAGTACATGAACGCAAAGGAAAAATAAAGGCCGCCAGTGAAGTATGTGAGATTGAGAGGTGCCCATAGGAGCATGCCATTAAAGACAAGTGAAGGGTGGACGTGTTTAAGCCAGGATATAGGCGTGAAGATGACAGCATTGATTGGCCGGAAAATGACGGCGGGTAATGCAGCTTTACATGCATTTCGGATGTAAGATCCGAAACGCTTCAGGCCCCACCAAAGGAGTGCAAGAAGGAATCCTAGCAGGAAGGTGTATTTGATGGCCGGATAGATCTGGCTAAAGATCCTCTTTGGACCGATTGCGCCCTATAACAATGTCAGTGCCTAGCTAGGATTGAAGGATTCGTACATTGTAGTAACTTACCCAAACCACAGACGAGGAGAAGTACACCTGTGAACCGTTCTCGCAATTAAAGTTAGAAACTTGATCTGGAGTGCAAATACCCGGAATCTTGTTATCGGCAAACTGTACAACTCCATACGCAACAAGGGCTGTGATGATGGCACTCAGCACTTGGCCACGATACATGGCGCGCGGAGGCACTTTGGCGTAAAATCCCATCTTCTGGTCCGAAATATAAGTGTCCGCTTGACCATTGATATTATAGCCGAAAGCTTTAACAAACATCAAGGCCTCGGGATGGCCAGGCAATGCGTAGCCAACAATGAGCTCCGTGACGACATTCAAGCCCTCAGTTGTTCCCGAAATTGAATAGAGATAGGACATCGGAATAAGAAACACCAGGTTGAGCCCAATCACAAAGAAAACTGTCCAAACAGGTGTATTAAGCTGCGGCCAGTGTGTCACGATGATTATTGCGAAGATGAAGGCGATGACTGCAATGATCAAGAACCACCAGTCGGGAACCTCGGGATAGTTCCGCATAAGTTTGGTAAGCGGGTCATCGAATCCGTCGTAAATAGAGCTTTGATCATTAAGTATAGCGCTCAAGTGTCGACCAGCTCCTCTTGCATCACCTTTGGCAAGCGACCTCGTTGCATCTCTTAGCCCTGTCAAGAGCTTCTTGATCGATGAGATGGCAGCATTTGTCATGGATTTATATGCCTTGAGGAGTGGCCGCCAGGCATCAAGGATGATAAATACCATTGTAAGCGGGTAGAAGGCGAAGAATGCACCATACACGACTAAGTTTCCAGCACTGTAGAAGGCAGGAGAGTATTCCTTATAGGCGTCTTCGTTGAGGATTCCGTTATCTGGGCTGACGACTCTAGTAATATTATATGGATTACCAGTGTTGTCAAAGATGCCAGAAGAATTGATGGGGAGATATGCCGACCAGTTTGTGTTAGAGTAGTATAAGGCAATAATAATTAGTCCAGAAAGGAGCGTTCCTAGGAATTGTTGAAAGAACGCAAAGAATGGGTAAGCGAGTGGATACGAGTATGCCGAGAGCACATTCCAATCAAATGTCGAAATAGGATTGAAACCAAGGCCACCCATTGAACCCGTGATTGTGTTCAAGTTGAAATTGTTTGGTGCGATCCATGTCATCCAAGCAAAATAACTAAGGGCCGGAAAGAGATAGTCTGGCAGCCAGAAATAAATAAACATGGTGCCAAAGCAGATAAAGAAAAACTTGTATCGAGATAGCCGCCAGCCGTGTACTGTTTCCTTCTTCTCAGGCACCAGCAATGCTCTGTTTAATGCAACAGTAGGAAGGATATTGGGCCATATTGCTTCAACTGGGTACACCACGAAGCGTCGTAGCAGGCCGGAGAACCCAAGGCCCATTAGTTGAGTGGATAAGAGGAGGAGAATGCCATAGCCAGGGGTGAGCCACTTGTCTTTGTAGTATACAGTCTGAGTCTGGATATTCCAGAAGCAATAAGCAGAAGTAAGTCCAACATCGATGATGATAGTGGCAAGCATCTGTTCTTTATATGTCCATGGACCGGGGTTGAGCGAGATTCTTTGGCCGCGGACCGTGAAGCCCCAGTCTGGCAGAACCAAGGCGAGAAACAGACCGCATGGATACAGAAGGATTTGTGCGACCGAAGATCCCAGCAATATTGCAGGGAAGCGTGAATTGAACAACGAGTTTGTGAACTGGGCGATGACGGCCCACATGTAGCCCAGCAAGTGAGCGCGAATAGTCTCACATGGGATATTGACATCGTCTGTGGGAGTGGTAATTGCGCGTACCTCCGGATATGGTGAAAAGAACTTATTGACTGCTGCCTCTGTTTTGAGTTCCAGGGCCCATTCTTCAGGGGTCTGTTGCTCAGAAGGTCCATGGATTAATGCGGCGAGCTTCGTACGTTGACTAGTTGAGAAGTTGTAGTCATACTCATGGTGCTTGAGCAGTTCTTGGATAATCTCTTTGCACTCATTGACAGTCAGAGCCTCAATTTTATCCATGACATACTCAATATCATCAATCGGTGCCGTGCCATTGTCTCTATCCCCGAGCTTTTCAGCAAGATTATGCACAAAATCGTCCACATCCTGGATGGTGCTATCATGTCTTGTTTTCTCGTCAGTGACTCTTTCTGGCGAGATGCCGTCTCTCACATTAGAGTCATTGATGGAGGGTTCGGGTGAGGCCATGGTGGCTCCCTCTATATCTTCGCCGATGCAGAGGCTTTGCTATACTCTCAATAATAGCGGATTCGCTGCTGGAAGTTGGAACCCCTTTCAGAAGAATAATTACATGTCTCGATGTCGGACAATAAAGAAATTATTGTGACCAGAATCCTCGTATTATAGCTTTGACCAGAATGCAGGGTCCGATAAGCTGTCTCGACCTACTTCTGGTGGTTACAACCAACTCCCTCCGCTTGTGTTCGAGGAAACAGCCTTGGCTACTCAATAGATCAAAAATTCCATTAACGTGGTATCTACGGATAAACACCAATCATCATTTTCTGCGAGGCACTTTTGTATTACGAGCTCGTCATCTGTTCTTGAATGAGTCTCATGCCAAGGTAAGCAGCACGCCAACCGGTATGTCTTCAAGATGAGGCCGGAAAACGGCACAGTGAATTTTATCTTGAGGGGGCCGAGATCACGAGCTGACAGCACAAAAGTTCGACAGAGAATTGTGTTACAAAAGTGCACTTGAGAGAAATAGAACAAGAAGGTCGCTGGTTTGGACAGTGCGGGGAATATCCTGTTTGGGCAAAGTGGGATGGCGAAAATGGGCAGGGTTCGGATGATTACTATGGTGTTTTAGATGGCTTCCATATTTCAAGTATGCAAAGGCGTACAGTAAAAGTCGCCCCATATCTTATCTCTTCATTAGAAAATGCCTCAAATAGTTGCGTACGAAGATAGGATAACACGGCTTTCTCTCTAGTTCCAAAGATGACCTCTGGTCAATCATGTCGTCTATTAACGCCCTCTGTACAGTGATTTCAAATGTATTGAAGTATACTTTGTATGAAGGATCGGCTATGCTGCCGACATGTAGCAGATTAGACTTGTTGCCTTTTCTGTAATATGCTCCACATTACTACAACATACAGTACATCTTAGCTCCATTGTATAGCGCTAACGTCGTAATAATTCGTCAACCAACGCTTTAATAAATAAGGAGTGTGTGTTAGATATGTATGTGTGTATAAATAAATTAGGTATATATATGTGTAAACTATTGTAGCATCCTATCTGGCCACCGCTCCCTGCTTTTATTTTAACCTCAATGTCTTGCGCAAACTGAAGTTCTACTCCGTAGTGTGATTGAGATAGTGACCGCTTTGCTTACTTCCATTTACATCGGCGTCCTACTATATATATGCATGCACCGACAGGAAAATCTCTTCTTTCATGTATTCCACTAGTACGTGTACTTATCGAAGGCCCAACTACCAATGTACAGCCCATGGGAATTCCAGATGACTTGCTGCTTGAGATTGTATGCCGCCAGATGATCATCCCCCACTCTCATAACCTCACACTGCCGAGACCATGGAGATAGCCCAAATTGATCCCCGCAAAATAACTAGCTAGCCCAGAGGTCTACGGTCCTCCGTACTCCATACGCGGACTCATTAGCGGGATCTAAGTAGAGTATTAGAGAACAAAAGGTCCGCATCCCCATCACACACACACCACAATCACAAATGTGCTGTGGAATCCGGGTGATAGCGTGATAGCTTACCGGTTAAGGCGGCAATATATGTTATCTTATGGTTCATAGTCACGGGCGTGCCATCGGAATTACTTGCGCCATCTATTGCCTATATCAGTAGAGAACCGCTACCACCAAACAAACGTTCCTGGTTCTTTGGGCCCTAGCCCTAAATGACCGGCTGAGTGATTCCTTGTTTCAAGCTTGGCGATGGATCTTTTGCAAGCCTAAGTGGTATTAGTGTGAGAGTACTGTACCAGAGAGACAGGGAACCATCTCACCGCAAACTTGAAATAATGCAGAGAATTTCTATGTGATATTGTCGTCCTAGGGGACTGAAAAGAACGGCTTCGTCATCCATGTAGAAAGAGCCATCAGATCATATAGAAGATCTTTCATTCATCATTAGCTTTCTCTGTCGTAGAATTAAGGGTCACTTGATACCCTCATCCCTAAGTTACTGAAGGTGCATTATCAATATAAGATAGTAGTTACAAATTGTTAGATATAATTGACATATTAGACACCATAATGAAACACAGTCAGTCCAGAAATTGATAGTGTGTAGAATCGTAAGAAGAGTGAAGCAAGGTGCTATCCAGCGGTATCGTTGAGATTTATCCCTGGATGGGGAATCTTGGGTACTGCTGGTAATAGAATGCTGATATTGCTGTTAATGATGATGTACGATCTATTAGCGAGGACCTTTTGGAAGTGCAGGGAGTCGTTACCATAGCTATCGACGCCTCTATAGGCTTGGGTCATATGAAATTATCGGTAGATGTTTGTACCACCACGAAGTACTTGTAGGAATGCCCATGTTCAAATATATGCTCAATATAATTTCTTTCTCTAGATCAACTTCATTAAAATGGTGTTCTCCGCGAAAATTTGAGATGCACTACAATTCATGCAAGCTATCAATGTAAATTTACAATATATGTGCTTATATATATATTTGAGGATTCCATAGACCCCGTGCCGCAGTGGCATTGATGGCTTATGGATCTGTATTTGTGCGGGAAACATCTTGACCCAGTTTTGTAATTGTATGGACAGAATTTATATTTACGTGATGTATACTCACATGGTACGCAGCTCATGGGGAGGTTCTGATCAGCATACTTACTTACCTATCGATCATTCTAGGGCCACGGAGCAATTCATTAACTACGTATGGACAAAAGGAAATTTCGTTTTTGGTAACTCTGATTACAAAGAATACTATTCATGTTTTTTTACATCACTAACTTGAAGTTTGCTATATTTCAATCGTATATGCTGATACGTGTACGGTAACTAGTGGATGTCGTCTTGCTACTTAAGCTTTCAATTACCAATCCCTTCATACTCGGTAAGCGGATGGCATAGCATTATGCCTTGCTTTACTATCAGAAATTGCTTTAGAAGTATCCAACACGCAATTTACATTATGGCTAATGAGATGATACCAACAAAAAGAAAAAGTTTGTACTCATGATGGAAGAAGTTGACCATAAGATGAGGTTGGCACAGATGTCTTTAAACCTTGATAATGCCTAGCATTATTCAATAAGCGCATTTTGTTTTGGTCGGTACATAATAGTTCTACGTGCTCCGTATAAATGCCATTTTCGGAAGCTAAACGATTTTGAACACTGATTATGCCAAATCCTTTTTACAATTATTGAACCCCTTGGCTTGCCGAAGATTCGATTACAGTGCTCGATAACTAGCTGGTGTAAGCAATACAGTAGAGATATTACATCGACACCTCACGAGATGTTCTCCAGTATTCCAGTATTGTTTAAAGAGACAACGGCAAAACGGTATACGTATCCACCTCCATTATATGAAAAATCGACGAGATAAGAAACGGTCCGATGGCGATACCCGTACTCATGCAGCCACTGGATACATCCTGTGACGGGAGGGCAAGTTACATACACTTGCTAACCGATGGCTCCCTGCAGAACTTACTCCTTGTCATCTCCTTCCAAGGCGCAGAGCATCGTTTTCCAGCTTTGGCAGCCTGGGACGCCCTCCGTTTCCTGTATAGAGACTATACCATTTACATATTCACCTGCATGAACCCAGGGTGCTGCTAGCATATCCTGGAACGTTGGGGAAAAAATATCGACAGAATACGGTGACGGTGACGGTGACGGCGTCGATCTCCCCGCTGACAGTCTTGGCATCCAACACTGGTCACATGGGAAAGGGGCTGAAATATCCTGTTTCGTTGTCATTTAAACACATGTGACTGTTATTAGAGCCTCTCTATCTTTTATGCGATTCATTTGCTTCGTTTAACACCAAGTACTCGAAGACGCAGGTAATGAATGCGTCACGGTATACTTCGTCATGGCATGATCAGTGCTATGGAAAGTAGGCGGAGTACAACACAAGAACATAAGGAGTTGCTCGGCTGGAGAGCTGTAAAAATTCCTCGTAAATGTAATCACCTTGAGCCAAGAATAATGCGGTGTTTTATCCACATGCTAGGCTCGGAAGTCTCTTCATGATTCGAAATACCATGTTCCGGCTGTGGAGCTATATAGGTAGCATGACAAAAAATAATGGCCTCGTACAGAACACCAATCACCTATTCTCGTAATATTGCCGTTGATTATCGAGAAAAACATGTCATGGAAGATCGGGAATACAAGGATATCGAAAGATTACTCATACCAGGAAGCTTGAAACAATAATCGCACATGGTTAATATGATCAGCGGTAGAGCTTCGCACCTCGGACTACCGGGGGGATGGGCTAAGCTGTTATCCAGGTGCGTGCTATGCCCCATCACTTACGACCTGGTTCAGGGTAGCCCCGGAGCAAATAACATGGGATGCCAGCTCAAGTGGGATAACAGTGGTGACACTGGATAGTTGCATGGAATTACCTGCCTAATGCGGGCTACGCTAATTTATTACAAGAGTGCCGTACGTACGGAGTAAGTATTACAGGCATTCCGTTAACGTGGCCGCTTTGTCAAATGGCTGGTTTCCCACTCAACAAGGTCGACCCCTACAGCTAAGAGCGCACCCTTTTGAGAAATGCCAGCGTTGCACAGACGCGCTCTGGACACGGCAAAGAAGACTGGGTTTATCCGACCTCACTGTACGAAGCAGCATCAGGACGGATACTAATAGTAGTAGTACTTGACGGGGGGACTGGGCATAGGTGCTATTACTTGTACTACTTCGGAGTAGTTTTCAGCGGACTTGTATTAAGAAGCTAGCGTAGACAGCAGATAAACCGGGGGCTTTAGGCCTTCGGATTCCACGTATTATATATCAAGTGTCCTTGCGCCAACGGAACCGAGCATCCAGCAGCTGACTCAGTGTAAAGTCTACTGTTCGAGAATTTGCGGATAGCCCCTTATATCTTCATCGGCAAAATTACTCGTTACCCTTTTCTCTGGAACAAGTTCGCTCACTGTTTGGAGCCTATTGACGGAAGTTCGTATTTTGTGCGTGGTGGGTGTTATTCTACCCCCTTTCTATCTATAAAGATTTCGTAAAATAGAAGAGATACTGAGCTCTCAAGCTACCCTTGAGCGTGAGCTTCAAATTCAACTGCGCTATCCTGGTATATCTAGGAATTAAAGTAAACCTTTAGAACTTCGGCATTGGAGAACTAACAGGCCGACCGTTGACATATGATGCTGTTGAACTCCAATTTATTTCGTGTTTTACCATGATGCCATGATGGTTTTCTTCGGGAGCTGTACTGTCGCCTGTGCTTGCTCGAGGCTGATGCCCATCTGACTGGAAGGTGTTCGTCGTTAATCCCATTTCGTCATCACTCTTATCCTGATTTGGTGTATTGCGGTCTGTGAGGGCGTAGAAATCTCCAGTCTGTGAGCGGAGCCTGGACGAATAATCAGTTCCATAATTTGGCCCCGAACCTGACTTGTTGAAGCTGCTGCCCGAGAACCATTTGGGTATGAATCGTCGCATCAGAGGTCGGAGAGTAGGCAAGCAGGCACAGACGATACCAATATTGGGCTCGACTGATGACCAGATAAAGGCCTGAGACATATTCCACGTAAGGTCGGCCGATTTAAACATCTGGAGCAGGACAACAATACGGACAAGTCCTGCTACGCAAACACTGAAGGTTGATCACATAATTAGTAGAGACCTAAAAACGTTGGAAAACATTACGTACAATCCACCTAGGAAGAAGATGCCTAGAACACTCAGTCGCTGGGCGATAGGCATTTGTAGATTCCAAACCATGGGTATGGGAGTCAACAGGATCATAAAATCAGTGACCACGCTGGCAGCTGCATTGCCGACGAAGAATTCCGAAATGTTTATACATCGTCCGGTAGCTGTTGGATCTATATATTGCTTCCAAAAGTAGTCATATGGTTGACATTGGGCGATGGCGACGATAATAATCGCAACCCACCAGCCAACAACAAGAAACAAAACAAGCCAAAGAACTTTACGGAAGGCTGAAACGTGGAAAAGTCGGTAATAGAACAGGATGAGAGATAGCTTGGTCAACGGAATAACGGAACCGTAGAGAAACTCGTATGCCCAGAGAATCTGAAGGGTATATATTAGTATTACATTGTGATTCAATTTTCTAGGGGTGGAGCCTCTACTCACCTTCAAAACCTCTTCAAGCTGAACAGTCGGGTTCCAGATATGCTTTCCAATTCCTTTGTAGCATGCTATAATTCTCATCAGCAATAGATTGATTGTTGAAGGCTCATTCATCACAAACCCAGTATGCTTCCGATTCCTGTTCCCCAAGCCACTATCTAATGGGTAACCACGTTATTATGAGCAAAGAGATGGTTAAGTAAAGTACCTACCAAAGCTGCGAATAAAAAGTAATCATCTAGCTGAAGCTTTGCATGAGTAGTAAATTTCGCCGCAATACGTAGTGCTACACATGCCGCTGACAAAACCATCAAGGTAATAACGGGACTGATGACGGTATTCTTAATGTCGGCATAGAGGTCAATACCTGGAGGTGGCTCCGAGCTCATGATCGCAAGAGCGATTGTAAGAGTTTCCGACAAGACAGTAGTTTGGAACAGCTTAATTCATTACGCCTCCTATGTATATATCTATCCACCCTTTCGCTCTTACTGTCGTACTTGTATGCCTGCATATGATATCCATGCTATTTTATGGGTACCGGTGCACACTTCGAACAACCGAACTCGTACTTCGCACGATGCGGCGCCCCCGACCTGTGACAACCCCGTGGCAAACTACGGATTTTTTTTGGTCCGTTAAGGATACTAATAGTACTACAGTATAAACCTACGGAGTACAGTTTTGCAAATTTTGTGAGCCTGGCCTAGAGGGAGCAGGGCCGTCAACGCTACAAGGGACCTTGCCTGCATTAGCTTCCGACGAATCATTGTTGATATTGTCGCTGCGTCTGTCACCACTTGATACTAGATAGAGTTAAGCGGCGCGAGGTTGAGTTGGCGATCAGCAACTAATGTATTCTGTTGTAAGCATAACCCCCTTGAAATAATAATACCGAGGGGATTCAATTGGCTCTTGTTAGGTCCTCTTATGCTGGCATGTAATTTCAGGAGTACCGGCAGTTTTCCCTTGTCCCTTTCCGTCTAGGCCATTCGATGCTACTGACTAGCAATTGACGGTGGTACGAGCGCTGAACCAGTCCATAAAGAAGCAGGTAAAGAATTCACCTGAATATTAGTGAACGCCATAGTATCAAGGGTATCAATTGGCATAGAGATATGATGGCATGCTGTCCATGAGTATGAAGACTAGGGGGAATAAAAAGGTATTGGCGCACGTCTGAGTCAGTGCTCTACAGGAAGAACTAGTACTAACTGCAATGTAGACGGCTATCCCAGAATCTGAGGGGATGGGGGCAGCCTTCTGCGCCGCAACGGTCATTATTCTATTCGGAGTTGCACGAATAGGAAGTGCATACGGGCATAATGCGGCATTGAAATATTATTGCCTATCCTTACTCATCAAATTAAGGAGTAGCGTTGGTTGTGCTACTCATTCGTGTGGAGGTGATCCATCACTACATGGCGTCCGATAACACTCAAGTGTTGGCTGTACTGGTTACGGCCAACAGCAATACATGTGGTACAGTTACAGTACCATCCACTGTATTGTAATTGTGATTCATGCATCTGTAATATTATCAAGAAAAAATATCCTGGTTTTCTCCACTTGGCTCTATAACTGAACTTGATGCCTGTACATTAATCCAATATTCTGTCCACAAACCTTGCAAACCTATACGTGCAAATGAAAATGTAACAAGTTTCATTTACTATTATGACAGGGATTCTGTAATGGGTTGCGTCTTGGTCTCAAGTATAATAAGAGCAGCGTGTCTGTCATCGTTAGAACGTTTGGTTGCGTTACTACTAGTAATCTAAAGAACCACAACCCTAACTCGTGAACCCCTCTTTTCTGACCTGCGTACATAGAAATACAACAAGCCAAGATGGGTTTTATTGTCACTGCTGAGAAACCGACAATCGTACTAGTCCATGGTGCTTGGCACGAACCGGACTGCTGGGATGCGGTTATTTCACAGCTGAACAAGTACCAATATCCTTTTGACACAGTCAAGCTGCTGTCCTCAGGCGGAGACTTCAGGACTTCAGTGGCTGAAGATGCAGCACACGTCCAGAAGTCGATATCTCAGCTGGCAGATGCCGGGAAAGATATTATCCTTGTTATGCATTCCTACGGCGGGATTCCAGGGACAGAGAGCGCAAAGGGGTTATTAAAGAAGGACCGACAAACTGAGGGTAAATGTGGCGGAATTGTATCCCTAGTTTATTTAGCGGCCTTTCTGCTCCCACCAGCGACTTCTTTGGCCTCATTCCTCGGTTCTATGCCACCATGGGTTGTATTTGACGTAAGTGATCGTCCCTGAACATACTAGCGGACACTAGACTTGAATGATGCTTTGGCATGCTTCATACTCATTCAAAAAAAAAAAAAAAAAAAAAAAAAAAAACTACATTACTAACGAGATGTCAAGGGCGACAAAATGACTGTCGAAGGAGCGGAAGAGATTTTCTACAATGATCTGTCCGAGTCGCAGGCCAAAGGTCTACTCGCCAAGTTGACACACCAGGCCAAGCCCTCTTTCTACACCAATCTGACTTATGCCGCATACAAAGAGGTGCCAGTGTCGTATCTCCTCTGTGAGAAAGATAACGCCATTCCATTTGTTGCCCAGCAAGCCATGGTTGGAGTGGGAGGCCCTAGCGTTACTTCTTATGTGTGCTCTTCTAGCCACTCCCCGATGTTGAGTATGCCTGGCAAGGTTGTGGAAGTCATTCGGGCGACGGCTGGCGAAGACTTTTTGAGTACATAAATGTTGTCGATATAGTTTATTTCTTTTAATTTAATTCACAGCGTTTTGATAACATTGCCAGGCATATGCTTAGAAGAATATAAATGCTAGTTCAGACCTGAATGAAAACATAATACGATATGCTACGGTTATTTTACTCTCATTTACGGTGACTAGTGATAATTATCGGCCATTAAGGCTTGATTAGCTTGGTTTTAAGTATAAATAGATTATCCTTTATAATTACTTGAATTGATCTCGAGCAGTACGTATGTGCGAAATTTCGAGAGAAACAGGAATAATAAGCGCCTCAGAAACCCTACCTAAGATAGCATGACCAGCCCCCTTCAGAGAAACCTGTGCGAGTTCAGCGATTATACCTCATGAAATAGACGAGGTTAAACGATATTCTTTATCTATTGAAATGTATTTATCTTTAACTAGTGCATAGTATATTTGGCAAAGTATAGTTAACTAAGTGGACTTCGTTGGGCTTCTACCATGTTATTTCAACCGAATCTTAGTATATTGATGATTAGCTCTCTAGGTAACTTACATGGCTATCATTAACGAATATATACATATATGTTCCTTAGCTAGATTGAGTGGTGTATTCTTCGAATCATTCTTCATTGGTGCGGCAAGATCATGTACATTCACTGGTTAATACAGTCTCCTAATATGGGCTTACGGCGAATATTAAAAGTAATCCGTACGTGGTTTAGCTTAGTCGTACTAGTATTGCTGATCAAGTCCAAATCCATGAATGACTGGCTGCTCCTATAGAATATATACTTGATGGTTTTTAAATGGCTGGGAGCAGGTTTGTGATACAGAGAGTGAACCGTATAGCCCAATCTCGTATGCTGTCGCGTTCAGAATTGGTCTGGCCAACACTATGAATCATTACGCATTTGCATGATTTAATATCCACAAAATTTGCACCCCATATGACTTATCATGTATATTTCAAGTATTCCATCTAGAAAGTAGCAAGCCGCTCCCAGTTGCATTTCTCTGTGGACATACTCGGAGGACAGAGGCCGATGAGAAAAGGCAAGGGCACTGTCAATGCAGAATGCTCTATTCGGCATTGGGCAAAAGTACGTTGTAAAGCACTCAAGATGATTACAAATAGGTAAATCCAAATATAAAATTTGTTCATGGAAAATGCGACTGTGATGTAATCTTGAGGTATTAACAGCGGTTACCTATCAATGGCAGTCACATCGCGGCTTTTTCAAAGATGGCATCATCTCTATATAATCATTGTATTATGAAGCTACACTTGGAAGTTGGGTGGTTCACTCTGTGCCGTGCGTAGCGAGAACGTGGGCATAGATCCGTGACAGTGTTCCTGCAGAGGGAGACGTAACGCTGGGTGAATTCTCTATTTGCGGCGCTTGATCGGCATCGATGTGCCGTAATTATTCAGAGACAAACTTTCCTTTGACATTGTGCACACTACAAAAGCGTTCTTGACCTTCCGTTAAGGCAGCATCATGAAACGCATGGCTATTATTAATTCACCAACTGACGACACCAGTAATTAAACAGGTTCTCACCTAGCGTGGTTTAGTGCAGTATCACTGCCTACTCGCTGCTAAAAACGGCAGGACAGCCTTTATAGAGTGCTTATATCAGATGATAGCTCTACAGGCAGCTATTCCCGTTTTGTAACCGCTCTGGAGTTGAAGGGACTCGACATGCTTCGGGCCGTTGTTCGACAATATCCGAGTGGGTATTTGGTGTTCATGTAACAGTCCCTTCGTTGATTCTATAGAAATTTCCTATGGAAGCTGTAACAGACCGTCGCCGTTTCGACTATAAGTAGTGTTAGTCTTGTCCTAGAAATGTCTTGATCTCCCTTCATCAACGGCGGTCTACCAGATAAGTCACTCCTTGTGGATATCTTTCAGCAGTCATTCCTAAGAACCCCTAAAGACATCTCAAAGCGAAGATGAAAACCCAAATCCTTGCTTCCATTGGCTTCTTCGCCGCAGCTGCTTTGTCCCAGGCTGTTATTGACAGCGGAACTGGATTTGGAACCTACTACTATGACATTGAGCAGGTAGGCGCTTGCATCACTAACTTTGCCGACCAGAATTTAGGATTCGTTGAATGCAATTTTTTCACTGGTATTTCATTGGATCAGATCAACAGTAACTACGTCGTTGCTATGAATCATACCCAAATCGCCGGTAACCTGGCCAAGTACTGTGGAAAGCGTGTTATCGTCACTGCCAACGGCGTGCGGTCAAACCTCCCACTCTTTATTGGTGATGGATGCCAGCGATGCGGCACTGGCTCTAGAACCAACACCGTCTGGAACCCTAACGGTGCCCCTGGACTGGACTTCAGCTACTCGGTCCTCAGTGAGCTTAACAACAACGCATGCTTCGCTGGCCACATTGACATCTCCTGGGAGATTGTTGATGAAACTCTTTATGATTTCGACACCAATGCTCCCGGTCAACCTACGGGCCCTGTGAACCAGAGCCGCTCTGTCGGCCAACGATCTGAAAGAGCCACTCGCCGACGCCGCTAGATTATAGACAAATCATTATCCGGGTTCGGGTAACCCGATTCTATAATCTTTCTTGTCCTTTGCAGATCTTGCAGATAATAGTAGGTTGTACATACAGAAGAATGTTGTATATAGTTATTTGCATCATGTTCAAAGGCCCAATGGCTATAGCTTTCGATTCTTATGACATTATTAAATGGATTACGTATTTTCAGATCCTTCTTGCATTTCTTTTGCATATGGATACAATTTGTGACTATATGCTGGCAAATTTAGCTGAACGTTAAAATTATCCCGATCCACCTGTTGACCCAAATCAAGCTACACGAAATCCAATTGTTTCAGTATCTGCCGTTTCGGTTCGTCCATCTATATTTGTCTTAACATACCTAATATCTCCAGAATTTGCCTTTAGTAAAATATAAAGAATGTTTAATGCTTTTCACTGGGCATTCTACTCGGCATAGCACTTGGCTTTAGATGCTTCAACTATGTTCACTCGATTGCTAACTAATTGCTAGGTACAGCATCATGTGCATCAGACCTCCCCTTTCATTTACTGATGGATTAGCGCTGATATCAGTGCATCTTTTTACTATTTAGGTTCCTAGTTATGAGAGACTGACGAAATACTCCAGCAGGGCAGGGTAGTTTGGTGTTCCCAAACCAGTGACTGGATCCCAGCCAGCAACAGCGGAAAAGCCCTTGTTGCCGCAAGCACTGGCAGCACCATCACCATTGGGCCCACCCTTTGCTTGATTTCCGATTGTGATGTCATTGAACATGGCGGGGTTGGCGTAAAGGGCAGGGTTGGCGAAACCGACCGGGCTCTTGCCGGCAGCAATACGCTCTTCGTTAATTCGGGTCAAGATACCAGCGAACAGAGGCGCGGCCATAGAGGTGCCGCCCTCAAGTCCTTGATCTTCTTCATTGACAACAACGCCATTGTCGCCTACAGCAGAAACATCTGGATAGCCACGTCCCGCTTTGTTGTAGATACCGCCAGTGGTGGGGATTACACCACCCGATGTGTTGTAGGAAGCATAGCCGGGGTCGTGGCTGGCGAAATATCTGGAGCTCTTATTAGACCCAGGCCAAATAGGTATTCACTCTTATAACTTACGAAGCAACGGCACTGGCCTGGTAGCTTGGGGTGGCCCAGATATTGCTAAATCCACCGCCAGATGAGAAGGATGTAACAGCAGTCTCCTCGTCACCAGGCTGGCTACCAGACGGAAGGGTTGTAGCACCAACAGATGTAACATAGGGGCAGCTGGCAGGTTCGCCCGGGGTAAAGATGTTGCGCTTTGAGCCAAGACAAGGACCAGAGCGGCGAGCAACACCATCATCACCACTAGCGAAAACAATGCTGGTACCCTGAAGACCAAGCTTCATGAACTCATCACATTGTCGCTATATATTTAATTAGTCAAAAATACCTTCAAATAGACGAGCGGATATTATGAAGAGCTACAGACCTGGAGATAGTAGGTAGGGTAGTCAGCCTCTGCAGTGCCGTAGGAGAAGGAGATGACATTTGTGGGCTTGAAAGCACCACACTGCTCATTTCGAGTCTTGCCATCAATAGTAGGGTCATCACCGGTCTCTCCATCATCAGAAAACGTGCAGTAAGTCCCATCAATGGCATCAAGGAATGTGTTGAAAATATCATTGTTCTTAACAGGGGCCTGATAGAGAACTGTTGTCTGTGGGTAGATGATTGGAATGGCGATTTCAAAGTCCAAGTCAGATTCTCCACCAGCGTTGAAAGGGCTAGTAGGGGCAGTGGCGCCATCAATTCCGTCAACCTTGGGACCAGTAGTAGACGGGATGTTCGTAGCAAACGACTGCCAGAACTGAGTGAGATCTTGTTGAGCATAGGTATCTTGAAGCTCAAAGACACCCAGAGCATTTGTGGAAATAGCGGAAGTTCCGGCTGTAATGTTATACATCGACTTGATGCATTGTGGCGTAATTGCAGAGCCACACGTCGATATAGCGACTATGTTGCAGCCCTCGTCAGTACATTCACTCCATATATTCGCGTCGTTGGAAATACGTACGAGGATTTATTGCCAAAATCCGTGCAATGTTGGCAGGAATAGGCTTGGAAGCGCGGCGAATGGACTTGTGCCCACGCTTCTCCTTTTTAGAGGGCGTCTTCACGGGGGCAAAAACAACACCAGGGGTGATAAAATCAACGTGCTGAGAGATTTCTTTGGGAAGACTATATTCGTCCGCCCCAATATGGATATTTCTGTCCTCGACGTGATCGTAAGTGCTGAACGAAGTTTGGAGCAACGACTCGAGCTGTCCAGAAGTTGTCACAAAGTCAAGCCAACCTTTACTCTTGGAGGAAGTGATGGAACTGGCAGGCACGCCAGATTTTATCAGCCAGGCTTTAACTGCGCTGATGGACTCATCGCTTGGGGCGAAAAGACCAACAACTTGGTCGGCCGTGTAGTGTTTGCCGTAATTAGAAGAGTCCGGATGAGACCTATGATCGATATTAGCTAGCTTCCTACTTGGCTATTATGAAGCATCTCTGGAGGCACATACACATCAAGCAGATAATCCATTCCCTTATCTAGGTTGCTTTGCTTCAAGGCGATTCGGACTGGGACCTTGGTGTTGGGATCGACCGCCTCACGCTTAATCCATCGACCGCTGTTGGCATCTCGCTTCTCATGGACAATGTTGGAACCAGTTGGTACTGCGATAGCGCCAGCCAAGAGGCTGTTGAGGACAATGAGGCTGATCTTCATTTTGCCTTGTTCAGTTGCTCTTGACCTTTCCTTTGGCTGAATACTAGTCAAGTGATGGATGATTCTTCGCATCCAGGGTCCGATGGAAGCCCAGACTTTATAGTTATTTTGTTAGTCTGTAGAATTTCATCACTCTCATAAAAACGCCCGAAGTTGATATCACAGTTCAACTCTGGCTGATTGGCCTAGATGCCGTGATAGGATAGTTAGGGCGAACTCGGATCACCTTCCTGATTTCCAGTCAATGCGCTCCCCGCTTCGTTGTTGTCGTTTTCAAAAGTTCTGGAGAAATATCAGACCTGCCTCTTCTAAAATAACCTTTTTGGCAAGCCTGAGAGATGTGGCCATAGAAGGTGGATTAAAGCCAATCAATTTTATCACCGATTCAAATACTATTTGTGCTTTCTGTTCGGGATCACTTAAGGTCCGGTTTATTAGTTTTCACACGAACTCCTTCCCAATTGGGCACTGTTGATACGATGAAATCGGAGACGCGATAAACAAACACTAACTGAGCCACTTGAGGTTATTAATTTTTTGTTTTTTTTTTTCTTTTTTGGTTCATGACCACAACTGAATGATTTGCCGCATAGTACTGTTTTTGTGGTTCCTGTCACGAAATCAGGCCTCCATATTTTCTCAGAGCTCAGCAGCGTAACTAACTGCTTCAAAGCCATAAATTGATTGAAAAGTCTATCATCAATTCTACCAGTAATTCCCCCGACTTTTTGCAGTGAGGCTTGGTCCTTTTGATCGTAGCAATGATCATGCGTAGAAGTCTGCTTATACAGTACTCATCATTTGCCACTTCGTGTTTCCAGACAAGGGTTTTTGACGGAGGCGGGTATCAGATCGGGAAGGTATCCGGATAATCGGAAGCGTGCGCCTTTACAGCCACTCCCAATGCTACTGCTGTCGCCCTCAACGGCGGGTCTAATCTGCCCGCAACAAACCCACGTCGGCACCGGCCGAACATCATCGGCTTTCTCCAACTGAAAGCATTGTTATTGAATTTATAATTACTACAGGCGGATGTCCCGTAGTGCGTCTAGCTGTGCCGATTTTGCTAGATCTACTTCAAATATTGTTGAGACGTTTGTTGACGTTTGCTTCAAGATGCGCTGTGCAACGTTCTCCAGTTCCCTTAGCGGTACGAAATAGTACAAGCATACTGTACTGGTGAGATCCCCACGATCGATCAATTTCGATGCCAGGTGCCAAGGGTTTTGCCTTGGCATGAATCGGCTGTTGAAACCTCTACTGTAGGGCAATCAAAGATTGGCCCAGGGGTTCTTTTAGGTCGCCGCAACCCTGTTTGTGAGCTCCGCTACCATCATCCCCGCACTAGCTATCATGATAACTAGACCAGCCCAGGTAGTGTGCGAACTGCCATCTAATGGTCCCAAAGCGCTGCACTGGCCGCTGCCACTGCAAGCCTATTTAAAACACAGCCAACAAATAGTATACTTGGCCACTGTATGTTATTCTGTCGTGTATTTCTATAATAAATGAGATTTGAAATGGTTTAAAAATGATGTAAGTGGCCTGGGTGAGCAAAGCCCAAACTCTTAATATTAGGAACCTGAGCCTGTCTCCTACCTACAGCAGATAGACGAGTGTGATTCCTGTTGGCCCGAAGTATGCTCCGTTCTCCCCGCAATACCACGCTACCAAGTCCCTTTTTTTCCCTATCGCATCTGGAGATGCTAAATGCCAGGCTAGTTTATAACCGAAGCGATGAGGATGCACACACTAAGTATTTTTTTACTTTTATTTTTATTTTTTATTTTTTATTTTTTTTTTTTTGCGCCAAAAGAACCTGGAGGCCTAACCATTTATGAAATTCCTGAGTTTATTATATCTTCAGTTTATAAGAATACGTATACTGAAATGACGTCTGGTGCTTTCTCCCTCGACTGGGTATGAGCGATAGCCCTGCTATGAGGTATGTGTTGTGTTATTATAAATGCAACTATAGACTCTATATAAGACCCCGCGATTCACATGCAGTTCAGCCCTTTAGCTTGTGTGGGAGGACGGAAAACAAAAGGTCTCTATTCTCTAATCACCTTCCGTAGCGAGTGAGATCCACTTGGGCTGTCCGCCTCAAACCACCGCTGTTGAGCAGTGGACATAGAGTAGAATAACATCGTCATTTCGGAGAAGGTGCATGATAAAGAAAACCAGGCCGATCGTAGCGGCGTTGCCCTTACACAACACCTGGTTATATTAGTTTGAGCATAGGCTTCGGATAATAGTTAGTAGACCCCACTACAAACATTGTGAGCCAAGGACGAAATAAAGTATATAGATGAGGTCTTGTTATCATTGGAGTCAATACCTAAGACAGAATTATGTCCTGTCAAGACTAAAGTCCTTTAAACTATCCTATATACATATATCGACTACGACCAAGGCAAGCTCTCTCTTTTAGTGCAACTAGGCAAATATTTAACTCTATATAATAATTACACCTAGTTATCATACCGTAGTTCTCTTTGAACGCCACAAATGAGCTCTAAAGCGACGTATTTTGCACATTGCTTGTCAATATTGATAGATAAACTAGAACAAACATAGAATGAAACTAAGTTGAAGACAACCTCCTCGCGCTCATGTTACCACCTTTTGACAATATGGACAACACAGCAATAGAAAACAAGCGAAGTAAAACAAAGACAAAAGAAAGAAAACAAAAACTTTTCCAAGGTTAGCCCTCTGCCCGCCAAATCTTGAGCTCCAATGAGTGGTCTCGCTCGTAGGTTACCGTCGCTGTACGCTAGGTTTTAACAGCCACCCCTTCCTGGAGCGACTCTGGTACCACACCTTTAACAGCCTTCTTCTTCTTCTTCTTCTTCAAGCTCAGCCCCCAGAAGTCTTTCTCATCTTTCTTATCTTCCGTAGCCTTGACTCCATGATCATTGGCATTGATGATATGGTTCCCCTTTGGAACATCTGGCTCACAAGAGCCGGACTTGGATACAGGAGTATGTACCCCATTTCGTGTTGCTTCGTCGTCACTCTTGCTTGTGTTGCTGTCACTCTTTCCCATGTCGTTATCATTGTTGGGTAACTTGACATTGTTCTTTTCTAGGTTAACATCAATTTTATTTGTGTCGAAACCATTCTTAGGTGTGTTTATCCCATCTTTATTTCTGTAGATATCAGTTTTGCCTGCGTCGATGCCATTATCGTCGGCAATATTGCCATTCGTCTCCACCTTAATACCATTTCTCAATGGGCTTTTTTCGGGACTGAATACAACCGCCTCTGGCTCGGCCGGTTTTAGTGGGTCTATATTCTGTACAGGTACTGAATCCACCTGTGGAAGACCCTCTTGAGATGTTTTGTGGATTTCATGTGTTCTATTGGTTAAATTGTGAGACGAAATGACGTTTTCGCGGAGGAGCTCCAACATATTCCTCAATAGTAAGTCGCTGATGGTGGTAACCTTCTGTTCAACAGTGGGGTTCCACTCCAGCAGTTCTTTTGGGTCGGTGAAAAGAATGCTCAAACGGCTTTTGAGATATTGGCAGAGCCACGTATCATCCGAGTTTGGATTTGGATAGGCTTCTTGTACAAGGTCAAATACTAAGGGAATGCGAAATCCACTACCCAATCTGGTTATTTCTGCCTGAGCAAGTTGCTCCAGCAATGGTAATTTGTAATCTCGAGCGGCGATGTAAACACGAATGCTCGTTAAAAACTCAGCGATGAGCTTTTCGTTCAGCGACGAGCCTTTCGGTCGAAGGCACTGATAGGTGTCGGTGAAGAGGTAATGAACGAGAACATGTGCCACGTCATGCGGTATGTCGAGATGGTATACGCTATCTTCATCTGAAGAGGACAATTTGGGGCTCTTCCAAAGTAAATGAGCTGGCACGTAGAGTCGGCTGCCATCCTTCAATTGCAGTGCAACACTCGGAGTTGCATATGGACTGGGGAATCCTGAAATTAATACATATATGTTTTGAGAATATTGGCTCTGGCACTCACGAAACCTCTAGGAGCGTATTGTCCATATCAGGGGTAATCCCAGACACTGCTTCTGTGATTAACATTGTCATTGGTATGTGGGAATAGTTGGTGCTTGGTTTTGATTTAAATGTTCGATATAATATGCAGAACGTGATATCCGTGGAATGACTGCCAGCTGTCTTAAATATCTCACAGTTGGGCGTTGGGTAAACAATCGGAGCCTGATATCGCTGCCCAAGAAGTTACAAGTACTGTCACTTGCGTCTTTCAGCGACATGAATATCTTTACAAAAAGCTCTATCTATTTGTTGGGATAACAGATGTTTCAAAGTCTAGATACCCGAAAGTACCGTCGTCGGGCATCGATTTCCTTGATCCACTATAGGCAGGTGCAACGAATACGACTGAGCTTTTTTTTATTTTAAAATCCACGATCCAATTAAAAAAATTCCAGGCGCCCAGAAAAATTTGACCGAATTTTCAACATGCATGTAGATGTATTTTTTGGGCATTTAATTCTCGCGACCACTTACGATGCTGGAGATCATACGGCAGAACGGTGAAATGATCGGACAACTAATGCAGGACACGTATCTACATGACAAAGAATAATGTAGACATGGCAAAGGGCTGACGTACGTAATAGTACTGTGAAATGAGTTGGGCTTTTACCTAAGGTTGTACCGTATTATCAGACAGGTTGCCTAATGGCGCTATAATTTAATAGCTATTGGGTTTTCCTGCTCCATCACAATGTAACGCATTTATTAACGATTGGGTTGAGTTGGCAACGGTGCTTGCTGCGCGCTTTTCTATTGCCATTGGGATAATTACCATATTATATATATATATATATATATATATATATTTACACAAATGTAACTCCTGGGATAGAATTCATCCCTATAATCTAACAGCACATGTGCACTCTACGTAAACAAGCCATTGCGTTTAAGACTGAATGAATACTGCTAACTCACTAATTTCTGGAGGTATTCGTTCACTTCTAACGCAAAGGACATAGGTGTGTATTACTGACTAGATGTAATAACATAAGCTGGGGTTAACAAAGCTGAATGAACAGCTATTGAAGTCATCCATTTAATCCTAATCCACCAGCATCATGGCTGTCTATTTCAAACTGTAATCTTTGTCTATCAAGCCAATATTTCCACCACGACTTCATATTAGTCGGACTAGCTCGAGGAGCTTCTTGAAGTTAGGTACACCAAATCCTGTTGTAGGGTCCCATCCTTTGGTCGCATTCCAGTGTGCTCCTGGGACAATACCAGCCTATTCAAACGTTAGCCTTGGTGCTTAAAAAGACACTCAATAACAATTCGTGTGCTTACTCCAGGAAGAGGGCCATTAGTCTGGGTATTATTGCCGTTGCAGCCATTCGACTGGCCTGACGTGATATCCGTGAAACCTTTGTAAGCATATTGGTAAATAAGCGGGTTCAGAAACCCAAGCGTGGGTTTGCCTTCGCGAAGGCGTGCGTCGTTCAAGAGAGCAATGATACTAGCTACGACAGGAGAAGCTGCAGAAGTGCCTCCGCTAGGGGTAAGCTGGCCGCCTTGGAATACGGGATAACTATACAAATTAGTACCTTTAAAGTGGCTAACAAGGAATTGAGGCTTACTCGGGGCTCACGCTGTGAGCTGCAACATCTGGGAAGCCACGTCCAGAGAAATCGACATAATGCCCGTAGTACTTCTTTGTTTCAGCGCTTACATGTTTCTCTAGATATCTTCCAACTGCTTCTTCTTGATACCACGGTCTAGAGAAATAGTAGCTAAAGCCTCCAGATGAACCGACCCAGGCAACTTCTGGGTTGAAGTTCACAGTTCCACCTACGCTAGTGACATAGGGGCATGTTGCCTAATTAAAGAAAATTAATAACAAGCGCGGCAAGAAGTCAGGGCTCTTTGACGGCAACATACCGGGAAAATGGGGTTAAATTGAGGAGTAGTGCTGTTAGTAGCAACGCAAGAAGCACCAACGCCCTCATCGCCCGAGGATTCGAGAATAGAGATGCCACGCAGTCCCATCAATCCAATTTGGTTGCACACTCGGATAGCATAAGCTCGTGGCACTGTTTGCTCCTCATCACCATAGGAGTTGGTGATAACCTGAGGGAGTTCTGCGTTGCTTTTCGACAACAGATACTCAAAGTACTGCAAGTAGGGCTCATTCTCGTCAGGAGTTCCTGCAGGTTCAACGGGATCTGGGAAGTACGGCGGGCTTCCAGCAGTGATAAATTCAGTGATTGGCAGAGGGTGCGCAATTGTCAGAATATTTTGCACATCCAAATTGGCCTCGCCATCGTTATCATCAGAAGGTGGCTGGGGCAGGTCCGTTCCACCATTGATCAGAACGACGGAGAAATTTTGGCTAGAAAACCCAAAGTGCTTCTCGAACAGTGCAAGGTCTGAAAAACTCGCACTCTGGTTCAAAAAAGAACCAAACCCTATTCTGCTACCAGACTTGGCTGATGGAGTGTATCCATCAACGCTGTATTCAGTCCTTAGACAGTCTGGTTGGAAGACATTGAACGTTCTTCCTTCAAAAACCAGAGTCCCCTTGCAGCTAGAAGGTTCTTGGCGAGCCGCCACAGTCTCAGCAACTGAATCAACGCTTCTGGATCTCATAGCTCTCATAGCTTTCGAGGTTCCAAAATAAGTCGTGGGTGAGATGAGATCGACGTGGCCGACAAGACTCTCCGGGATTGAGTATTGGAGAGTTCGTAACTTCTTGACACCAGCGGCATCACTATAAGTGTGAAAGTTTGTGCTTAGCATTGCATTTGCTGTGGAAACTTCGGTTTGAAACCAGATGCTGCTGCCTTGCTTCGTGTATTTCGTCACGCCGTGAGACTGGAGCCAAGACTCCACGGCTGCACTACTAGCATTGCTTGGCGCGAAAATGTCATTAATCTCATCGAGATCTAGATAATTCCCGTATGTCTTAGAATTTGGCGTGGATACAGCCGCGAGTCTCGATTCCAGCTGATCAATGTTCTGCTGTGTAAGAGCGACTTGTAAGACAATCTGGGAAGAAGGACTAGGAGCCGAAGCCGCTTTCCATCCTTGAGGCAGTTTTTCGAGACTTTCCACAAGAACTGAACCAGACACCTGCACACTCGCCAGTGAAAGAAGGCTGACAAGCCGGAGAGCTGTCGACTTAGGCATGATAGGCGTAACAATTGATGACTATGGAGCAAGATAGTGCCCTGACTCAGGATCGGGGGTTCTTGTGGCACCTTTATACCAAAGCATATACCAGAGCTGAACCCTGGAAGATGTTCAATGCCAATTAAGGATAGCATTACTATCAAAAGATCCAATGCGATCTCTCCACTTAATGATGCAATGTTATGATTCACTACTGCCCTTGTGTGCGCATCCGCAACGATCGGACGTTGCGCGCTAGGATATATATGCAGGGGTCGGACAAATAATCAAAACTTGGCACAGATGCAAGATTACGATTACCGTACCCCGCGGTCTTGACAGAAGTTCTAGTTACCTAACCCCCTAATAGGAAGGTCAGAGCAAGCCATAATACCAATTGGCCGGAAACTAGTGGCCCATGGCCTGTCAAACAATGCCGTGGTTCCGGGCAGCGCAGCAAAAACGGCAGTTTGGAGCAGCACTTTTGAGATTCTAGATCCTGAGTACTCCGACGAGTGCTAGATGAACTAAGATAACCAAGCTATCTATGCGGTACATTAATTCGATAAACTCGAGTTGCAGTCAAATCTGAGTGCCAGCAATTACATGGACTAGCATGACTTTGTATACCAATCAGACGAGCAATGACTTTGATTCAAACATTTCCTCTCAAATCTATAGAGGGAATTAGCGGTGTGGTGAGCTATATCTAATCATAATCAGCTTGCATCTCGTGTCAGCGTAGCTTTGCAAGGGTGACGAGTCAATTTCACACTATCCACTATCTTGAATACATACGTATGTACAGCCACGATTGAGCTATTCAAGTGGAATAAGACGGAGAGATTAAGAATCGGACCATAAACACCATAATAATTGAAATTGCGGCGTCCTCGTAAGGCTAGTCTATGACTAGCTTAGCACAGGGACTTTGTTCTTGCCGACAACCGCGATCAAAAGTTCATCCCAAATATTGCCAGAAGAAGTGCACTGTTTGCTGGTTACGGTAAATCTCTTATTAAAGACAAATAAACTAAGAAAAAGGTCTCATTAACACAGGTATAATACCGGTTGCCATTTTAGATTTTGAATTATTAATACTAGTTATCTACCGTTATCGCTATGATCCATTCGAAACGTGCTATGTATTGGACTTCAATTGCTTTTTCAGGCAATTGGCCCTCCACGTCGCATCTTCACGATTTTTTACTGAGCTTCTCAGTTCGCGAGTTCATATTCACGCAGCCATATTGGATTGAAATGCTCACTTATAAGCCGATTCCACAGGATCCTATCCCTATCATAAATGCCTTTGAGGCTAAGGCAAAAATAGTTTAGAGTGACCGAGATAGACATATAAATCGAACTATCAGAAACAACAGGCAATGCCGACACTCATATTCTTAACTAAATCTAGCAAATTAATGCAACTAGCTCGCACATGCCGTGTTTATATTGATTTGCTTTGGGCAGCATTGATTGTAAGCTTCACGATCGGTCTTCATCAGTGCTCGTGTCCGCTCCTAAGATTAGTAAGTATTCATTAGCATCTTGTTAGCTCTTAACCATCAAAGCCTGCCGTACGGTTCCTAAATTATCATCCGACGAATTAGTGTCTCACTTTTCTCCTTTGATTGTATCCCTAAAACAAGAAGAGAAGATTATTTTGGTAGGCCTAGGGTAGGAACCTACGGGCAGCATTTTAGTCTATGACTCCCTTGAGTAGCCTGAGTATTTTAGAGTTATTTACGTAGTAGCGGGGTGAGTGTTGAGATTCAAGAGGAAATAAGTACTTAGAATCTCTAGAGTTTTGTGTGTATATGACTTTTTATGAAGCGTTTGTAGTACGTACTGCAGGATATGCTGGGGATTCGATTCTGCGGCTTTGGATAACTTTGGTGCGAAGATGTGTTTGCAAGAAATGAATAATAGATGTGAGACAACTCCATGAGAGTTAAAACTCGGTTGTAAGGCCAATCAGGTAAACGAATCAGAGCGGCTAATCAGCAGGTCAGTGAAATGGAACACTGGATCATCGCGCCAGGCATAAGTCCAGCTCTATGCTCCTAGAGGCGTATCACATAGCTCCCTTCGAAATATCAGTGATAGTACAGTCGTACAGATTAGACACGAATGTAACTTTAACTACGTCGCGCACATGATAATTCCACTTAGCGAAGGGCAATTAGCTGGGATGCCTCCATGTCTCAACCTCGAATAAATGTTCGCTGCCTCAATTCCGAACATGTCGACATGCATGAATGTGATAATAAAGAAGCACCAGAAACACCAACCAGTCACGTGTGCAGGGCCATAGGCTTAGAGAGGGATCACTCTAATATTCAGGACGAGAGTCGCGACCCTTGCTCGTTTAGCTTTATTAAGCGATCTCCATTTCAATTACCTCTATGCAATGTTGTATGTGTTCCATGGAGTATATACATACAATTCTCCTATGTGGACTAGCCATCTCTATTTCATGAATCTATCTCTTCTCCAAGTACTGAATGGTATACTCCGCCGTCTGATGAATTCCGGTACTAGTATCATTCTGTTAAAGAAGCAAAATATTTCCTTCACTTCCTGCATTCGAATTGCTCTGAATAGCCGCTATGTGAATGTCATTATGCTTGCTACTTGGTTCCGCCTAGTCATCTCGATGCAGTATTTTTCCTCGTCTCATACGTTTTAATTGTTAACCTAAAGAGTCATGCCTGTTAGCCGACTTTACTCATTAGGGCTAGAAATAATTTAAAAATAATTTAATGACTAGCGGACGTAGAATCGGCAAGCTTGCACAAATGACAGCTACGTCGGGTCCGATGACAGTCTACACCGCGTTCGCGATGCGATATGTACCATCCAGAGAAGCAGCGAATATATCAAGCGTTGCAACTCAGAGGCATAATGTCGCTACAACGAGGACGCCAATGGAAAAAAACAGCGATGAGAGCCGTTTTCTGAGGCGATCATCGAAGATATGCATTATATGATAACACAGGTAAGCCCACCTTAGCAAACCCATCTAATCCAGCCAAAAAAAAAATTGAACAAGAGTATATAAAGCAGGAAAATAGAGCATATGGTGAGATTAACGGCTGCTTCGCAGGTGGCTTGAGACAAGTACAGGTACTATCGCCCTCCCTATACTAGACAGACGCATAGAAGAGAGTAAATGGTAAACAATAATCGTACCTTGAGCGTTTCATATTTATTTTGTGCTTTTATGTATATGAAATGGCGGCCTATTTCATAATGCAAGCTGCAGAAATCTTCAGTTTCATGCTGCGGAAGTTATTTAGCTACTTGTTCACTTATAGGTGACAAGGCATCCGCTATTCAGGAGCGCAACCGTCCGAAGGGTCGAAAACACTCAGTTGTTAGGATAATATATGGCTAATCCGGCTTAGAGATATTCTCTAAGGCTGTAATGGCTGTCTAATCATCAAGGCCCATCTTGTCGCGCCTCAGTCAGGCCTAGACGCGCAACACGACAATGATAGGGCATATTACCACGAATATGGCTGAAGGTATGTATAACAAACGCGAGACGTTGTCATTTAGATTGGGGACTGGTGCATCTGCAGTGGTCATGCTAAATTTCGTGGGCCTTACTTTGACTCTAATGGGTAGTGAAAGATGTGAAATTACCAAAACATCATAACCAAACTCCGAGGCTGATAGAGGGTGGCTACCCTGGCATCATTATATTATAATGGTAACTGCCCAGTCTTGGCTTTTAGTATTACAAAGTCTGTACAGAGGCATACTGCTGATGAATGGCCACCTAACAAGGGAGTGTCAACACATGATGCAGGGGTACGGCATTGGGAAAGCTGAGCTTTTCCGATGAAGCTGAGAGCATTCAATGCTACTCTATCAGTGTCACTTCATCTATCCAGTGCGCAAGCCGTGGAAAGCAAGTGCATTGAAACGGTATTTTAATGCACCCTGCCACATATGCAGCGGCCTGCTCGCCGCGTGTATACTATACTTTGCATCCAGATGAGAACTGTGGTATAGAATAGGCGCCAAGTTTTCTCGCCACAAACTAGTGTATATAAACTTACTTTACATAAGAAGAAGACCGATTTAATAGAGAGGGTTATATCTTAAAATTTTGCTCTTTCCTTCCATTGAAGTAGGTTTGTTGTGCTGTGTCCCAAGGTTATTTTAAGAACCTTGGCTGCATTTGCGTGGATACCTAGAATCCAGTTGACTGAAAATTTTACCAGGTACAGCAGTAGATATTTATGAGTGTACCTGTGCGCACAAGGAGGGTGGGAGTGGAAACTCTCGACGATCCAAGGTACTGTAAAAACAAGATTTTGTTGAAGGCAGCCCTCCAACCGGCCCCCTGTCGCATCCACCCTAATGCATGTCGGCTGTTGGTCGTATGGCTTTTCACGCAAAAGTACTGCAACAAAAAGCTCGCTTCTCCAGTTCATGTCTGCTATTGGTTAAAGTGTTTTTTTTTTTCATCCGAAAGGGTTGCAGTGAAATAATCCTGTGTATTTCTCACTCTGGGGACCCAATGCTACCACCTGAAGAAGCCATTGATCCTTCTGAGCAATTTGGGGCATGAGTGAGGCGGCCAGAACAGAACGACCAACGGTTCGGCAGTTGAGGCTTGCGGGTGTTAGGAATAATGCGGCTTGATCAGTCGTTTTTATTTTCCTGCCGCGATCCACCAGTCTACGGCAGTTAGGGATCAGCACGTAGCTATTAGTAAATTGCATGCACATGACGATTGTGGCGGCGCAGATGTACAGGAGAGGCTGAAGAGTAACCGAATCAGCTGCGGGACCGGACCGGCAGAATCAAACTGAGGCTAGCAATCTCTAGCTGCATTTCTAGAGTAGGAGTTGAGCATCTACTTACATGCTAATTCAAGTGCCTCATCCGGCTCGGCGGCGCAAATCAGACCATAGCCCCTTGTTAAGGCCACGTTACATAGGCTACTGCATCACTGGTCTAATTGTTGGCATAATTTGCTTCATGTAAAGGTGAACTCCGCCTAAATCCATACGCTTTTAACTGGATGTTGACTTGTAAATCCTCCATTTTTTGCGATCCCCAATCTGGGGTCTGCCCTTGGCTAGGGTTTCCTATCATTGAAATGCTGTGGTTAGCCTTTTTCTTTTTTTTTTTTTCTTTTTTTTTTGAGAATTCCACCTCATGACTATGTAGGTTAGGTAGCCTACAAGGGGCGGAGAAGCTAAAACCTACAGTACAACATATCGTGTTAAAGCCGAGACTCCTGTGCCGTCCTTGCTTGTTGAACCAATGAGTGTATTCAGCCCAAGTACTTGTATGCAACAGGTCATTCTCAACGCCAAACCGATAATGCTACGGAGTACATTTGAATTCTTCTTGCATTGGTTAATGGGGGCTCAACATTTATTAAGCGACTGAGGATGCAGCTTAACGGAGCTCTACCCTGAGCCAACCAACTCATACCTGTGATTAGTTCTACTCTTCATTACCTCTTTCCCTTCCTTTTATACGTCCATCCCTCGTGGCACCCACATTATTACCTATCTTTCCACGGCCAACATCACACAGCGACGTGATCTAGGGCTCTTAATAAATCCTCATTCCCCCAACCTGCCGGGGGTTTCTCTTCCTCTCTTGCCCTGGTTTCTACCATCGCGTGATTTGCCACTTCCACCAATAACTAGGATATCAGTACGACTTCACTATGTCGGCCGAGGAGAAGCAACCTGTCGAGATGGGCGAGCAAGCAGTTCCAAAACCGCATCAGGAAAGCAGCTCAGACTTTTCAGACACCTCAATTGATCCCAAGGCCGAGAGCAGACTGGTTACAAAGCTTGACTTCATCATATTCCCTACTTTCTTCGTGATTTACATGATGTCATTCTTAGATCGCATCAATATCAGCAATGCGCGTATCCAGGGAATGGTTGGGGACCTCGATCTGACGGGGAATCGGTTTAATATCGCGCTTTTTGTAAGCTTTGAACACATGAAGCCATGCTGTGGCATATAATTAACGTTATGCAGACTTACTATATCTCTTATATCCTTTTGGAAGTCCCCTCTAACATGATGATTAAGAGATTTCGCCCTTCCTTGTATCTGTCGACTCTAATGTTCTGCTGGGGTATCATCAATATGTGCATGGGATTTGTTCACTCATACAATGCTCTCATTGGTCTCCGATTCCTCCTTGGCATCTTCGAGGCCGGTGTTCTCCCCGGCATCATCTATGTCACGTCGATGTACTACAAGCGACACGAGTACCAAAAGCGCATGTCTTTCTTCTTCTGCAGTACCGTTGTCGCTGGCGCATTCGGTGGACTTCTGGCCTACGCCATTGCCAAGCTTGGTGGTCACCATGGCTTCGCCGCTTGGCGCTGGATATTTATCATTGAAGGCGCCATTACCTCTACGCTCGCCATCATTGCTGCATTTCTCATAATTGATTGGCCAGAGCAAACCAAATATCTTAATGCCGCGGAGAAAGAGCTGCTCCGCCGCCGCCTTGCCACCGACGTCGACGACTCGTGCCGCATGGATGTCCTTAACAAGACTTCATTCGAGATGATAATGTCAGACTACAAAATCTGGCTCGGGGCCCTGGTATACATGGGTGTTGGTGTTCCCGGTCTATCTGGAACCTTTTTCCTTCCTACTATTCTCCTTGAGTTCAATTGGAAGGCTCAGGAGGCACAAATCCGTACTATCCCTGTTTATGTGCTTGCAGGTGGCACGATGCTCATCGGTGCCTGGGCTTCTGACAAACTCAGGCACCGCTTTAGCTTCTTCGTTGCCGGAACTAGTATGGTGACCATTGGCTACGGAATGCTTCTCGCTCAAGAAGGAAAGTCTCGAGACTACAAGTTCGGCGCAGTCTTCTTGGTTTTCGGCGGTGCCTATATGGTCACACCCATGGCACTTGCATGGCTGCAGAATAACCTCTCGGGTCACTGGAAGCGTGCATTCGGATCTTCAATCCAAGTCACAATAGGCAATATTGCCGGCATCATTGGAAGCAACATTTACCTTGTAAGCGAAGCTCCCACATATGTCACTGGTTACAGTGTCTCGCTTGCAATGATGTGGCTGGGAATGATCTCTGCAACTCTGCTGGCTTTGCTCATGTGGAGGGAGAATAAGAAGCGTGATGCCGGTGAGCGTGATGACAGGCTGGACCTCCCCGAGGATGTGAAGAACAACCTGGGCGACGCGTATCCTACCTTTCGATTTACTCTGTAGGAGACTTTTCTCTTCGGGTGGATTATTTCCTTTAGATATATCTCTCTTTTTGATCCTAGTTGCCTTGTACCAGACCGGCTATGGTAATACGACCACTTAATTCGCATAACATCACTGCATTCGCTCTCTATACTGTACTTCTCCATGCAGCCCCTATACCTAGAATTATGTAGTGATGAAATTACCTGAATGTCTTTCTGCATGTCAGAGCGGTCCAATCTTCATCATGTATGTAGGGCTGCTACTAGTGGAAACGCTCGTGATGTATCAACACCCGATGCACAATGAGGAGTGCATCCATGTACAAACTCGTACGTACGCACGTTGTATTGCTGGCGAGAGGCTTCATGTGGACCGCCTCCCGCATTAGTTCGGCCCGGTTACGGAGTACGTTGGTCGGCGCTTTATGCAGTATTGTGTGATTACAGAGTTGGTGCATACACGGTGTATATTGAACACGGACTGATGTTGCTTTTTAGGCACCAGATATCAGCAAGAGTGCCCGCAGTGTTGGTACAAGCACTCTAATGCCCTACATCCATGATCTACGGTACAGTATTGGGTGCAAGGGGGGCAGATCGCCTTCATGAATACAAGTATCGCTAGATAGATATTGAGAAAGACTTGGCAGATTCTCGAGTACATCCAGAAAGATTTAAACGATGTAATGTGCCATAGCAGTTGCAGCGTCGTTGGCTTGGCGAGAACATAACCCCAAGGCTAGCCTTGAACAGGCTGGCAATACTACCATACTAGGCATTCAAGGACCCGTGGATCAGTAACTCGCGCAAACATACAGGGATAGAGACCCGCGGCACATATTGGCACTAACTCGCTGGGGTCTGTTCCCCGTCGGGACGGACCGGGAAGTCATGTCTAGCAGTGAGGAGTCAAGGTCCAGACTGTCTGCCCATGCTATACGGAGTACTCTTGCGGGAGATTCAACAAGACTAGGGCTGCGTAGAGGCTGCTAATCATCAGCCCTGGACTGCGCTTGCTGGCGTGATGGGTTCATGCAGCTCAGCAACAGGAACAGCCCCCATATTTAGAATCTTTAAGAGCGTAGCGGCCAACTTCCTAAAGAACAACAGCAATCTCGCTGTGATATTTGCTGTCCGGCCTCTAAGAAAGTACATTCCCCCAGGCGGCGTGCCTACGCGTAAAGAGAATCCACCATGTATTCAGCGTCTTCTGCCTTCTTTGAGGCAATATGGGGTGCAGGAGTCACACACTGTTTCGTCAATCTAGGATCAGATCATCCAGGTATGATTGAGGCCATGGTCAAGGGCCAGAGAGAAGCCAAGGGGAAATTTCCGCGTATCGTTACGTGCCCTAGTGAGGTATCATCTTTTTTCCTACAGACCCTAGTCCTCAATAAGGGTAGCTGCTAATAATCATGGACATGAGTAGATGGTGGCGATGTCCATGGCAGATGGCTACGCTCGATTAACCGGCAAGCCACAGTGTGTCATTGTCCATGTCGATGTCGGTACGCAGGCTCTTGGTGTTGCAGTTCACAATGCCTCAAGCGGCCATGCTCCGGTCCTCATTTTTGCGGGCATGTCCCCTTTTACTCAGGAGGGTGAAATGCGCGGCTCACGCACTGAGTTCATCCACTGGCTGCAAGATATCCCTGACCAGAAGGCCATCCTGGGGCAATACTGCCGATATACAGCTGAGATCAAGACCGGCGTTAATATCAAGCAGATGGTTAACCGAGCCTTGCAATTTTCCAAAACTGCTCCACAGGGCCCAGTATATCTCTGTGCTGCAAGGGAAGTTATGGAAGCAGAGATCAAGCCATATTCCATCAAGCAGGGACTCTGGGATCCTGTCGAGCTAGGCGGCCTTTCCTCAAAGGCCTCAAGTAATATTGCAAAGTCATTGGCCCATGCTGAGAAGCCATTGATAGTGACCGGTTACTCTGGTCGCAATCATGACATTCCTGACGCTCTAGTTGAGTTAGCTGATACTATCAAGGCGTTGCGTGTGCTCGACACAGCGGGCAGTGATGTGTGCTTCCCTGGCAACCATCCGGCATGGCTAGGGGTTAAACAAGGCGCTGATGATTCCATCCCGGAAGCCGACACCATCCTAGTTCTAGACTGCGATGTGCCGTGGATCCAAACGCGCTGCAAACCTAACCCAGAGGCCAGAATTTACCACATCGATGCCGATCCCTTGAAGCAGCGAATGCCTCTGTTCTATATTGAATCTGAAGCTCGATACTTAGCCGATAGTCTGACGTCTATTAGACAAATCCTTGAGAATCTCAAGACAGGCGAAGCGGCCAAGATATTAGCAACCAAAGACCAGGCTGCGGCCGAGGAGGCCCGTCGTAAAGCTTACACCGCCAAAATCCAATGTATCGACGACGCATCGCAGCCGCTTTCTGATAACAGGTTTGGCACAGGCTACCTGAGTAAAGTGCTTCGTACTGTCTGTCCAGAGAATACAATATGGGCCGTCGAGGCAGTGACCAATACTGGGTTTATTCACGACAATGTAAGGCCAACACATCCAGGCTCCTGGATCAATTGTGGAGGAGGTGGCCTCGGTTGGTCTGGCGGTGGTGCTCTAGGCATTAAGCTAGCTACCGATGCCGAAGGAGAGGGCCGCTTTGTATGTCAAGTCGTAGGCGATGGAACGTATCTCTTTTCCATGCCTGGAAGTGTCTATTGGATCTCCAAACGATACAATATTCCCATCTTAACCATCGTGTTGAACAACAATGGTAAGCTACAAATTCGAGACCTTGTATAGCCTTGAAGCGTGCTGAAGAATTTGCACAGGATGGAATGCGCCGAGAAAATCCTACATGTTGATTCATCCTAATGGAGTGGCCGCTCAGGCCACTAACGAAGAAATGAATATATCTTTCAGTCCGTCGCCAGATTATGCTGGTATAGCAGCAGCGGCTGGTGCAGGTGATATCTGTGCACTGAAGGTGACGAAGGCTGATGAGCTCGAAAACATTCTTAGAGACGCAGTAGCCAAAGTAAAGGCTGGGAAGACGGCTGTTGTAGATTGCAAAGTTGTGCCAGACTGTTAGAACTAAGTATACACATACAGATAGTAGACAGATGTCATGAGAAAAGATGTCGGGGGATGGATGACTCATGTATTACATTAATCACGAAGAACAAGGTACAAGTATTAGCGCTGAATGACCTAACTTCAATATGACGAGATGGCATCTCCTACGGAGGTAAAATTTATGACCTTCACGCAACATCGATAGTTTCGTTCCATGACATCTGTGTTTTATTACTGCATACAGAATTCACCGCCACCATCACGCTAGATTGTCTAGATGCAAAAGGTCTTGGCGTATAGCTTTGAAGTCACGAGGCATGTATGGCCTACTCTTTGACAAGATCAAAGAATATGTACATACAATTATGGTTACGGAGATCAACTACAGCATGAGCTCTTACCCTGTATAATATTAACTATCGCATACATAGGTTCATCGGCATCCAGGGTGGATGTCTTCAGAAGTCTTTACTTTATTTCTCATATCTTAGATGGACCATTAAGCAAGTCGCCTGTATCCTCTTTCTTGTTCATGAAGCAACCAAAGGAATATCTGAGATGTTGCGGACATCTTAGTTATTTGCAAACTTGCGTCCATCCTGCGTGGCGGTCAGGACGCCATTTGCACAGCCACCTTCGGAATTCTAATGACTAGATGGGCGCAATTGTATCGATTCCTTTGTGATGTGAGCATATCATGAGAGCTGACTTACACTTCTATGCAAGATATCTAGAAATTAATTCCATGATGGTGATATTCTCCTATTGTCACAGAGCCGGGAGGGGTTTTTTCAACATAAATTAGATTGATTCAATTTTGGGAGGGAATCAAGTTCGAGATAAAATTTTCACCTCAAATGCGCTTACTAGGACTTCCAATCTATCGCGCCTCAGATTTCAACTCTCCACAACCATGGCAGAACTAAACAAACCACTGTCCTTGCTATGTTATAGAGAGCAGAATCATCAACACCAATCACGACAAATTGCATCAACACCCATGCAATTGTCTCAATCGACGTTCGCCCATATCCTACAGCACGAAAATCCGCATTTAGTGAACTGGAAATGCCGATATGTCGGTCTGTCTTAATAGAATAGAATAAAAAGAAGGTGCCGAACCACCGGCGCTCGGCGCTCGGAGGTCTCCGATGATCGTGCCAAAAACCTTGGACCAAAATGAGAACTTGGTCGAATAGCAATCGAGCCGGGCGTTACGCCAACTGTGCATCCCCACTCGCTTCTCTGTTCCACTCGCTGTATTTAAACCATAGCTCGAAGAAAAAAAAACACCATCTTGTAAAACATCGCACAACTGCAACTGGATGACACTGAGCTCAAAATGTGCAACGATAAACTACACCAGTTTCTTCATGCTCTCCCAAAATGTGAGCATCATGTTCACATAGAGGGTACCATCTCTCCAGAGCTCCTCTTTAGCCTTGCTTCCAAAAACAAGATACCTCTTCCATCAGATGATCCAGCTTTCGATAACCCGGCAACACTTTTAGCTCGCTATCAAAATTTCTCTTCCCTTGACGACTTCTTGCATTATTACTTCATCGGCTTCTCCGTCCTCCTAGGGGCCTCGGACTTTGAGGCACTGACGTATGACTATCTCTCTCTTGCATATTCACAGAAAGTCTATCATGCGGAGATATTCTTCGACCCGCAAGCCCATATTTCGCGGGGAGTCCCGTATCATATCGCTATTGCTGGTATGAACGCTGCAAAGAATCGGGCTGCAGTCGATTTCCCCAAGCTAAGCGTTGAATTTATACCCTGCATGCTTCGTCATCTGCCGGTTCCATCAGCACATGGTTTGCTCACGGAGCTTCTCGAGTCTGGGCATTTTTTTGATGGAACACTTGTCGGTTTTGGAATGTCCAGCACCGAGTTAGGGATGCATCCTTCGCTTTACAAATCTGTCTATGAGGCAGCGCAGTCTGCGGGGGTTGTAAATCTCACGGCTCACTATGGTGAAGAAGGCCCATCGGGCTATGTGAAGGACGCGTTGTCAATTCTCGGTGTGGGACGCATAGATCATGGCAGGCGCTCCATAGAGGATACAGAGCTCATTGCACAGTTGGCAGAGTCAAATACAATGCTGACGCTGTGCCCAATCTCCAATGTCGTCTTGAAAGGAGTCGATAGTATGCACGATCTGCCTATCCGAAAATTCCTCGACGCAGATGTCAGATTCAGCATTAACAGTGATGACCCTGCCTATTTCGGAGGTTATATATTAGAGAATTACTGTGCTGTTCAAGAAGCCTTCGGATTAGCGGTGGATGATTGGGGCAAGATTGCTCGAGGAGCAATAGCGGGAAGCTGGTGCTCTCCATTCAGAAAAGAGCAGCTTCTGAAAGAGGTTGACGATGTGATACAGCAATGGAATTAAACGTTTATGTGGCTCTTTCATTACACAAATGGATCACAAGATAAGTGTAGTAACACAGAGGTGAGAGCTCAAAGAAGTCACTCGAGATTGGCTAGGGGATTGTAGATATCGCGATCTAGATAGCTACCTAGTATGTAGTGGTATACATTGCAAATCAGTATTTCAGCGCCGATATGTACTTTAGAAAATAGAAAGATATGATTGAAGGACCAATCTATGAGACGTTGCCAGATCTGATTAGACTGTACACTCTGTTGACATATAACGGAAAGGCAGAAACTAGTGTAAACAAGTATCTCTTACCCTATACAATAATGTTAAAGTATTTCTTTTTGACAAAGAAAATACACGAATGAATATAAAAAGCGTCAAATCGAGAGTATCTAGCTAAATAGCTTTTATCTCTTATGTTATTATTCTTGGGAGTTTTCCGGATGCGCGCCTCTAGCTTTAACAGATAATAGGCATAATACAGGATTATACTAGAAATGCATGAAACGAAATTAAATTACGAGTTTTTTATTTTATTTAATTTTTTTTTTTTCAAGTATCGACCGCAGATTACAAGTCCATAGATATAAAGGATACATAAACTAATTAAAAAACAACAAATAATTGTATGCTATAGAATTGCCTCTCGATGGTTTCGCCAATGGAATAAATTTGTACCTGGAGAGAATGGGGGGTGCTAGGCAGTGGTAGGTGCTAATCAGGGAATCCGCAAAAGGTTGGCCATGTACGTGAACGTGTACAGGTTGGCGACCCGGATTGATTCAGAATTTTACATGCGTAGGAGGGAAAGGATATAGCACAATGGTGTACTTAACTCTGACTCCGTCACAACGTGGTACAGCTGTAAGTTGTGCGATGCGCAGACTCTGTCTCATTGGCGTTCTTTATTATCCCCAATCAATTCACTTGCGGTGTTCTAGTAGTAAGGCTTACAAACAACAGTAGGGCAAATATGCACAAATAAAAGAGCCACCTCCGTATAAACTTTGAATATTACTAGAGACGGAACGTGAGTTACAAGAAGAGATAGGGATATTAAGGCTGATACATGCTTAGATTCTGTAGGGCCGCTCTATGAACGCATGTGGATTTGCTGGCAATTAAGGTTGAGATTTGCATTCTCCATACCTGGGTACCTACATACCACGATAATTGGGTTCCTAGGGGGATAAAGTACTACCTACGTACCTAGGTACATCGTTGGCGGCTTAAATACCAAGGTACCTACTACCTGGTAATTCAAGTTCTCTATTTCATCTCAAACGCCATGCCTATTTCGAGGCTTTCTACGGAGTAGTATACGCTATCATTCCTTTGAACCCATCTCTGCCCCCCTTTTTGGATACAGTATGCAATATTCCGAGCTGGATGCGCTGGCCAAGAATTACAAACGGCTCATCTGGCTTGGCACCAACGGGGAGTGTGTAGGTACTACGAAGTACTGTACGAAGCACCTTTGTAGGTACCAAGGTACGGACTGTATTGCTACATTAGTAGTACTACTAAGGTACTACTATCATCCACTGCCTAAATTTAGCCCTGGCAGGAAAATCAAGAAAAGAAAACAAGACCGGGGCACGCTAAACCATCCTGGGCTCTGAAAATACCAGAAACTTGAACGCCTAGTTATTCTTTAGGACTATTTGCTCCGCAATACCCCACCTTTTGGCCAGCATTATCGAAAATGGCGCCCACTGATTGGTCACATGCTCACCCGACCAATCTCCGGCGAACTGGCGCAATGGAGACGGCTTACCTAAGTCCGCTTGGCCCAGTTTTGCTCTCGGTCGCGTCCAGTGTCATGCAGACTGTAGAACCAACAAGCGCTGATCGCCTTTACTTGGCTGGCCATCATCTTTTGTTCCCATTCGCATACTTACAGTCTCGCTGGATTACAATTGAGATAGATGCATATTCGTTTGCAAAAGCTTCTAGAGCTGATCACCCGATAGACCGATCCGATTCCCGACAGCGACAGGCCGGCGGCTCGATCGGAGAAAAAAAGAAAAAAGAAAGAAAAAAAGCAGCCCCCAGCTTTTCATATGCCACTCGTCATCGGTGCTCCCGTAAAATTCGATCCATCCCTTCGACAACCACTTGGGCAGCATGTTGCGTAGGGATCGATAGGTGCGGTCATTCCTGAGGAGAATGTCTTGCCTTGTGCCCTGCCAGCCTGCATCTTCATTCTCCATCACCCGCTGAAAATGAGAGTCGCCATCCGAGAGCAGCTCGCCGCGCTTGTCCTTTTCGCCGTCCTCCTGGCCCTCGCCGTCATCTCCATCCCGACATGGATCTTTGTCCACAACTTTGTCGTCGACGTCGAGTCCGACGGCCTGGCATTGACAGCAACCCTCAAGGCCTCTGCGATTGCGTCCGAGCTGGAGCTGGGGCAGACCATCTGCCAGACCCTCGCCACCCGCATTCTGCTGCAGCAGGCCTTCATCGATTTCTATAACCAAAACTCGTCCAAGCCCTTTGCAAATGCTCGTGCCGATCTGGAGAGCGCAATGGGGTCAAAGGGCGGCCTCAACAATCTGTTGCAGGCCCGGCTCTACTCTCGAAACACCACTGGCGGCGATCACCGCGGCCTTCTTAGCGTGACTGGTGCTGGCGTGGGCAATGCGACGAATAACATCGAGCTCCCTTACCTGACGCCCGATGGCTCCAAGGTCAACCTCAGCGACACAGAGTACGGCTACCCCCCGCCGCTCTATCCCAACATCACGTACACAAACCTCGGATACCCAAACCCTTATGTTCAATCGACGCCGGCATTTGGTGCCTATGCCTTTCCGAATGTCAACCTGAGCACCGGCGGCGGCCTTGTGCTGGGTCCCATGGTTATCAATGAAACATTTGCCTTGATTTCTCTCACCATCCCTGTGAGGTCTTACGCCATATCGGGCTTCATTCTCGGGTACATGACGTTGGTTCTTGCAGCGGGCTCGCTGTCTTCCATTCAAATGTCGCCTGAAGGGTTGGGCTCGACGGGCATAGTTCTCCTCGTCGGGCCGGCCAACCCTTCCAATCGCTTTAATGTGTCCCAGCCCGCCAGCAACAATACGTACACGCCTACGCAACCCAGTTTCAAGAATACCCCTGTTCGGTTTGTCATCCCCCCAGTACCCAGGCTGGGGCAGTCTGATCGGCATTCCCAACGGAATTATAACGATGGCAACTATTATGCACGTCCATTCCCCCTATATCAATTCCCAAGCCTTACAAAGGTATACACCCGCAAACTCTCGCCGTTGGATAATTCCACTGTCGACCTATCAACGACAAACGAACAGGGCGTTTCTGTCGCTGTGGGCGTCGCTCGTCCAGCAACCACCCTCGTCAACTGGGCGATTGTCGTGGAAAAGACCAAGAGCGAGGCCTACGAGCCCATTGACAAATTGAGAGATATTCTCCTGGGATGTGTCTTTGGGACAGCTGGCCTCGTCGCAATCCTTGTCTTTCCCTGCGCACATCTCAGTGTACTGTCTATCAGGCGGCTGAAGGCTGCCACGGAGAAATCTATCAACCCACCTGGATATGATGACGAATTCGATGATGGATTTGATGAGGAACACCCAAGCTCGGGGGCTACCAGCTCCAAGAGATCTGATAGAGGATTCTTTGCTACTATTTGGCGGAGGATATCGAGGGAGAAGAAGGTGGTGCCCATTTCCGAAGCCGATGCTCACCGACACGTCTTCAAGATTCCTGGGAGAGTGGAAGTCAGCAAACACTATGTTACAGATGAATTGACGGAGCTCACCGACACTTTCAATAGCATGACAGACGAGCTATTGAAACAATACACATCTTTAGAGGAGAAGGTTGCAGAGAGGACGCGAGAGTTAGAGGTTAGTAAAAGAGCAGCAGAGGCTGCCAACGAGAGCAAGACGCTCTTCATCGCCAACATCTCTCACGAGTTGAAAACGCCACTGAATGGCATTATGGGCATGTGCGCTGTTTGCATGGAGGAAGACGACATTGTACGAATAAAGCAATCGCTCAAAACCCTCTATAGATCAGGTATGTGGTCATTCTCTGCATCCATCGTCCACCTTTTCCGACCAAGGAAAAGGATGAAGGGGACGCCTCTGTTTATTCAACAGCGGCATATATACGTTGTGTCGACATTTGCTTACCATCCCATTAGGCGACCTTTTATTACATCTTCTAGAAGATCTTCTTAGTTTTTCCAAGAATCAAATTGGCCAACACATTAGCCTCGAAGAGAGGGAATTTCGGCTAGGCGACATCAAATCCCAAATGTTGTCCATTTTCGACAAACAGGTGCGCGAGAGCGACATCACATTCACAGTGAACCTCCTCAGCAGCGAAAGCACCGAGCTGAATGGGGTTCTTGATCAGAGTATATTAGAAAAAAAACTCCCTGCTCTGGGCCCTAACGGCATGGGCCGACTGAAAGATGTATATGTCTGGGGCGACCAGCATAGAATTCTGCAGGTCATGATCAACCTCGTCAATAATAGTCTGAAGTTTACACCCCCTGGGGGGAAAGTAGACTTGCGAATCCGGTGCATTGCCGAGGCTGAACGGACGAACATCGATGATAGCCGGACCTCATCTTTGTCCAAAAGTGGTTCTACAAGAATCGGTCGCAGCCGGCTCAGAGGCAGCTCGGGATCTACGCGGTCTACCAACTCTAGGGCGACGAATGCTTCTGCAACGATAAGGAACGGCACCGCGCTTGCAATTAATCCCATGGATCCTAAGGCCACTCCGCATATTCGCGTCCGGGAGAGATCACCAACACCACCGCCGCCAAACGCGAAGCCCTACATCTTTGAGTTTGAGGTAGAAGACACAGGACCGGGTATCCCCGAGCACATGCAAGACAAGATTTTTGAGCCGTTTGTTCAAGGCGATCTTGGCTTGAACAGGAAATTTGGGGGAACAGGTCTGGGGCTGAGTATCTGCTCACAACTGGCTAAGCTGATGGGCGGATCCGTTACTCTCAAGAGCACTGTGGGTGTCGGATCAACGTTTACGATGCATATTCCCCTTAAATATGTCAAAGATCGCCCACCAAGTACCGCTTCTAGCAGTACGAATTCAAGGCCAACCAGCGTTAGATCTACAGCCGGCGACCCCCCCCGAAACTCCCTGAAAGGATCAGCATCGCCTCTGCAGGACCCAAAATCCAAGAGCACCTCGGCTTTGATAGACAACAAGTTGCCGCGTCTCGTGGGCCTCAGCGCCCCCTTTTTCGCAAAGCCCACTTCTTCACCCACCAAGGAAGATCAGACCGCAGCCATTGACAAGGCAATGGCGAACAAGACGGGCAAGGGCAAACTCCGCGTGTTAGTTGCCGATGATAATGCAACCAACGTTGAGGTGGTGAGCAGGATGCTTAAACTCGAAGAAGTTTACGACGTTGCCATTGCCAAGGATGGCCAAGAGGCTTATGAGCTGGTTAAAGCCAGCATGGAGAAAAACCAACGCTTCGATGTAATATTTATGGATATTCAGATGCCAAACGTCGACGGTTTACAATCGACTCGACTTATTCGCAAGATGGGCTACTTGGCGCCCATCGTCGCGCTTACCGCTTTCTCCGAAGAGAGCAACGTGAAAGAGTGTATAGAATCAGGCATGGATGAGTTTTTGAGCAAACCTATCAGGCGGCCAGCACTGAAGAAAGTGCTGAAGAAGTTCGTTACGATTCCAGAGGAGCCCGAGACAACTGGCTCAATGAAAGAAAAGGGAACTGCGACTTATACGATGAATGGGACAAACGGAACAAACGGAACAAACGGGATAAACGGGAAGACAAGGGAATAAGCATATAGAATAATATAATTTTCTTACTAATTGGTTAACTATAGGATTCAATTGGCGATGATTCTCTAGCGGCTGAACTGTTTGTTGCATCACGAACTTGTTTGACGGAATTAGGCTTGCGTACATGTAGTCTTTTTATGCATTAATTCCAATCGATTTTCGTGCCCTGGATTGATGTTAACTCCTAAAAGCCTAGTAGTAAGTTCTGCGCATCACCTTGTATTCTGCTGTCCGGTTTGTAGTTTGGCACTCATTATTGTCTTAAGCGGACTGATAGCCAGCTATGTTGTACCCACCAGAGACCAACCTGTGTTCCCATTACTTATTCCATGGCCAAAATGCTGTCTATGGCTCGGCAAATCTCTCGGGATTTCGCTGACCCCCTCTAAAGGAGTTGCATATTGTGCTCTACGAGCTAGTTGACATGAAGACATGACTGGTTTGATCTATTCAGCCGGTGAGCTTCCCCGCCGGATGAATGCTGAGCGTGTATAGCAGAGGCAGCCGATGTGTGACCATGCTAGAAAATTCCCAACATATGAGGTAGCGTCTGTCACATTTATTGTCTGATACTTACGTACGGCATGTTTTCTAGACTACACGCTATGACGTTGGTTCAAGGGTAGGCTCTTGGCGGTTGAACTTCCGACCAAAACAGCTTCTCGTTCTCGTAAATGTCCCGAAGACCGCCTTAGCTCCAGCTGTACGTATTTGGATGGACAAAGCAAAGAAACGGCTAGTCTTCGATATTGTACGCTACATGTTCTCACCGCCTAGCTGCTTTCACACAACCGCCCTTACCTTGACGGTTACATCGAAGTTATTCGGCTTGACAAACCAGTAGTTTGTTGTTTTCCATTCTCCCTGCCTCTCCTGTAGTTCGAAGTCGAAATTTTTGATAAGTAGTGGAATGAGCTTTGACATTTCCAGATAGGAAATGTGTCGACCGATGCAAGTTCGAGATCCCAAGCCAAACTACCTCCTAATTAGTAGCGGATCATTATTCATTATGTACGATAAAATTTCAAGGCCCATCCTCCAATGTAATACTTACTGGTAGGTAATATGCGTTCATCTGGCCTATCTTTCCCCCCCCTTCCCTTTCAGCTTCTAGCCATCTCTCTGGCCGGAACACTGCAGCATCTTTGCCGAATATATCTTTGTTGTAGTGTGCAGTCCATGTATTCAGGCCAATAGTTGTTCCTTCTGGAAAGAATTGCCCATTCAGCTGCAGTCCACCCTCGGTGACAGTTCTCCAGAGAGGAAGTCCAGTAGCGGGATGGAGACGCAGTGCCTCCTTCATCACCGCTTGCCAATACGGCATTTCTAGACTGTCTTTGAAGCTTAAATGGTCACCACTAGACGTGTATTGGTCAAACTCTTCTCTGAGTTTCCTCATGACGTCTGGATATTTGAGGAGATAGTATAGAATAGCCGATAGGCTGATAGCAGTGGTGTCGGAGCCTGCAACAATGTTGGACATGCTCATCATGAATACGTGATAGTCGGTTACCTTGGATTGAGCATCTTTATTTTTAATCATTATTTTTTCCAGGAAATCTTCAGGAGACCCATCGGTGTGCGCTGTTGCCTTTTCTTCGCTCATCTCTTTTTCCGTCTTTCTTTGACGGATTCTCTCTTTTACATAGCCTGCGAGGTATGTGCGACCAGCAGCTCCTCCAATGCCGAAGAAATTAGTTACGGCGAATATATAGGGATGAAGCGAAGGGAATATGCCAATAAGAGTGGAGTAAGCGATGACCTTATGCAGAGCCTGTAGCAAGCCAGAGACGTCTTCTCCGCGATCAAGAAAGCCAAACGGCTTGGAGAATGTAATATTCCCAATGACGTCGAATGCATAACACTGGAACCAGTGGCCCATGTTGATGGGCTCGCGGCTTTTCGAATATACGGACAAGTGACTGACGAGGACATCTGCACATTCGTCCACGTATTTTTCGTAGCTGACGAGGCTTGACATGCTGTACAGACCTTGGAATACCCTTCTTGTCTGGGCATGCCTCTTGATATCTTTATCTGGGAACATAGTCCAAGCATCTGGACTCGGGTGTTTCCACCCGTCATACCATTCTGACTTTGGTAACTTCGAGCCGATTCCATACACGGTGCTTACTGCTTCTGGTAAATCGATGCTGTACATATTTGGGGCGAGACGCACCACTGGGCCATATTTCCGATGAAGTTGAATGTTTTCATGTTCGAAACGGCCCAGGGCCACACGTTTGAAATACCATAGCCGAGTGATTCGTGCTAAAAAGGGCCCTGGAATTTGGCGCGTTGGCGAAGTGAGGCTTCTAATAAGAAGTAGCAGAAGGTGGGCAAGGATCGAAATGGATCCTGCCAAAATGACGAGCCTCAAAAGCAACATGGTCTCTCTCACAGGTGTTGCTAGGAATCGAAAACGACGGCAAGAAGAAAGTTGCATTGTCCAGATAAAACTGGCCTCCATCACCTTTTAACCCTCACTCGTAGTTCTTCTTCAGTGTGGCCTATCAAGGTGGCCGAAATGCCGAACTACCCCAGATTCAGTCCCGCATCAGGGGGTTCGGGCAAATAGTGTAACACCTGAGCTATGGATCCAACGGATGGTGTCGGCCCAGTGGGGAAGCAAAGCGCGCCTCCATTCCGCGATCCAGGACAGTGACGGCCGCTCTCCGTGGCTGTGAAAGGCAGATCTCTCCCTTGCCGCTACCACTTACCGAGTGCTCAAGAGCCAATCGGCGATATTGTTATTTACAACCATGCCTGAATCTACTCTGTGCTTGAGACGCGATAACTCCGCCTGCAAGAGTCGCATGAATAATCGGCTCGGCCTAAAATAATGAATCGGGTCCGGCAATACTACCTAAAGAGCCATTCAGACAAGATTCTATGGCTTCTTTAGGTCTTTTAATAATGCAGCGCTTTATCATATAACCGCTATGTTCGGGCAGGTTAATCTAGAATTACACAAATCTCGTGGAAGTATGGACTAGTTTACTTTCTCTTTAACTGCCCTGACCTTCTTCCGACTTTTCTTCGTCCTTATTCAAAGGTTGGTCATCAGCACCATGATCACCATCGTACCATCCAACTATCAAATCATTATCCGCCTCCCCTTCCTGCGCGGGGTCCCAACCCTTCAATACTCTTGATGCTGCAGCGCTTCCAACAATTGGCAACTTTACGACACCGATGTTCCGAGCTGCCTCTGGTATCGCGTTGGGATCCAGAGCTCCGATCTGGAACAGGACACTAGCTTGATCCCAGTACACGTGCTCATGGTACAGCTTTCCTGCTCTCATAGTAACAATACTGACTATAATGATTTGGACCCGCCTCCTTGTGGCCGGAACGCCTGGCAGAATCCAAGGCATTTCTTGAGTATGCTTGAATCGAACGTGAATTTCATCTACGATGCGGTCCGCCCCAATGGTTCGAGATAATAAAGTCAGCTTGAGCGACATTGGATTTCCAAAATATTGCGAGTAGAATTCTTGAAGCTCGTCAGCCCCAATACCTCCCGTCAAGGTGGGAATGTAAGTAACGTGCGGGTTCTTATGTGCTGTGTAACTAGACATGGTGGATTTGAGGTTGTGAGTGAAATATTTTCCTAGACGATAATGTTAGCAACTAAAGCTAAGGATATAATGGGAAGAAAAGAAATATGTTACGCCATAGCTAGCATCACCATGGTGAAAGGTTTGGGGCATACCTTGGGCATTTTCCTCCCAAACCTTTTCCAAATCCACCGTCTGTCCAAATGCCCTCCTTGCCACAGCCAGGCTGCGACTCCATGCCAAATCTGCACATATCGCATCATATTCGTCCAAATCATGCTCTGCAAATCCAGGCTTTACTTGATAAGTATAACTGGGATATGCGAAACCAAGCAAGCCACCCATACCAATTCCAGGCTGAATGTTCTTGTGCGTTATGCGTCGTTTACCCTGAATGCCAATCATCTGCGATTGCCTTGTGACGCCGACATCTTCCCCAGCGACCAAGTGCACAAGGGTTGAAATATTGTTTGGGAAATGGCCCTTTGGGTCCGGGATAGCGCTCGGATAATAAGCAATAAGCAGTCTCAGCTTGAAATCAGGGTTATTGTCCATAATGTGGTAGTGCTCAAGGCACATGGCGGCAGCATCACCGTATGCTACCATGTTTCATATTAGCTTCATTTCACTGCTTTTTAGGTGACATATGTTAACCTACCAACGATGCCGAAAGTCTCAAATGAGCTCACTTCATTCCCTTGGAGCCCTCGAAGCAGTTGCAAGTATTCATCTCCATCATTTCCCATGGGGAGGTATTCGACGTCGAATCCTTCAGCTTGCCATTCAGCGATAGTTGCAGCATCAAATTCATCGCTCTCTGCCGTTAAATACAATTTTGGAGGTCTCTGTGGAAAATCGCTGGAAAGGAAATTGGGATCTCTGTGATCAGACACATTCTGTGAAATTATGCGTGCATTTCGCCCTTCTGCTTCTGGAACAGCGGCTTTAATTAAATTTGCAGCGTCGATATTCATGATGCTGCCGAGCTTTGGCAACTGCTGAAGCAATCAAGGTGAGGGCTAAAGTGATCTAAGTTGGGGTCAATATTTTAAGAATCTTAATTGCTGGGGAGAGCAGCTGCAGTGAGAAAATAAACATTGACGCAACTATTCGTAATACGCAGCTCGTGACGTCAGGACCATCGCATTTGATGTTATATTGTAAACGTTAATCTTCGGTTTGCTGATCATGCCCGTTTAGGTGCAATGATGCTTCGGAGATGGTGCGCTAAAGATTTCATCCGCATTCGTAACTCACAGCAGCGTTGCACATTGCCGCCTGGCCTCTCTTAGGCTTGAAGCGCATATGCTAGATATCGTTTTCCATGCTATGAGTTGGAGATGGTAATATCTAGTCGTTTTCCAGCAGAGTTTACATGTAATCCACCTGCTAGCGGTATTTCAGGTCTGAAATCCTTACAAATTGGAAACTACGTTTTCATATGATCACTTTCAGTTCATATATTAAGGTCTAAATTAAGGTCAAAACAGTGTGCAAATGTATGGATGCAGTCATAAGGACCCCTACCACTGCCTACTCACACCAGCACAAATCTTCCGTCACTTTTAGTCTTGTCTCCAAAAATCTCCCCGTCCATGAGCCCGTCGCAATATGCCTCGCCTATATACTGATATTTCTCATCTGGAGTTTCCTCATTGAGCTTCCTTAGAACATGTGGTGTGGTTCCGCCATGGAATATTACGATGCTGTCGCCCGTCCTCATATCCGCTGGTCCTAGGCCTACATAACCAGTTGTTGTCTGATACAGTCTTCGACCCAGATTTTTGAGCATGTTCGACGTGAAAACGTTCAAATCTGGGCTAAAACTAACGTCTGGGTCAAGGCCTATCTTTTCAACGCTCTCACGAGAAGGTCGCAAATTCATTTTGCCGAAACGGCGCCGATATATGATGAACTTTGATGCAAACCAGACCCTTGCTGAAGCGATACAAAGGCCAGCCATGTCTATAACGAAATCGTGAATAGCTTGACATGCGACCTTTCCTGCCAAGATTGGATTCAATGCACAGGCTCGTAGGCTCTCCATCTCAGACATGGGTTCCCAATACCAAGGAACAATTCCTATTGTTCGATAGATGCGTGTGATGTAGTAGGACGCAATAGTCTCGTCCGACTTAATGAGTCGTTCTCCAAGAGTAGATATACTGTCATGAAGAGCTTTTAGTCTCTCACCACCAGCCATTGTGCCGAGGCTCTTCGTGAAATGTCTATAAGATAGGCTAGAATCGCACAAACGCAGCTGTAACCCAAGTTCTACTTCAAATCCATAGCCAGATAGATCTTTGCTTTGAACTGTAGCAGCGCCTGCTTGGGCAAATTTCAAGGCGTCATCAAAAAACAATTTTGCTGAGCGATACTCGATTAGCTGGCCCAACCGTGAATCAGTCTGTGCGCGGTGTAATCGTGTTCCCACGTTAAGAATTTCGTCCACAAAAATCCCACTAATATGAAGCTCAAGATGCTTATTTTTCACAAGAATAGGAGCTTCAGTCTCTGGTCCGCCAGCTGCAAATGTAGGTTCTTTCAAGGCTGAATACCCTACGGGTATAGTGAGATTCATAGCCCAATCCGGTACCCACGAAGGTAAATCTGGCGTTTTTTTGGGATGCTGGTTGAATAAGAGAACGTCGGTGCTCCCTTGTAGAAGTAGCTCCGCAATCTCAGAATATATTTGAGTAACTTTGGCATTATAATCCACACGGACTTGCTTCCTCAAATTATCGTTATCGGCTGTTAGTCCCAGTAAACCGAAAATACGATCCTGTTCCATTGTTGCCCCAATCTTCTTCTTATCGTCATTAACATTATATTTCAGGACGAGGTCGTGTAAGCTCTGTCTGATTCTTGTTTGGTGGATAGCCTTTCGCTCTTGAAAAATCCGTATTAGCCCAACTGTCTTGCCCAAAATGGCGTTTCGCTGATGGAGCACACGCTGAGGCATAGCTCCCGTTAGATGCTGAACCCAGTGCGTGTTGTATATGTTATAAAAGAGAGCGCCTGATCGAAAACAGTCAAAGCATAGAGATTTATTGCCGCATACAAAAATGACAGATGGTGCTAGGCAGGCTTCTTGGATGACCCACAAACGGTTGAACCAATTTCGATCAAGTACATCGGCAAAGCCATCTAGTGGGAAACGATCCCCGTAACGATAAACCAGGTCTAATATATCATCTCGATCCTCACGTTCTTCTCCATTCACAGGTAAGGTCGGATCCATTACGGCGTCGAATACTCGGATAAAGCTACTAACTCGAGGTCCCATGACTCGGCTCAATACTCCTTCTCGAGATATCTCTTGAACAAGATCAAAGTAACGATCTGATCCTCGAGTTGGCGGGCCTAACCATACGAGAGTGCGGGTGCTGCTAGCATATATGTCTTGCATGAGCAACACTTGGTGGCTCTTCTCGTCGTGGTCCTCTTGGTTGATACTGATTTGGTCGATAAAGAGGTATTCGGTAATATGGAGGGCGGCCAGGTGGAAAAGTGCATTCTCCAATGCTGGAAAAATACAAAGCTTGGAAGGAACTCCATTTGCTTCGTTTGCTTCGACAATGATTTTCCGATTTGGCTTTGTCTGACCTGCTGCCACATTCCATGCGTAGGAGAGGGCATCATAATGGACGCCGGAGTCAAGGTTAGCCTCAATCAGCCTGATGCGGATGGTGCCACAAGTTCCTGGAATAATTGATGGTTTTGGAGGGAGAAGCTGAACCAAGCGAAATACTCGCTTTGATGCAGAGAGGGGAGAATATTGGAAAGGCTTCAACGGCTGAAAATCGAAGAGCGACATTTCGTTCAGCTTTAGGAAGACTGTATGATGCCTGACGCAAGCGGCGTGCCGCGTACTAATGATTCTATTTTACTTTTTATTTCTTTTTTAAAAACAAAACATCGGCTATTTTGGTTAGCTTGCCGCGTGATGCCTTTTAGCCGCAATATTGATTTCTGCGTTATATTCTGCCTTGCCATAGCAGGGCGCACTAAGCACACACCTCGCAATTGTGAGACATGTATGATAGTACAGTACTCCGTGGTACTTGTGGAATTAACCTTAAATTCCAACAGTGTCCTTTGTCTGCTCTTGCGTTCATAACGAATACATGGCACATGTTACTGCCATTAAGCCGGCATCAAACAGGCTAACACCCGTGATTTGAAATCTACAGCCTACATAAGTTGGAACACACCTCTATTCCCGAATGAGATACCCCACTCTTCTCACAGACACACCATGATTTATTGGTTCCAGTGCTAAATTCTTCTGTGCTGATATCGTATGACTCTTAAAAGACAAATGGCCTCCGTTGCTTGGCTCATTTCCTTATGCTCTCTCAAGTGCAATGGCTTCCCTGCGGCTAACGCTCTGGGGATCAAAGTAAGGCTTCTCGCCTAAGCTCACAGACCTTGATCCGGTCCGCTCTCCAAGCCCCTCGTTGACATAGTCCGGCGTAGCGGCATGGTAGACGCTGCGGTTATCCCAAATAGCCAGATCGTTCACATTTTGCCAGCGATTACGGACTTGTAGATCATGGTTTTCAACGATTAAGCGCACGAACCAGTCTAAGAAATGTTGGGATTCATCATCAGATAGGCCATGGATGTGCTGGACGTGATGGCCAACAGCGAAGACACTCTTCCAGCCAGTAACGGGATTAGTGCGAATCACCGGGTGAATAGCTTCAAGAACATCGCCAACGTTTTCGGGGGCTCCCCGGGGAGTAGAAAAGAGCGAAAATCCGTTGTGATCAGCGGCTTCCTTAAAACCAGGCTGTGCGTAGTAGGCAGTTAAGCCATCGAAGAACTTCTGTAGTGGTTTAGAGATGCGATCATAGAGCTCGTATCCAGAGGCCCAAAGTGTATCTAGATGTACCCGTTAGCCTTTCTAGCACGAGGAGATTTTTGAATCATCTGATTGTGCGTACCTCCTCCAGTAGTTGGCAATTCTGTCAATCTTAACAGTGCATAGTCACTCGGAATAGGCTCGAAAGTAATATCGGAATGCCACTGTGACTTTTGACTCTGGCGCTTATTGGTCTTTAGAAACCGGTCGGCATAAATCTTCTTAGCTTGTTCAGAAGAAATGACGCTGATCTCATTGTCTTCGACACCATGGTCACGAGCACCATTGTTAACCGGATGAATGTGCAGCCCAGACGTGGCTGGCTTTCCGCTGAGCTCTCCAAGACGCTGCACGAGTTCTTTTTGAAGGTCGTTGCTAATGTTGTCCTGTTTGCGGAAGAAAACGACGCCTCTTTGAGATACTTGAGTCTTCGTAAGCAAATGGGTGGCAAAATACATTGGCAATAAGAGGTTCTCAGAGGCGTACCTGTGATGGCCAAATCTCTGAGCAGCTCGTCTGAATTAGGTGCCCTGAGCCATTCTGCCAGATCAACATCAACAAATTCCTTTCCTATCACTGGAGTAACTTCAAATTGCTTGAACTGGTTAAGGGCTCCGCTCAGCTTCAAGGGCTCCCGATGTCCAGTCTCAAGATTTGGATGAACTTGAGCCTTGAGGTCTGCAACGGGCTTCTGTTTGAGGTTTTCTGTGACTTGAGTCACGGTTTCTGTGACAGATGGTGCCATTTTGTTTCTTATATCTGTTCAATGGGTGTTTCAAGGGAATAGAGGCTCATTTATTGTGTAGATTGTGAGGTATACACCATGCTGTAAAATGTTTCTATGAGCTGGAGGGCGAGAATGAGTAACCAGTTATATAGCACAATGAGCTATATAATTCTTTCCCAATCTAGCTATAGTCTTCTATTATTCAATTGTGCAACACTGCCTATAATTTCATCATCTCTATCCCCTGATATTGCGCGCGTCTTATCATACATTGATTGGTAAGATCTGCCCATATCAGACATCGTAGCATCGCGTGCGACAGCTGAGCTACGGATGTCGGCTGCCGATGCCAGAGACATACGTTACAGCCCTCTGTACATTCCCTCCATTCCAGTGTCCGGATTCACGGCTTATCGGCGTTCTGGCATATGAAGGATTAGAGACGGTGTCTTCCCCGCGATTGCGTGCCGGGCTGGAGTTTGACGCGATCCTAGCGCGAGATCACGAACGCAGCATCGCGCAATTTGACAAATCATCACGACATGTCAATGACGAGTATATAAAGAGCAAAGGAAAAAAACCGAGATAACGATATGAGCAACCTGAACAATTAGACGACCTCCATTGCTTTCTATGATGGTATGTCATGGCATTGAGGGTCGTGAGACGCAACTCAATGCCAGATAGCTTGTCATCGGTGTATTGTTTCCTATTTCAGAAATAGAACATGGTTAGTTAATGGTATGACGGCCATGTTCGTGAACCCAGCATCCGATGATTGCACAACTATCCGCAATCATCTCAAGAGAAGGATTTCGCGCGAGCCCGAGTCGTTTTGCCACTCTGAAATGAGTTGTGCTGGTAAGAGTTGTCACAGCCTGTCCTAGCATGACATAATATTAAAATTCTTAATGACCTCATAAATTAATTTTTTTCTCGGTTTGGCAATAGAATTTTTTTCGGCCATTAAAGCAAAGGAATGCCTCGCAGGTGGATTCACATATTAATAGAATATGCATTGCAAATTGCGCAAACAGCTAATACGATTGGGTTGGGTGGCAACACGACGGCCAACAAAAGAAAAAACCTATTAAAAGGCACCTACACATTGATGATGCGTTGGTCCGCTATTGTAGCCCTATTCGCTGCTCCATACAACGGCTGATAACCCACCTAGAGATGGCAAGCGCTGCGAAATATTATGTTTGCTGCCACGGCCAATAAGAATGGGCTTGCCACAAACAATTGGGGCACTTGGACAGAAGAACATTGTTTCGTTTCGGAACATTCTAAGCCGATGTCGTTCGCCACTCTTTACTAACGCTAAATCGATCCGCTATCGCTATATTTAGCATTTCAACCAACAACTTTTGATCTTTCAGAGTGATTTTGGCACTTATTCGGCTAGGTAGCTGAAGGCTGTGCTAGTTGACAGGTACTAGGCTCAAGTTGCGGAAGGATAGGAGCCGAATTCGCCGCCTGGATATAGCCTTCAAAATATGGTTATTTCATGATTGTTTAGTGGCAACATGAGGAATGAAGCATGAGTTTAGTGATATATAAACTTCCAAAGTCCTGCGCTGATTTTTTTTTTCCATCATTCCATTCAACACATAGTTACTACATTAAGTTGCATCAGCATCATCAATTATATTCCACCATCTCCATATTCCATCTCTACTGTCCCGACTCACATTTCGTATATACAATATGAAGTCATTTTTGACCGCCGTCGGCTCCGCTGCCATTCTCCTGACCTCAGTCAACGCTCTTCCCGCAATCAACTTGCCACGTCAGGACGACAGTTGTTTCGTCCGCATAAAGAACGGCGATGGTGATGCCTCTGTCGGTGTCAGTATCTTGGCTAATACCCTCTTCTCTACCACCAACAACAAACAAGTCAATGCTGGTGTGAACGCAGAAGCCGTCACCTCTGGATGCGTTTGCCAGGCGTTCAGTGATACTGCCGGCACACTCAAGCTCGGTGGTATATTTGATGATCAAACGCCGGCCAGTTTTACCGACGTGTCCAGTGGAGAGGTCGACTCACAGCTTAATCAAGCCGTTCCGATCGGCTCTTTCTGCTGTGTTAAAACGCCTAACACAGTGCCCATCTGCTCCGGCTCTGGCACTTCGACGCCGCCTCCTCCCTCTCCTCCTCCCGCACAGACTGTGCGTGTTCAGATCAGCTCGGCAGATGATTCAGCGGTGCAGATTGAGATTCCAGTAGATGGCTCACTATTCTCTGTCTCCTTCAACATCGCCAACGCTGTACAGGTCGTTGACATCAAGGGCTCGAATCAGGCTATCTGTCAGGCATTTGCTGATAAAGCCGGCGCTGCCGCAGTCGGAAGTCCATTCGGAACAGATCCAGTCTTTCTAAATAGCGGGGCAGCTGCTAGGATACTCTCTCTCCAATGCATCCTGCCATACTAACTTTCCGGCTTTTTCTTGTTTATCTCTTTTAGATAATAGAATTTATACATTGGTTATGGATATAAAGCGAATATGGGGCATCTTGGGGCATCTTTGGGATCATTTGTTCATTGTATAAACAGATGGATCATGGTACAAAGGGGATGTATTTTGGAGTTTATTATAGTTAATTCTATGCTATCTCCCTTTTATCCTTGAATTCCCAGTGTCCTGGTTTTACTTAGCAGTCATGCTCTAAGTCTTAAGTGAATTTTTAGGACAACTGTGACCCTATCAACATCGGCTTACTTTTCAACTTTGCCGCACATGGCTCTAGCCCCGCGCGCCTAATGCCATAACATGTAGCTCAGGGTATGTCAGTTGTATCCATAGGACAGGGTAAATGAATGGATATGCGTCTTGGTTTGAGAGCTACCCCATCATAGTAAGCCATTTTCTCTGTTGTATAATCCTCTAAAAATGCATAATTAGATACCTCCATCATTGAGCCGTGTATCCTCCATCCACTGGTAGCACAGCACCTGTAACCCACCGAGCCTCACTGCTTGCGAGGAATACAGCAGCTCCAGTTATATCATCTGGCATACCAATACCATGCAATGGATGACGCCGTCTTATCTCCTCAGCATCCTGAATCTGGGTCGATTTAACAAAAATCGCGGTTGCAGTGACTAGTTAGTCTTCTATTAGCATCCAACAGATAGATCCATGTAAATTCAACGAGAAAATATGCATCACTTACATCCAGGACAGATGGCATTACAATGAATACCCTCTTCAGCGTAGTCCATCGCGATCTGCCTTGTTAAATTCGTCACTGCCCCCTTAGAAGCCGCGTAACATGCTAGCGGTGCCATCAGCTGCTATTCTTACGCTACAAACTCTTGCTGAGAAAATCCATAGTCTTACGTATGTATCCGCGGCCAACCAGACCAAATATAGAGGAGATATTGATAATCCAGCCGCGATCTCCGGAAGTGAGCTTATCCTGAGACAGCATTTGAGCAGTAACATACTTACTCGCCAGAAAGACCGATTTGGTATTGATTGCCATGGTTAAATCCCACCATTGTTCGGGTGTTTCGTGAATCTTGAGAGCTTTCTTTTCCGCCTCAATAGAAATACCGGCGTTATTAACCAACCTAGCGAAAATGATTAGTAGTGTGCTTCATTACTATTGGAGCCATCTGTCAAAAAAGGAGGCAGTTTCTGCTTCTTACACATCAATACGACCATATTCCGCAACAGTCGCTTTCACCATTGCCTCTATTTCAATGGCATCACTCACGTCTGCCTTAATGTATACAGCTCGCCCCCCCTTCTGCCGAATTAGAGCATCAGTATCGGTTGCCCGTTCAGCCTCAACTTCCTGTCGAGCATCGGGTCTCAAATCAACGCAGGCAAGAAATGCACCCTCTCGAGCATATGCCAAAGAAATAGCGCGGCCAAGCCCGGAAGAAGACCCGGTCACGATGCAAACTTTGTTCAGTAGGCGATGGGTTTGTGTTGCTTCTGCCATTTTGATCAACTGTTTTGGGAAGTAAAAGGTAGTCAGGATGCTATTACATCTTCTCTTTGTTGAATCGTCCAGGTAGCCGTCTTATATACTTTAATTTCCAGAGGATCAGCTTTACAGCAAATAGTAGGGTTTTTTTTTTTTTTTTTTTTTTTTTTTTTTTTTTTTTTTTTTTTTCGTACAACGCTGTTTTCCTCCTCTCGTTGATACGGGCAATCACGGCTAATCGGAAGCTTTGCCATTGGCCTCGGCTTACCTTCCACCATAGATAATAGCACAGGTAAGTGTGCCGAAACAGATTACATGGACACACGGAGTGCATGGTCCTAGAATGCGCTCTTTGTTTGGCCTTGATTAATCCTCTTTCCCGGTTTGGTCCTATTAGCCCCGATGTTGCATATACATAGGTACATGTTCTAGTTAAAAATCCACTCTGGGTCTTTGTCGCTGCTCCGCCTGGCCAACAAATCTGCAATTCGTGAAGCATGATGGCTAGTCGTCCACCCAATATCTTGCTCGATGCTAGACAACAACCCCAGCACAACCTGGAGATCTTGTGAATCGGTAAACACTTGTCCTGCAACAAAAAGGGGCTGCACAGAGTGCACGCGCACCGAATCGGGAGGATTCGCTAAACCGATGCCACAAATTTCCCGAGCGTGACGGAGAGCCTCACGCTCACTTTGTCGATACGAGTGTAGACGCGCAGAGACGGACGAGCGGACAGCTGTGGACTCTTGAGGTTGATTTGTCAATAATAAAATGCAGGCCATGTGATAGATCTGCATTGTTGCGGCACATATCGGTGCGTCGTACCATATCTTTTCAAAATTCAGAGGGCAGTTGTCTTCCCCCTCTTCTATTGGCGTTTCCGCACTACTAGTTCGAGCACCGGGGTTGAAGCTCGCTGGGAGGCTACGTCGCCAGTTTTGAAGCTCTCTAGTGAGGGCATTCCATCTCTCCAGCAACTGGTCTTGTGTCACGCCAACCAGAGGTCGCTGCCCCGGTGGAAGCGCATAGTGTTTAGGATTGAGGGCATCTCCAGCAGCGATATGATTTGCAATTTTACCTAGCAGCCAGATAAGCTCGTTGCTTCTGGCATCCTCTTCAACATCAGCAGCATTGGAAATGAAAAAAGGCATTAGTGATCCATGCTCGTCAGTGACGAGACCTGCATTTTGCCACAGACGAATGTCTTTCAGATCCAGTAATGTCTGCGTCTCGCTTGTGACTGTTAAAAGTCAGTACTGCCAAGCTTAAATCAGACGATGTGATAAAGAGACCAACCAGAACAGAGCAAATCCTGTCTGGCTAGACTCCAAAATATCGGGCCCGACACGGCAGCCCTCGGAATAGTGATGGGAGAGCCCAAAACAAACTCGGAATCTGGTCTTGGACTGAATAGTCGCAGAGCGCTGAGATGAGCACTCCAAGCCGTGCCCGGTGCATCCATCAACTCATATGTGCACAATATTGTCATAGAGGCAAAAAGTTCTTCTTTGTCAGCACCATCTATCTCAAAGGCTCCCAGATTAATAGCGGTTTTGAGATGCTCTATAGCACAACCATAATGTTTGGCAGACTGATACTGCCAGTCGATTTTTTTATCAAGCGGTGAAAAAAGAGCATATCTCTCGTCTGGAAGCTCTCTATATCGTTCATTCGTATCTCTTTGACAATGCCCTAGGTGTTTGGCTGCGAGAGCGCAAACAGCAGATTTCAATAGCGGCTTAGTGGTAGCCATGAGTGTTACCTTGTGTGAGAAGTAGGCTCCTGTATCAAAAGTATCCATCCTGAATATTTCAGCTTTTGGATTATTTGAAGAATTAGAATCGCATCCTCACCACTGCCCAGGCCCTTCTCTGAAGTGTCGCAATAATCGCAAGGCCAACAGGTTGTCATGCAATTCACTATTTGGCTGGGGTATAGAAAGCAATTCTGCCTTTCTTGGAGCTATTGAGAACTGTGTGAAAATATTTCTGTCACCGTTTGAGGTTTCACGTGGTGACTTCGTCGTCCCGTCGTCCAAGTTGTGTGGTGCTACCAATTGATCCAGGTTCTCTATCTCACATTGATGCTGGTCTGGGGAGTCAGACTCATATGGGTCCTCGATATTAATGAACGTCACTGAGCTTAAAGTCAGAAAGATCATGGCTTATCTGACTAGTTAGATTCCTCTTTTGAATTTTCTTACAATGCTCTGGGATACTCAGCCATGTTTGATTGTCATCGAATAGTTCGCGAGAGTCTACATTCTTTATTTTCCCGTTCAATAGCACACTACTGTCAAAAGTGCGGAAGACGGCTCTCTCGACGTAATAACAATCGCGCGAACTCTTGATACAATTTTGACACACCGGCCTTTTTTCATCGCACTTCAGTTTTCGATGCCGACAAGTGATACTGTGAATTCGATTTAGACGACTACTCTCACAATGGCGCTTACACTTACCAACCACTATATGAACGCATGCTATCTCTTTTCCTAGCCTTGAATATCCGTGTGTTAATTTTCGGGTAATTATCAGGAAGTGCTAAGTATTTCGAGGGCATCGATGCCGATGTAAAATATGATGGATGTAAGATGGTGGTACGAGAAAAGGGATTGTGGCAACTAAGCCGAGGCCATGTTGGCCTTAAATTGATGCGGAGACAACTAAATTTTAGTTTATCTAAGCTAGGATGGCAAGAATCTAACGTATACATAATGCACATACATAGTATAGCTACTAGGTGCGGATCCAACGGAAGTATGGCAACTGAACTCCACATTAGCTGACCATCTCTCGTGTATCAATCACCTCTCAAGGATGTTTGCATTTGAAAAAGGATAAGAGGGTCAACAAATCACTTCCCATAATTTGGCCAAAACACATTGCAGGTGATGCCTGGCATTCTCGTCTCAACTGCTATAAACAGCCATAGTAAATCCACAATTCCCATTGTCTCCACAGAGGTCGAGGCATCCACTGCCGCTGTAGTGGGCAGCTGTTTCATTGCCAGTGCGTCGGAAAGCCCCCTGAGCGAAATCGGATCTGGTCGGCACAGTTGCCTTTTGCGGTGTCCCTCGGAGACGGTGCGAAATGTGAGCCACAGATTTCACTCTGTTAACTAACACCGCTTATGGAGGTGTGAGGAATTGTCGACGGGGGTTACAAGATATATTGGCGACCGCATTCTCTATGTAGATAGTGATGGTCGGCCTATCTTCCTATGGCGATTACCACATGGTAATAGAAGAACGCATGCCATGGAATACAGGCGCTCTGAAGGTGGCTCCAATTAGGCTACACTTTAAGAGTGTTCATAGTAGAGAGCAAATGTAAATATAAATCACCAATGAAGTGGCATCTTTATATAAGGGTCATGGAGCTTCTTTTAATGGAACTTTATATTGCATTGCCTCGTTTATTTCGAACCAATATCTCATCAGGCAAAATTTCTCATCAACCAAATTACATTTATCGCGAATGCCACGAATCACCGATGTCCTTAATGTCGGTGCAGGCATGTTTGGGGTTGTGTTTTTGCCGTGCAATTGATCTGGCAGTTTGGTACCATAAATATTATGCTCATCGAGAGAGTTGATAATATTGGTGGGACATGATGAGTAAACTCGTATCCCAGTTGCGGATAAAACGTAAGTATTTGATCCTCATAGCTCCATTTCTGTGGTACGCTAAACAAATGGTTTGAGGCAGGTTTCACCTCATTTCTTTCCCTACTCGTTTGCACTGAAGCCTAATTGGTCTCGAGGATTTGCCGTACAGTCTGAAATACATGAGTATTTTACAGAAGTAGGAGCTCAGTACGAAATTTACAAATATATGAAGCTGGAATCTCCTGTGGAAAAGGCTGCTTGGGACGAAGCATCTAGAACTTGCAACGCCATGGTTTAAGACATTAAATCATCGGAAGTAAACGGAAATCGTTGCGAGATCTTGATATCAGCAGCTGGGACGCTGTCCGCTTCGCGGAAATGCACTATTCCCATTCCAGGCGTTGCAAGTTTCCAGGGAAATATGCTCCACACGGCGTAGTGGGACTACACGTCCAACTAGAAGGACAAGGAGTTTGTTGTGGTCAGTAAGCCCCTCAACTCATATTGTGTCTCTATGATGATAAACTTATAGCCGATGTGATAAGAAATGGATGCTCTGCAGCGCAAATAGTCCCAGAGATATCTCTGTTCCCGGGCCGGCTAGAATGGTGACACAATTCTGTGGACAAGCACATTGGTTAATTAAGTGCCCCAACCTAGAATACTCTGCTTTGTTCCAGTGGACGATGAAATTGGTTACTCTAGCGCTGTGTATCGATAGAGCGAAATTATACTGGCACCAGGAAAGAGACTTTAAAGGATTCGATATAGAGATTGGTGCTGAGATCCGGAAAGGGTGGTCACAAGATGCTACCGATTAGATTCGTGCTAATGCACCTGTGGGATATCGAGATTTTCTTGTTTACAAGACCGATATTGGATACAAAAGACGGGCCATTGATACCGGTTATCTCTCATGTCTGTATCAGAAAAACGTCAATTTTATATGTAACGATCCGATTGCAGAGATAGCACCAACTAAGGTTTGCACGAAATCCGGAAAGACAGGCTCTGCAGATGCAATTATTCTTAACCACGGCTTCGGGGCTCAAAAACCTTTTGACTCTTTGCGGACCTTTAGTAAAAGAGGATTCAGCATTCTAGAACACGTTAGTGCATGCTAGAATCTCAGAGGTTAGTGCTATGACATCGTCTAACTTTATTAATGCAGTAGGACCTAATGAGGGACAGGGTTTCAATTTTCTTCATAACGATGGCGCTAAATACTCAGTGGTCATTTCTCTGTCGTCTACGCCACAGGATGTCAGATCAATCTTGCATTGCGCCTTATTGGACCTATTTTAAATGCCACGGACATGAATACATCAGTTATGACTCTTGGTAGGCCTTCTGTCGTCGTTGTTCCTGTGAAGCCTTCAGCTGAGAAACGAGATGTCGAATGGTATAATAAATGGCCCAAAAAGCTGGTTTGGGCAACTGGTTGTACATCTTGGTTCATAGATGGGAATACCGAGAGAAACATTATGTTTCCAGGTTATCATTACAAATTTTGTCTAAGAGGCATTTTCATTTCTTGGGATGATTTCGCTTACCGGAACTCTACGACATTTCGTAAAGGAATGGCGAAAGGACTGGTGGGGAATGGGGCCTAATTAAGAATTATTATTGGCGTTATCGTTGGACTTGGGGCGCTTTTTTACATTAACCGTCGCCAGATTAACAATCAGATCGAAACAGCAGAGGCTGTGAGGGGAAAAAATATGAAGCATCACGTTGCGCAGGAAGACTAATGAAACTTGTCGATAATTCCAAAGCTCAACCATAGCCGCCAATGCTTTCTTAAGGCTGTAAAGATGCTGCATTATCACTACCTGGTGTTTTTTTTTTTTTTTTTTTTTGGTAAGACCAGGCACTTTGACTATGAGTGTCCGGATTTTTCTACCGAGAAGGAAGTGATCATTAATGGCATTTTGCATGGGCTGAGCCGATACGGGATGGTTTAGAAAGCATGTCTCAGGACGGAGAAGAGCTTCTACACACTAATTCCAATCAGTCATCGAAAATAAGTGAACGTGTTGCTTGTGAAAAAAGATATTTAAAATAGGATAGCCTATTGATAAACCCTCCTAACCCTTAGAAGGACTGTATAATGTGAGAGGCTCCTGCTATATGGAGATGCCAAAATTGGTCGTTTGATGGGATCAAGGGTTACTAAGCAGCTGACTAAAATTGATGGCATCCAAGGATACAGCAGAGTAACGATTATATCGTTCTCAATTGCGTTCTAAAGACTTTGGAGCGCCCTTCCCGTAACGCTTGAGGACGGCTCTATTACTCTAGCAATAGTTAAGAACTAGCAGTAACTGTGTAATTGTAACGAGATATTTGAACAAATCATCAAGCGCAGCCAAAAAGTTCAAGGGATAGCGGTGTGTACTGTATGTACGAATGCCAAATCACCAGGCTAGCAATTGGCTGGAATCCAGCCGCAGTAGTGCCGAAGCACTAACACTGTCAGCTTAACTCTTGCGCCAGGAGAATACGTATTAGATTTTAGATGAAACAGACGTGAGCGAAGAGAGGACCATTAGTACAAACCCTAATCCTTTACTAGTATTTCGAGGCGAGAAAGGGACATAGGTAGTGATAGACGTGGTGTAACCCTGTCATGATAAAGTTGTAATACTTGGCTAATACTTTGTATGGGTGGCCGATCGATCTGCAATGTAGCACCCCAACGAGCATTCTTCAGTATCATAGAACGATTGTCTCCCAAAAGCCTTTCTTTGGGGCACGCAAAATGAATTGGAAGCCATTAATGCCCGGATCTGACACTTCCTTTACTCAGGTAGTACGGAATGAAACAATAATTTAAGAGCAAGTATAAGATTTTTCACTATCCCAGACGTCCGATTTAGAGAATTCGTACTGAAAAGGGATAAATTAGATGTTTCAACTTACAAACCAGCTTATGTGGGATAGTCTCCATATATTTGTCAGCATCATGTGAAGGTCGATACCAAATGATGGAATATTGGGATCTGGGTACTAGCCAGGAAGGATAATGGAATGTAAGATATTCGCGTGAGAGAGGGATACCGGATAGTGTGAATTATTATCTTACGAACACTATATCTAATTGTAAGGCGATGAATGATCTGGTAATAATTATACTGGATATTTTGCATTGACTTGCATTTAAGATGGACAATTCTGAGGGCGGAATGGGTGCCAAGCCTTGTCGACACCTCCATATGCTTTTGCTGAATCGCCACTACGTCATAACAAGATAGCCTTCTATATTTCAGCTAATGCCTAAGATTGACTGGATAGCCCCTTTTGCTGTTTTGCCAAAGGGCTAAATAGCAGCATGATGGCCAGAAATCCAATTTCCCTTGTTAATAGGTAGATTAAATGCTAGCAGCAATATATTGCCAGGTAGCTTTGGGTCGCATATAACTTTGTGCATTAATCTATATATCTTGTTCAAAACGAAGCATTAAATTTTGAATCGGATCTCGGTACCAATAAGGAGGTGCGAAGAATGCTAGAGCTGATTTCTTACCTTCCTTATTTAAAAATCAGGATTTCTTGGCATGGGATTGAGAAGTAACATCCTGCGGGGACGGAGAGTACAAGTATCAACTCGGCACCGAGAAGGGGCGTCTGGAGCCCGTTCAGACTACTAAACCCGAAATTTTACACGCCTTTGCACCGATGAAATAGAGTAACAAAGCGTAGCCTGATTATACGACGATACTACTGTAAACAGGAATGTTACAGAAATAGCCCTGAGGAAAACATGGTGGCGGTCACTTGGCCAATGAACTGTGGTTATGAATCCTTGGTGTTTTTTTTTTTTTTTGGGGGGGGGAGAGGGGGGGGGGAGAAAAAGTATAAGAACCGAAGTAGAGACCGCCGAATAAACATTTGTCAAGCACCTTGGTCCAACATCTCATTCAAACAAAGTGACTCAATCAGCAATATCTTGTCTTATTCTATAGCACTATGAATAGTCTCTTGTTATCAATTCTTGCGCTGGCAGTTACTACCAGTGAGGCATGCCTCACCATCTCAGGATCTTGCCAATCGGGCGGTGTCGACCCCTACGTCAGCATTGGTGCGAACGACAATAATCAAGCATCGGGCCACACGAATTGCAATAATTTTGCTCATTGCGACATGCAGATAAGTGGTGCAGTCAACAGTGCATGGGTAGAAAACTGTCAATACCTACACTGGAATACCGGCCACGGTAACTATGTGGTAGACATGCACCCTAAGACCACCACTACATGTGTCCGGACATGCGGTTCTACAGGCGCCTGTTGCCAGTTCGAGACCTTTTACATGGTGGATACACGGGCGTTTTGCTAAGTCTGTTTATGGCAAAATGTGAGGCAGCCTCATTTTCAGAGTTTGGCAATGAGATTTTTGCTAATGAGATGTGGTAGTGGGTCGAGTGGTGGATCCTGTCACAGAGATCCACGAGGACGATGGCCAATTCAAAGTTGCAGGCGAAGATAAATTACACTCAACTTAAACATTGCCACTGACATTAATCGATTACTCTTTTCGCAATGTGGCTACGATCTCTGAGGAATGCAAAAGAGTTCGAACAGGACACTAAGATAACTCTCATGCTTTGTATGTATGATCTTGGGACAGTATGTCAGTCATCAAAGCTCCTGGAGCTTTCTTTCAGTATATTATTCATTTAGACACTTTTTACACTTCTCTTCTCCATAACATAGGTTGACATAATGTCGCGCGAGAACTTCATAATAGCACCATTATACCTCCTCTTCTGCAATGGAATATTACCCCAAACTTAGCCTTGGATTCTATATTCGTGAGAGTAGAGTTTGTTTGCCTTCTGCAAGAAGTTTTATGGTATTCATCCTCAGTTCCATGAGCAAAGAGAACTGGTATATATGATCATGATTTGTGTGCGTTTTGGGTCGAATAGAATATCGCTAATCTTCGCCGATATGCTTCTCACAAATGTTTCCGCTTCACAGAAGTTCATATTTGCAGCCTTCGTAGTGCTCTAGCTGCAGTTGAGCTGTGCCAAGATGAAGTATTCAATACTAGAGGCGAATGAAAGCAATGTGCTTGCCTTTACAAACGCGCCCATTCTCCTCAACGAATTACCCTGGCGTAAAGAAGCCTATATCGCAACTTCAGCTTCCTACCTAATATCCCCTCAAACTAATTTCTGCGGCGACTACTAGCTTATGCATCTCATCACTTAATATATCTTTCAAAAGTCCTGCATTAGTGTGTTGTACCTCGGACTTGAAAGTTTAGCTCGTTTCAAAGGTAGTGACTGGTTTTAGCGGTACAGTAACCATAGCATATACAAGAATGGAGACGGACATTTTGGTATAATTAGAATAAACGCGGAGCGTCGGTTGCCGCGCAAATCAGTGACCGTTGAAGCCCTTGAAGCCCCTCAATATGTACTTCTCTGGGTTGTGTGTAGGTATCCCTCCATGCAACGAAAAAAGTTAGGTCCTATTATACAGCCCTAGATCGTGAATGCCACCTTAAGTAGTCACTTAATAGCTTTATTAAACCCACGATATTGGTATTCATATGTATCACGCTTTAAGGCAAAGCAAGCCCCCCTCAAAGGCAATAATAAAAGAAAGAGAGACACAGGCACTGTCTAATTTGCGCCAACGTGCCAACACTATTTTTTTTGTGGCTTTTCTATGTCTAAAACTCCAGGCTTTGGTGCTGAACTTTTGGCAATACCGGGATGCTCCGCCTTCAGCTTGGTAAAGTTGCGTTCAGCCTTCTAGACCCAGATACTATCACTGACGAACACGAGGTCCAAATCTTCCGATATCCGCAATTTAGACTCAATATACACGACAAGTATGGACAAACAATTGATAGCACTGAAGATATAGAGAGTTTGTTAATATTCTTAAAGATGTTGGGAAGCATCAGAACCTAAGAAGCTTATGAGAAATGGCTACCGGAATATACAAAATTGGAGACGAGATATAAAACTTACACACCAGCCTTTGTCGGTAGACCATCCAACAACACTCTAGGCATTCCCCTTAGCCTTGACTTGTAAGGGGAAAAAGTCTTAGCGGGATATAGCCAGGGAACAGCTAGGTCGCCCCAAATACCGCAGGGTAAAAGAATACAAAAAATATTGCGGCACCGCCTATATGGCCTTGGCTGCTCTTGCCATTGGCATTGATTGTAGCTCCAACGAGGCCACCTGCTATAAACATGTATATACCTTGTCCAATTACACCCCAGTACAAGGTCCAACGGCCGATAAGATCGATAGTAAAGACGCAAATCGGAGTGCCAAACTGGCACATTCTTAGTATGTATTGACATTTGGCCATAGATAATTGGCTGGTGACCCATATATGTAATGTTGTTGATGCAGCTGACCCAAACATGTCATTGGAGCTAATTCTAGCAATAGTAAAGATTTCTGGGCCGTATATAATGGTTCCTGTAATAACAATCCATTTTTGCAGAATATGAAGCCAGATGGCAAGCTGAACACATCGACCGTTGTGCAATTTTCCAGAACGGATGCCGAAAACATCTGAAGATTAGCTTGCTGCTTAGTAGTATTCTTTTCAAAGTTGTGTATGTTGATGATATCTTGATGTTGATGATGTCTTGATACTCTGCTTCCATCTTAACACTATCCTCGCCTTTGTTGCCACGAAGACAACCCAGGATAAAACGAGCTCCCTCTTCACGACCAAATTTGGCAAGCCAGCGAGGAGATTCCGGCATAAGCCAGATGAGAATAAAAAGAACGACGAGAGTGATGAATTAATAGGCAATAAGGAATCTCCGGATGAACGAAGATGTGTTATTCTGATATTTGGAAGTGTAACTGTTGCTATAATAATAAGGTAATTGTGAAGATATGGCCTTTGAAGAATTACCATTCTGGACAGTATGCTACGATAACAAAGAGGATGCTGAAAGCAAACTAAATGGAAACAAATTGCCCTTGAGAAGTATGAGCAGCTGTTGCGATTGTCCAAACTGGTGTAATCGCATTCAAAATTCCAGTGCCAACGCCGTTAAGTGCACGTGCTTTGTCGTATCCATAGAAAATGCGCTATATCGCGGTATTTGCTTTAATTTCTATTATGTAACATACGATAAAATATGCTGTTTGAGTTTATATCTGAAGTCTGCAGAGCAGTTGCGTTAACACTCCAAGCAGATGCCAAAGCAATTGCCTTGATACGGCCATAACGGTCTCCTAGTCAACCTCCGAGAAGACAACCGCATAGTGTCCCGGGAAGATAATACACAGTAACGATTACTCCGTGTAGCACGGGCTTATCAACAACTGCAATAGTCTTGCCTTCATCCCAGTGACCAGGGCCCATACGCTCAGCATAATCTCGCGTCGTGTTTACGCCATCCATCAATCCTTGATCATCAACGAAGAAGAAAATTGACAGCCCTGCCACAAGACAGATGGTATTAGAAGAGAAGCTTTGTAAAGCTCATCAGCCACATTGTGTTTGGCCAGTGGTCCGGTGAGATTAACCATGCTATTAATTGGACTCGAAAAAAATAGTCATATGTGGGCTTCTCTCAATGTACTTCATTCTTAGTGGAGAGAATTCTCGGTGAGGAGCTTGTACATATATGCTGCACATTATCATGGGAGCCGAAAATCGGCATCCTGTGGCAGCTCTAAACGCCATGTTCAGTAACAATGAGTATCCAAAAATTGACCCCATCGTTGAAAACAATAATCTTCATTCGTCAGTACTGGCGCTTAAACGCTTTGTTGAAGCCATCCGGTCGTCGTTCGAATGAGATCTGCCGCAGAAAAAGGCATTCCTAGGGTCCTCCATGGGAAAAGTTGGCAGCAAAGACATGCCCAGATTGCTCTTGTTTAGAATCCTCGTCGCTACACGTAATGGCAATTTTCCACATCGGCAAGTCCGTCGATCTCTCAGGCTTTTATCAGTTATGCGCACGAATGGCATTTGCAGAACAGACTCGAGAATGGGGCGGTTTGGCGTAGTAAGACCACCAATGCCGGTTACTATTGAAGTTGATCTCCGCAAAATCCACTATAGCAATACGACAGCGATGTGCACTAATAGTTTTCATAATTCCCAAATTTCGAGATATGAGGAGAAATGTAGAGCGGCAATAGCCTGGAGTTTAACTGCTCGTGCCATATAGTAGAAAAGGACGAAATAATAATCGGAGGTTGTGAGGAGGCATCTGATTTGTTCACGCAGGTTCTCGCGTATAGTTAATTTAAGTCATTGCCACAATATAATCTTTACACCAAATTGAATTGACTGAAGGAGTAGCATTTTCATGTATATTTGAGTACTATATACAATAGGCGCGTATCTACTCGTAGTTTCGTGATGCGCTGCTGAAGTCGTATCTCATGAATACTTCGTCTGCTCAAACACCGTCATTTAAGCCTCGAGGCCAGCAACAAGCTTATCTCCGAGAGCCTTGATGCTGTTTTCAAAGTCGTTAGTGTTTCTAGCTGCCCAGTTTGCACCGCTCTTGCCAGGCACGGCTCCAGAGCCAGTGAAGCCAATGAACAAAACATCCTTGGGGTCGTGGCCGTTGTCGCCGCTAAGGCCCTCGTTGGGGAAACAAAGCTTGCCCAGAGCGAGGGAAGCCTCTCCGGTGGATGTGCCGCCGTTAGTATCGCCCCAGACACCATAGAACTAATGACGCGTATCAGTCTCTGCCGTATGATGAAGAAATTTATTCATGCAAACTTACGACTTGGTTGTTGCACACAACAGCCATAATACTGAGCGGCTTCATACCAGCGGACTGGGGGTTGAAAGATGGGCTGCTGCCTTCATTGCCAAAGACGACATACGGGTGAATGTTGGCATCAAGGTCAGAAATGCCGAATGTTTTTACAGTGTCTTTGAAGGCGGTCTGGCTCTGGCCACTTGGGTCGTTGGCGCAAGCACCGGCCGAGTTATTGGCACCATCACAATCGATGTCCAGGTTGTCATAGTTGCCTGCACTGCCCTTGAGAAAAATGGCACCAGCAAGGTCACCACAGTATGAAGCTCCGCCACTAAAAGTGCCCGAGAGTTTCTTGGCGCAGGTTCCTGACTATAAGGATAGTAGTAATTCAGTATGGGAGGGCAAGCCTCACTAGCCGTTATCGTGATTGTGACTTACCTTGTGATTGTTGTAGATAGTCTTAAGGTTGGCAGGGAGTGAGAATGCTGAGGCTACTGCACCAAAGGTAGCGAGGCCAAGGAAAGCGTTGGATCGCATTTTGATGAATTATGGGTTATGTATGAGAGAAATGAGTTTATTTGAGTGAAAGAAGCCTTGGTCGATGCCAAACAAACAAAACCTGTGAGCATTGTCCATCTACTTTATACCCTTTCAATTCCCAACTTAGGCAACTGTAAGTTGTCTTGACATTTCGACAGACCACCCTTTACCACCACCTTATTCAACCTTATTCTGCCACCACCACTTCGGCCAGCTACTGAGTTCACCTATTGAAACGTTGACATGCAACTAAATTACCTACCATAAGTTAAATCTTTACGTTATTGAATAAAAAGGGAAGGTCAAAGTAATAGATTGGGTAAGATTGGAGGAAAATCAGGGCTGAAATTACCTCTAAGACACACTTGTAACGTAGTAGCCGCATTATTTACGGGGGGGACCTTGACTCAGACGCAAGGCCAGCCATGCGCCGGAAAATTTATACGAGTTTTGTATATAAGCATGCTTGCAGATCTTGTTACCGCTACGCCACTCTTGACATAACGTCCGATTAGGTTCAAGATATACATGTTTGTCGGTGAAGATGGTACGTATCTAGGAGCAAGGATGCTCATTTTGTTTCCCTGCTGCGTAAAGAACATCCCCATCCGTCCTTCCTTTCTCTGTTAGAAAGTATTGGACTAAGTTCACGGAATTTTATCCGATAGGTGTCTTTGTCGTGTTCGGGTAAGCAACCTGCAATCTAATGCATCCTACCATACAAAATACGAGATCATATATACTTGCTCATATCGCCGTGGAACGTTTCTCGGCATATTGTATGTAACACATATCTGCCCATTGCATCTCACGGAAGTGGAATTCACATACACTACGGAAAAAAGGTCAACCGACCAAATCGCGAACGGCAACAGCACACAAATACACCAAGAGGACTCCAATCACAGAATCTCCAATTAACAATGACGGTAATTTGCTGCACATGTACTCCCCTATGGTCACCGGAGTGGAGATGGTAATGAGTATTGCTATTTTCACCGTAGCAAATTGCTATTTCCACTGTAGTGGCCCGTGCGCGAGACAAATCCCAAAATTCTAAAAATATACTATAATTATAAACAGTTAAAAATAGTCTTTAAAAAATAAAATTAATATTTTAAAAAATATTTTATAATATTTTAATAGTTAAATAATATTAAAATATATTTATTATATTTATTTTATTTTTATATATAATAAAAAACTTAAATTAAAAGTTAAGTTTTTTATTTTAAGTTTTTTTATATTTTATTAAGTAAAATTAAATAAAAATTTAAGCTTAACTTTTTAATTATATAAAATATATAAAAAATATTTATATTTTAACTTTTATATATAAATAACTTATAAAATCCTTATATATACTTTTAGACTAAAATTTACTTAAATAGTAACTTAAAGTAAATTTTTAAAATATTTTATAATAAATTATATAATAATTAACTTATATATATTTTTTAAATTTTTTATTTAAATTTTTTAAGCCTTATTTACTATAGTTGAAAACTTAGGTAATTTTGGAAATGTCCCCACTTAATGCAACTACGGTGAAAATAGCAATTTGCTACGGTGAAAATAGCAATACTCATGGTAATTAGCGCGCTCAAGCCGCAAATTTACGCAGTATACTTGAAACAACCCTCAATATGGTAGTGACCGCCAGTGTTGCATATCAACTATTACAATGAACATTGTGCTATAGATTATTTAGAAACCTACCATATAAAAACCTTGTCCGCTGGTGTGGTAATTTTGTTGTCGGCCTAGTGGCTGATTATAAGTCTGGTAATGGGTCTAGTGGAAAGCAGTTTGAAATACAGATACAAGTGAAAGAAGAAAAAAAAAACTATTTCCATCAAATCAGCCTTCCCCAGTCAAATTCTTGCTTTGTTACTGTGTAGAAACTCCTCCCTTGCATGTGTAGCCAGGCACTGATGGTTAGCCTGGATAAAATTGTATGCGGATATTGGGTTTCTTTGTTCACAGACAAACGTTAGTCTGAGAGACCAGCTCATTTAGACAAGCGAAATCCATGAGCGTCGCTGTATTTGCTATACATAATTCTGAATACGTAGTAGATGAAAAATTGCCAAAAATGTCTTATGATTCATCTCGTTAGCCATCAGGCCCCGGCCCAGAACCGATCCCAAGCGTCTTTGCAAATCTCATTCTGCAAACGATTCAGAAAGCTTTCAAACTTGACTGGCTCTTCTCCATCCACCTTCATAATCCCATCCTTGATACCTCGCCAGCCCTCCACAGGTAACTTGATGTAATTATGACTCTTGTCGCAAAAATGCATCACATTTGGTGATCCTACCTTCTCGGGACTATATCTGGCGTCGTAGCAGATTTCACAAATCAGTGTGGTTGAGCATTCTGCACAGTAGTGTACCACAGAATCTCCCCACCAGGCGAACTCAGCTACGGGAGTGCATATGCCTCCATCGCAGGTGTATACAACGATTCCAGGATTACCAAGATCCCCCTCATCTTTCGGTGCAGACTTCTTTCCACTCCTGATGCTATGCATGGTTTCAAATGCTGCCATTTCTTCAAACGTGCCAACTCTTCCGAGGGCCACCACTCCTTCTGGCATTGCATCATCATCGTCGCTGTTGTCATCTTCATCTCCGGATTCATCTAATCTGGAGTCCAGCTCGTCCTCATTATCTGGAGCGGTAGTAATTTTAGAAAACATAGCTGATATCACAATTCGTGCATACCGCTGAATATCTTGCCCGTCTGGAATAGATTTGCTCAGCAGCAAAAGGGCATGACCCAGCTTTTCTAAATTTTGTCCATCATTCCAAGAAACTTTATCCCTTAGACCGGCAAAGCAATCATTGAGAACACTCTGGAGTCGCTCCTGGAACTCGCCGCCTTGACCCATCTTTAGGCACATTGATGCAACAACGATACGGCGGTGAACAAGGTCTAGACTTGTATAAATCGGCACAGATAAAGAGAGCGGCCTATCCATTATGCCTTTGAGTGCCTCGAGAGCCTCCAACTTGACTTTGGGATCACGGGAGCCGCGGAAAATTTCGTATAGAACGTCAGACATGACATCAACAACCCTTTGGAACATGGTTTGTGGTTGTTCGTCCGTAATTGAATACGGATATCCGCTTGAGGTACTGCTAAATATTTCGTCTAAATATTTGCGAGCATTCTCGAGGTCCCCGGTCGCCCTAAAGTACGTCAACGCCAACTCAAGACGTAATGGTGCGCCAGAGTTAAGCCGATCAAGAAATTGGATGGCGTTCTTATAAGCTTCAATGAGGAATTCTGCTTCGCCCTCTTTAATGGCAAGAGAGCGAAGCCTGTCGTGTCGCTCGTCGCCTTCATCACAATAATTCCATGCCATCCAGGTCAGCCTATCAATAGGACTCCAACTCTTCAACGTTCGAAAGTATCCAGTGTAATCACCAACTTTCTCAAAGAGCTCGATTTCTTTAACAAGGGCATCTCCTGAAGTTAATCCTGTGGGATCTATCGTTTTTGCTTCGGTGTAGGATTTAGCTGCCGCTTCCCGCATCTTCAACTTTGTCTCAACTTCCGCCTTTGCCAAGAGAGCTAAACGCTTTAAAGGCGTAGGGACGTCGACTGTTTCAATATCATTGACACACTCCAGAATAGTTTTGAAAGCCTTGCCTTTATCATGTAGCTTCAATAAAACCTTGGAGTGCAGAACTAAGATCTTGCACTTTTCTTCATTGTCACCAGAATGGCAAAGATCGTATGCCTTGTCGCACATCAAATCTGCCGCTTTGTAGTGGCTATAATGAAAGAAAAGCTCTCCCACAGCTCGGTAAGCCGTTTTGTCCATCTCAAGATCGTTGAAGATACCTGGTAAACCCAATGAACACATTTCTTCCCCAAGATCTCCCGCAGCTTGATTCTCAGAGTTTCCAGTAATGTTAGGGGGCATATCACCGGCTATAGCTGCCGTTGCCGAAGCTTCATCTGGAAAATTTGCTTTGGCTTTGTCAATAAGGAGCTCATCGAGTCCAGACTACGATATCGTCAGGTAAGTATCTCTGTAATTTCCAATAAAATAAAAGAGAATGCAGCAGGATAAAACTTACAAGACCCAAAAGTCCATAGAGGAGTTTATACGCACTTAATGCCTCTTCAAGGTCAGCCGCAGCATATATGCGGCTGACGTAGCCCCTTATCATACCATATCTGCACCTGCGAGAATCGATAGCAACATCTACCCACCACGCGGCTGCATCGGGGGTCAACAGAGATGTAATCTCCAGTACTTTGAGGGATTCAGCCCAGAGAGCAACCCTGCTGTTTACTAGACTCTTGGCGCCCCTATCATACAATATTCCAGTGCGGCTGAGTGTTTCTGCAAAATCAGTATGTGACAACGCCATAGCCAACCCTTCCATAACCTCTGCTTTTTCATGAGGTGTATGCTCATCCAACTTGAGCTCAATGAAATGCGGGAGGAGAAAATATGCGGAGAATAGGCGTAGGCCTTCCTTAATATGGTGACATGGCCCCAGAGGTTCTGGCTTGACGAGATCAACACTTGCCAAAAATATCTGACGATGTGCTTCTGATGCTTTCAAATGCCATTCAGAGTTGACGCCGGAGGCATCCCTAAAGAATGCACGCATTGACCTCTCTTTGAACTTGACAGGTAGAGCGCCATCATTATATCTATCGTCCTGGTTATCAGATCCTGCTTCCGCCTTTTCAAGATCTTCAATCGAGCCAGTGGAAATATCTCTATGCGCCATTTCTCGTGATTGAGCTTCAAAGGCGGGGTCTCCAATTTGAAGAAACTTGGATGCGACTTCGGGAATTTCCTCGATAGTAAAAGTATCATCTTTAGATAGATATACCAGCAGCGAGTTTACTTCATCGAGACTCAAGACACGGTATGAGAATGCAATCCAATGGAGAAGTTTAGAAGCAACTTGTTGGCGAGCGGTAGGCATTCGACGCTGGCATTCATTCAACATGATCTCGTATACGCCGTGCAAGGTCTCTGGCATTGGACGTGCAAGGACCTGAAGAGCAGCTCCTTCACGGCCAAGTGCATTGAGCCGTTCCAGAGTGTGTTCGGCATACAGAAGGTCTAGTCATAGATGTGTCAGATTCTTTCATCATCTCCACTGTCTCAAGGCCGCAGACTTACTCGGTGATACCTCCTCTACCTTTTCCGCAATTCTCTGCTGAACGTAGCGTGTAAATTTTTTGAGATAGCTGAGATCGTTGATCCGATGCCACACAAGTGTCTTGAAGTCCTGCAATTGCTTCTCCTTTGTGACTTCAATAGTACTGACCTCAGCCTGCTCTGATAGTGGTATCAGAAGGTCGGGGCGAGACGTGACGACGATCGACACTCTGAACTTCTCCTCTCTGACGAGTTTGACGAACTCAAGAAATTGAGTGAAGTCTAATAATTCATCCAGGCCATCAAACAAGACAAAAAGGCGGTTTGGAGAGTCCTTACTGAACGCTGGCCCGAGGATTTTGAGCAGCAAATCCTTCCAATCAAAGACATCATAAAAAACCTCGTCGCGGACCATCTCTGCATTGATCCTCTCACAAAGCGGCACGCTTTGCTCAACTACCTGATTGATAGTGGTAATCAAACCGCTTCTAAACAAGCTTAAATCCTTGTGTTGCTCTCGGAAGTAAAAATGGGCGACACAGGTGCGCTGGCTGGAGTCCTCCCTTGCTGAACTGTAGAGGTTGTCGTGCACTGCCGCAGCCAGATGACTCTTACCAGTACCAGGCTGTCCTACTAGAGCAAGAACTGGCTTCAGCACAGTGACTTCTGCATCTTGCTTCACCCATTCTTCCCACTCTTGCTGAGAAAAGACCCATGTGCAGGTGTCTGGGATCAAGGTCTCTTTTAGGATTTTGTATTCATGCCCATCTCCCTCGACATCTGGCATTCTGTTTCGCACTCGATTAGCGGATGCTGGCTTCCCCGCATCCTGAGTCGATGGCTTTCCTTTGTGGTCATGTTTTGCGTTCTGTTCCGTAAACGCCTTGAGCAGCTTAGCGACGTCGCTGCGAATGCTCCCGGTATCTTGACTGATTGAGAACATAATTTCCTTCTGCTCCTCGAGCATCCGAGTGTGTGCTTCCTGATTATTCTGCAGTTCAGCGTTCATCTTCTTAAGTTCTTCGCTGTTTCCCAGGATTGCAAACTCAGTAGCATTTTGCAGCCGAGTAAGATCCTTATCCATCTTCTTTCGGGCACCGCCCAAATCGCTATCTTCACCCCCAATCAAATTGGTGATCCATTTCTCTACAAGTCATGTAAGCAGAGTCCCATTTTAATCAAAAGCCAAAAAGTACAAATACTTACTAAAGCGACCAAGTTCTATGTATTTGTGCGCATAACCAGTCAAGGTCAAAAAGGAGGTAAAGACGTCCATGAGACAGTTCTGGTAGGCCTTATGTGATGGAAGGCGTGTCTCCAAAATAACGACGCGCTCTAAGAAGCTATTCATATCGTCGAAAAACACAACAACCACATCGTAGTCAGCTGAAACTTGCTTGCAGGCCTGAGAAAGTACGCGGCAGGGTTAGCCTAGTAAGCGGTTTGCTAGTATGTAATAATACTCAGAAGTAAATCTTACTGAAAGAAGATATGTAATGGCGGTGCCAATAGCAGCAGCTGGAGGAAATGCAGGAACAGCAGCACTAATAAGCTGCTGAGCGCCTTTTTCAATGTAATCGATGTTAGCAGCAAAAAGGCTGCGTAGTTTGTCCACTTTTTTGCTGTTATGTCGAAATTTGTGAAAAGCATTCATTTCATTCGTGCCAAAATCTATCATGGCCTGAACATTGTTGAATTTGGGCTGTAAGTCAAAACCCACGATCCCCTTGTACTGCTTGAGAGCTTGTTTCCACAAGTCCGCAACATCGCGATTATCACTCTCCAGGTCTTCTGGAACTATTTTCTTCTCCCCTCCATTGAACGCCATGGTGCCAAAGAGGGGCGGAGAGGTAATAACTGAAACTAAATAAAGAAAAGGCAGAAATGGAATAAGCAAGGCTGCATGTAATATTTCTTCTCATAAGCCATAAAACAGCTACGAATTATGAGGATACAGCAGAAGTATTTGGGTTCCCATGCCCTCTTAAATCGTTTCAGCAATGCATTCTATTGGTAATAGTGTCAGATTCAGTTATAGCTAGAGTTCACTCAGCCCTATAGTCAGCTCCACAAGACAACAGGAGATGGTAGATTGATGAGCCTATCACACTCATTCGTGACATCATTCTCTGCATCCAGTGGCCGCATGATCCCCTGTTCTTCGCCTGTCGACTGATCATGCAGCTTAGCAGCCCCCGTACGTTTAGCGTGGAGGAGGAGGGCAGGATTTCCTTCGTCCAGCAGCTTGAGTCTTGGCCGCCAGAATAATAGCTTGACCAATCATTTATATAGCTATTTATTTTTTAAAAAGTCGGGTCATAGCTTCTACTAACGTTATATTATCATGGAGGATATAGAATGCCCAGCGCTGAGAGTCTCGAAAAATTTGATCGAAGTTAAGCGACGGATTTACACAAACTAAACTGTCTCTTAGTGCGCTTGCGACGCAACAAAAGGCAACCTGGAAACTAAAAGAAGCTAAGAACCCCCCGCAGCTAAAAGCTTATCAAACGAGGGATTATTTAACTAACGGCATGGCCGCCGTCCTCAACCACTGGCTGCAGTACTCATCGCTATTCTTGCATGTCATGCTGTGTTGTCATTGGATTGACAGTTAACTTGTGAAGATGGCGCCGAGGCAAAGCCTCATAGTGGAGTCCGTAAAACGAAGGCGATCCCAACGTAGTCTAAAGATTCGTAAACAGAAATTGTCCACCAGTTGATTTGCTTCCAAAACATAGTACCAAAACATAGTACTAAACAAATACGGGATTGTATTAGATCAGACGGGCCTTTTCCCCAAGTGTTGACCAGGACTGTGGTCAAGTCCAAGACAAGAAACGCTATTTGTAGCCCCCAATGCAACGTCAGAAGCAAGAGAGCCTGGCCAGTATTGTAAATCTAAGTAGAGCTCCCCATGAGTTGTGAAGCGATGGAAATGGGTAGCATGCGTCGCATATCGTTAGGAGCTGATGGTGGTGGGACATTATAGTATGTGTGTCATCTTTTAATTCACAGCCTCGACCCCCCTAAATCCAGTCACATAACTTCCATTACATGCGCGAGTAACTATTCTAAATCTGGACATAATTTCCATCTGCAGAACACGAAACAAGGCTCTTTCTATAGCGTGCTTGGTAAATGAATGTGAATGGCCGTACGTACTTGAGCAAGTAAGCGGAACTTCTGTTAGCCAGAGCCATCATGCGAATCAATGATGCTAGGGACACGAATTCTACAAATGGCTCCACTACCTCCTAGATTGCCTACGTCTTCAGTCCAAATGGATTGCCTACATGGCTGATATATGATCTATAGCCTATAACGCACTCACTTTATAATAATTAGCTCGTTTTAAACCAGCAGCCATGCAACAACAGAATCCAATAGTATTGAGCACTTGCATTTTGCCTACCACAGTTGTGCCGTTTTTTAATCCATCGCCGGTCAATATATAAAAAAAAACGCCGAATCCACCCTTGTTTAGGCTGTTGCCGTCACAATTCCGCAGGAGCCAGGCACACTAGCAGCGAGGACATATCTGCCATCAGAAGCAGCATCAAATATTTGACTCCGAAGTAGTAGCTACTGACTTGGTATTTCTCTCGTTTGGGCCATACTATAAAGGCATCCGCTACTTCCGATAACAGAGTAAGCGCTTCTTGGGTGGGGTGTCGTAAGCCACGCCTCCAGTATCATCAATCTTGGTTCGATACATAGATGTTGCAACATTACCTGTTAGTAGGCTGCTTGCTGCCGTATCATTTGTAAATGATAAATACCCGTCATAAATGTGAATACCTTTGATGCCAATGGCCACGGGCTGTGACGCGGCAGTCTTGTGGCAGAAATTGAGCAGCCCTATTCACCGTGCCACGCCAACACGCCAAATTACAAATTACATTTAATATCGAGTCCGCTAAAAGAACAATATGGTTTTTGAGGAGAATTACTATCGCGCATCAGGAATGGAAGCAGTCAATTTTGGATGCGAGGGCTGGCCATGTGTGAAATCGACGCTCCAAAGACCGTATGTTCCTTTGACACCCCTTTTGACTGGCCTAAGTTCCCCTCCCGCAATAGCAAAAACGTCTAGGTATGTTCCTACTATCTTAAATAGCCGTTGATAGTGTCGATGATAAACAGGTGGATAACGGCGACGACAGAGCTAGGGAGGTCAGTAGAGCAGAAGTGCATATCGCTAAAATTAATGGCGTAGATATTACTATTGCAAGCGCAATTGCAATTAGCTAACGCTTCCACAGCAATAAAGTCGCAAAATACAGGACAGAAATAATTAAAATATTCTCGAAAAGACAAAATAGTGATAAATATAAATATGAATATGAATATGAGTATATATATAGAGCAATCCTATTTGCACCGTAACGAATTCCTATTTGAACCGTAGTGGTCAGTGCACCGCGCTATATGGTCTGTGCGCAGATTTTTTCCAAAACCTCTTATAACTTCAACTAAGAAAAACATAGCTTAAATAAAATTAAATAAATATTTTAAAAATATATTTAAGTTTATTATAACTTAATTTTATATAAATAGCTCTTAATTTATTTTTTAAAGTTTTATTTAAGTTATAAAAGCTAAAAAACTTTAAATTAAGATTTCTTATTAAAGTTTTATATAATATAAGTGCACTTAAGTTTTTTATAAAATTTATATAAATTAAAATTTATACTTAAAATTTTATTATAAATTTATTAATAATAAGCTAAAGATATATATTTAATTATTTAAAATTTAAAAACCCTTTTTCTTACTTAAATATTGTCACGACCCAACCCTTATGGTCGCGATAATAGGCCCACCAGCCAGGCGCTCCCGGATAAATGTAGGACCGATGTACCAATAAGTATCGGGTTGACATGAATTGACAGCGAGTCCTGTCGATTCCCGAAACGAATTGACACGGATTGATATCGAGTCCTGTCGATTCCAGGAACGGATTGATGAGAATCATCTACGATCCACGACGATCTAGAATACACGACTGGATATATAAGTTGCATTTATGTCACTTATTAGAATACTTAGATAGCCAGTTGTTATCACCACATCAGCATAAGCGTTTATAATATAATCAGATTGGAATATAGAGATCCTTCTTATTGCTATTTACCAAGCTGCGTGACAAGATTGCCCGTCTACTGACTTGACCGCTCCGCTAACATAAACCTAGAACCACAGGTTTGTCCCTTGGGAATTGCATAGTCTACACTAACTTATAGATACCGGTTCGTCACACGATAACAACTCTTGTTCGGACGGTCACCTTGGACCTACGGGCAATAAGAGACCCCTGAAGACAGCTTATGAGCTTTCGAGTTCCAGACAACGATACGGATTACGAGAGCGAAGCTTAAAGTAATCATCCAGCCAGCGATATTAGCATTCAAGATAACATGAACGATCCGCAGCCCCAACTCTTACAGGAGGAATGGCAAGCCAAGATCATGGCCCTTGAAGCAGAAATCACCGCCCTTAAGGAAAAGAAAAAGGAAAAGGGTAAGATCCTGCGACCTAAGAGACCTGACTCTTATGATGGAGAACCACGTAAGATGGAAAAATATTTTACGGAACTTGATATCTATTTCGGATACTTTCCTAATACGCTGGAAGAAGACGATGACAAGACTATCTTTGCTATTACTTGCCTTACCGGAGTAGCTGAAGAATGGGCATGACCTATTATGCAAGACTACGAAGTCAACGCCTCCAAGGACTGGAAATAATAAATAAAGGACGTCTTTAATACGCACAAAGACTTCCGCGACTAACTTAAAAAATCTTTCGGAATAATGAATGAAGAATAAGAAGCGGAAAGAGACCTTAGAATGCTTACCTAAAAGGGAGCTTTATCCAAGTATACTACTACTTTCCTATGACTCTTGACCAAGGTTAATTGGACGGAAGAAACGAAGAAAGAAGTATACTATCGAAGCCTGAAACCCAAGGTCAAAGACGAAATGTATAAAGTAGACCGAAAGAAGCTTAGCTTTATTGACTACACCTAATAAGCCATTGACGTGGATAACTGTAATTGGGAACGAGAATAAGAAAGAAAGGAAGAAAAATTCGGAAACTTCTAACCCAAACGGAACCCATAACATTAAGCAAATTAAGGAAAGAAGCGGGAAGAATACCTCGCTAACGATAATAGTGGCAAACCCGGAAAAATGGATTGGACTGCGAATACTATCCAGGAATAATGCAAGAACGTTGAATGTTATAACTGTGGAAAGAAGGGCTACATTAAGAAATATTGCAGAGCCCCTAAGAAGGAAGGGAAAAAGGACTTTATGCCTGTCCCGGAACCTAAGGATAAGAAGATAGTTAATATTATAAACCCTATACCCTATGCTATTTTTTACTGGACGGGATGTTATGACGACAACTGCTTTATTTATAAGGAAGAAAAAGAGGCAACTGGATACTTCCCTAAAGCCCCGAAACCCAAGAGAACCCTTAATACTATCTTATACTTCGAATAACCAGATAATAACGAATATGGGAATGACGGAATTACCGACGAAGATATGGCATAACTTGAAGAATAACGCGCTAAACTCGCAACTCTGGAAAAACAAGCGGAAGAATATGAACAAAAAGGCGACGTCGATAATACGCTAGCTACCCTTTCAGAAGCCTACCTACTGCTTGACGAGATGCCTACTGTTATTATACATCGCCTGCAAGAAGAAGCTAATAAGGAGGAAGAAAACTCCTAGACTATGACCCCAGAGGAACACCTCCTTGAAGGAAAACAGGAAGACATATCCGTGGAAACAGATGCTTTAGAATATCCGATCGCATAAGCACTTAAACTGCTATACCCTACTATGATAACAAAGTAATATTGAAAATGGGAAGAAGATACCTAAGAAACCCTATTTGCCTAAGATTGTGGAGAAAATAGCCCAGGTAAATGCCGAGAATTTTTCTGCAAGCAATACCTCGAATGGAAAGTCGCCGAATGGCACTGTGCCTATAACCCGCGCATGTGCCAACCGGAAGAATTCTCCCTATGCGACGTTACCGGATGCGTTAAATACAGAGAATAACGCCTCGCGCTATGATGTGTAATGCGAAACCTAAGTCGATAAGGGTATGACTTTGAAAACCATACAGGAGGATACTGCTATAACGGGAAACGTGGAGCTAGCTGGAAGGACATCAAGAAGTACCACTAGCTTACTAACAGATACGTCCCTAAGGAGGGATGTTACTGGTGTACCAAATATAACATCAGAACTCCAGAACCTATATGGTTCTTCACAGACCTAGATAATATCTGTTTCGAAGAATTCGACGAATAAGACTTCGATAACACAGAAACACAAGCATTGTACGAAGAAGACTACTATGACGACCGCTATGATAACGAATACCTTGACGCCGACGATGCAACTATGCATAACCTTAACATAATCCAAAGAAGGATAAAATGAGAATTCAGAATTCCCGGAACTTTGGAAGGACACTGTATTACTGTGTACATCGATAGCGGAGCAAGCATAAGCTACATTGCGCCCCAACTGGTAAATCGCCTACAGTTACCCAACTATAAGAAAGAGAACCCCTATCCGCTCGCAAGCATTGAACAACAACAGCTTTCGTATAACAACGGAATTGTGGACCGTGAGACCGATCACCTCATACTCCAGTTTAGCGGCCTAACTGATTTAGTTCAGTTTGATGTTTTAGATATTGCAGGATATGATATTCTCCTAGGATATGATTGGCTCGGAACATGTAACCCAGATATCGATTGGATGAGAGGCCACGCGAAATGGCGAACTCGCGCTTAACCAACCGAAACACCAGCGAAATTATGACTTGATCAGAACGAGCAATCGAACGCCGAGACGTTCCCGACCCAAGCGCCGGAAGCCACTGCATTACAAAAAGAACAAAAACACCCAGAAAAAGTTATAAAGAAAGTACGATTCTAGGACGACGAAGCCCCGGAAAAAGAAGTTGTTATGAATAAGGACGCCACAAAAATCGAATATATTAAGAAACCAAAAAAGAAATATGTTCGCTTTCTTAACACGATTATGAGAAAAGTCGAAGAACTGGTATTTAGAGAACCAGCAAAACCAGATAGATTAGCTAATGTACTAACGGAACTCCAGGACATGAAGGTCTTTAATGAAGAACTTGAAACTGGATTACCGGAACACAGCCAATGGGATTATGAAATCGAACTTATTGATGGCAAGACACCAACGTTCAACAAAATCTACAGCCTTAGTGCTACCGAACTCAAAACTCTAGACGAATGGATCAGAGACCAGCTGAGAAAAGGATATATTAGACTATTTAAATCTTCAGCCGGTTACCCTGTTATGTTCGTACCTAAAAAGAACGGCAAACTACGACTAGTCATAGATTACCGACAATTGAACGCGATAACCAAAAAAGATGTTACACCGCTACCCTTGATTTCGGAAATCAGAGACTGATTACAGGACGCTAATATCTTTACCCTAGTGGACCTTAAGGGAGCCTATAACCTGATTTGCATAAAGGAAGGATACGAGTGGAAAACCGCTTTCCGAACTTGTTATGGACTATACGAATGCAGAGTAATGCCTTTTGGACTTACTAACGCCCCAGCGACATTCCAACGAATGATTAATTACGTACTACGAGACTACGTGGATCATTTTGTCATCGTATACCTTGACGACATCCTTATTTATTTAAAAAATATGGAGGAACATAAGAAACACGTTAGACAGGTACTATAGATACTATAAGATAATAAACTTCTTGTAGAACCTGAGAAATGCCAATTCTACAGTAAGAAGGTTACCTTTCTTGGACATGTTATTACGCTAGGAGAAGTCCGAATGGACCCGGAAAAAATCAGAGCGATTAAAGAATGGAAACTACTAAAGAACGTTAAGGAAGTCCAAAGCTTCTTAGGACTTGCTAACTACTACCGACGGTTTATCAAGAACTTCGCAAAAATCGCTGCACTACTTACAGACTTGATAAAGAAGGACCGAAAATTCGCATGGTTACCAGATGTGCAGAAAGCCTTTGACGAACTCAAAAAGGCCCTGACTAGCGAACCTGTACTTGTTATGTTTGACCCAGAGAAACCTATAACTATCGAAACTGATGCTTTGGACTATGCCCTTGGAGCAGTCCTTAGCTAACTAGACGAAAAAGGACGACTAAGACCCGTCGCTTATTTCTCAGAGAAATTACACGGACCAGAACTTCGATACCCTATCTACGATAAGGAATTTATGGCTATTTACGAAGTTCTCGGCAAAAAACATTGGAGATACTATTGTGAAGGAAGTAAGTTTCCTGTGATAATTCTCACGGACCACAGAAATATCACTTACTTCACAACCACTTAGGAACTATCCCGCAGATAGGTTAAATATTATGAAAGACTCTCAGAGTTTAAGTTAATTATCAAACACTGCAAGGGAACAGATAATGGAAGAGCAGACGCTCTTAGCAGACGACTGGATCTTTTTGAAGAAATCCCAGAGGTCAAGGCACAGGTATTAGAAAACGATGGCAACGGGAACTTGATATTCTGATCTATTAATACCCTATACCAAATTGAAATAGACGACCCTATTATAGACGATATTAAGGAGCACGTTAAAAATTGGGAAAATAAATAATACCCCGAAGGCGTCTCCATGGATGAAGGATACCTAATATTAGACGGACTCGTCTGGGTACCAGAAGAACTTAGAGAAAAAGTGGTTAAAAGTGTCTATATGCATTAACTTAACGGATATAGAGGAATTCGCAAAACCACCGAATAAGTTAAAAGATACTATAAGTTCGACGGAATCAAGAAATGGGTATAAAAGGTATTAGCTAAATGTGTTATATGTGGAAAAGCTAAAGCAGGACGATACCTCCCTTACGGAAAACTGTAACCTTTACCGGTTCCAGAAAGAGTATGGGAATCCATCTTGTTCGACCATATAACTAAGCTATTACCTTCTAAAGAACCCATGAGCGGAAACACTTGGGATAGCATATTTGTTGTAGTCGACTGACTCACGAAAATGGCTTACTTTATCCCACAAAGAGAATTAAGCAGCGCTGAAGACCTAGTATACTGGTTCTTTAGATACGTCTATTGCAATCACGGATTACTAAACGAAATTATTTTGGACAGAGGATTTACGTTTATGTCTAAATTTTGGTTATCACTGATGGCAAGACTTGGAACCAATTACAAAGCCAGCACTGCTTATTACCCATAAACGGATGGACAAACGGAAAGGATTAACCAAATTGTTGAAATATACTTACGATGTTACGTCAACTTTAACCAGGATAATTGGGTTGAACTCTTACCACTTGTATAAATTTCCTATAATAGTACCCTAGTGGAATTTACAGGATACTTGCCGTATTACGCTAACTATGGATATGAGCCAGACTTCCATAAGCTACCTAGGAAAGGAGAAAATGCGGAAAAAGCTATTATTATGGCTGACGATATGAAGAAACTCCATGAAGAACTGCGAGTTCAGCTCGAGTTTATCAGAGAAAGAATGTTAAAATTCGCAGATAATAAAAGGATTGGAGGACCAAACCTTTAGGAGGGAGACATGGTCTACCTACTATGGCATTCGCGAAATGAAAAAATCGCATATATCAGGATAAACAGGCCAAGCGATAAACTTGATTTTAAGAAACTTGGACCTTATAAAATCCTGAGAAAAATCGGAAATGTAAATTATGAACTTGACATCCTAGTACAAGAAGGAAAACGAGGATGCACGCTATACCCGATATTTCACGTCTTACTGCTAGAAAAAACACTAGTAGATGAAGATATAGGAGAAATTATTCACGACGAAATCAGAATTGAAGGAGAAGAACTCGAATATGAAGTTGAGAAAATCATGCAAATCAGATTTAACGACCAAACACGCTTGCCCGAGTATCTCGTGAAATGGAAAAACTATGACGACGCTGAAAATATATGGGAACCTATTGAGAACCTTGAATATGCGAAGACGCTGGTTGACGATTTTCATCGATAGCTGAACCTAAAAAGGTTATTAAGGAAGGATCTAACTTGAAACCCGGCTAACCGGAGATGGAAGAACCCTGAGCCCCGGAACTACCTGAATTAGGCACTAATGAATGAGCCTGACGAACGGTATCCGCTGCCTTATGCTCTGCCTTTTTGATATGCTCTAACTCTTCCAGATCATTAATACCCCGAGACATAGTACGCGCCGCTTTCTCCGACTATTCTTTTCTTTGTTTACGAAGACGAGTGACCTTCGCTATGAGATTTATAATCTTTTCCTTGACAGCCTTGACTTTACTGTCTAATTGGTCACGACGACGAGAAATGCGTAATAATTGTTGAGGAGAAAGAAATGCCTTATAATGAGACTTATGAGCCTTGACGCATTTAGCGCAACGGCCAGAATCCGACTCAGATGCCAAATATTTGATGTTTTGCCTTTTGCAAAATTGACAAGGTTTTATCTTGACAGGATTGGATAAAATGGTTGCAGCAAGAATAATACTTTTGTCTAGTTTTTTCCTTTTGGATTTCTGTTGGAAAGTATTAGCAGATTTCTGCACGCGAGAATTTATATTTATTAACAGAAATAAGTAATACTAAAAGAAAGAAGAAAACACTTACCTAGGGAAAGGGAAGAGTGGGTACTTATATACTAAGATACCCTGGCCTTGAGGATAAGACTAAAGGAGGGGGGATATTGTGTCACGACCCAACCCTTATGGTCGCGATAATAGGCCCACTAGCCAGGCGCTCCCGGATAAATGTAGGACTGATGTACTAATAAGCATCGGGTTGACACGAATTGACAGCGAGTCCTGTCGATTCCCGAAACGAATTGACACGGATCGATATCGAGTCCTGTCGATTCCAGGAACGGATTGATGAGAATTATCTACGATCCACGATGATCTAGAATACACGACTGGATATATAAGTTGCATTCATGTCACTCATTAGAATACTTAGATAGCCAGTTGTTATTACCATATTAGCACAAGCGTTTACAATATAATCAGATTGGAATACAGAGATCCTTCTTATTGCTATTTACTAAGCTGCGTGACAAGATTGCCCGTCTACCGACTTGACTGCTCCGCTAATATAAACCTAGAACCACAGGTTTGTCCCTTGGGAATTGCATAGTCTACACTAACCTATAGATACCGGTTCGTCACAAATATTAATATTAAAAAATAAAATAAAATCTTAATAAATAATTTTATATATAAATATTTAAAAAGTATTTTTTATATAATTTTTATATTTTTTTATTTGCTATATTTCCGTGTTTATAAAAGTTATAAAATTTCAAGTTGTCAAGTGCTTAGACCACTACGGTTCAAATAGGAATTCGTTACGGTGCAAATAGGATTGCTCTATATATATATATAGATAGGGCCATTGCCCAACTTCGTACCACTTAAATAGAAAACTCATGTCTTATTCCACTAGCGCAGTTTCATACAGCTACGTATGAGACTTACTCGTGCGGTGGAATCTCTCAATACCCAAAGGCGATCTAATTAAATGGGTTAGATGGTGAACGAATGATCACCAAATCCTTCACGGTTATTTTATCTTACATATACTCTATAATTTCGAGGCCTACCATGCAATCGATAGCTTGAGACTAGAGTGAAGGGCCCATTGAAAGACTATTTGAACTACCCCAGCACGACTGTATATTTCATGTCCAGTTGCGATACATAGCTTCAAGTACTATTTTCGAGGCGACTAATTCGTTAAGATAACCTCAGTTTAAAACAACGCCGACTTGAATCGGAGGTAGTCTAAATTGGTACCAGAATTGGAAGAAGAATGTGCATCAGTATTACAAAAAAAAACTTTCACCTCAAGTAAACCTCCATAATGTTAGCCACTTGTCCTCTCCAGAGTATTATAGCGATATCTAAAATAGGCATTTCACTAATATTGGTAAGGTACAATGCAATTACCAGCAGAACAACCACCCATGAATTTCCAGTGCAATAAACCATGTAAGTGGTCTTGACAACGTCATCTACACCCCGTGAGTTTATAACTATGGGATGATCTTGGCCTCTCTCATCAGACCAAAGGCCTCCGTATAGTTCTCCAACACATCCGCTCTACTCTTAAATCCCGTGACCGCAAACTTGGTCAAGTCATACTGTCGGTTAAATATGGGTAGCGATGTGAGCACATCCATGAACTCCCAACTAGTCTTCTCAATAATACCCGGTATCAAGCCGTGCTCAGTCTCGAAGCTCTGCCATTCATCACGATGCTGTGACATGTACGCGGCCACACTAAAAGTCTCTTCCTCGGGGGCAACGCCTTCAAGGCCAAACATGTCACAAATTAACGCCCATTTCTCGGCCCAGTTGTTTCCTGTTGTGGTTGGGGAATCTCCAACGTTGTAAATCTCACCATTTGGTGCTCCCTCCAAGCCAGAAGCAAAGATATGTGCTCTAGCCAATGTCATTTGTCCAACTTCGGTATAATGGCTGTTGTACGCAGCTAGAGGACCAGGGTACGGCACAGGTTTCTTTAATCCCGAGGAGTCTGTCTCACGGTATGCGTAAAAGCTGAGGAAAATACCAAGAGCTTGGACGTAATTCATCGCGTTACCACCTCCGGGTACAAAGCCAATCTGAAATGCATCAATTAAAGCCAATTACCATCAATCACAGCGGAGACCAACCACTAAATCTGGGCGAATCTCTGCAAAGCGCCACTGCTTTCCGGCAGAGAGCCTTTGGAGTGCATCATACTGAGCATAATAGAAGACTTGATCCTCGTATGGCTGAGGAATGCGCGGGTCTGTCTCCTTGGCAGGGACTTTGGGAAATCCTAGATGCGGAACATGCACAAAGCCATATGCCTATGCAATGGCTGGTCAGTATATACTGGCAATAACTTTGTGCTGATTGGGCGTGGTCAACCTTGCCGCCGGTTTGCAAAGTCCAAAATTGCAATTTCGGGCTGACTCGCTCAACTGCCTGAACAGCCGTTTCAAGCATGCGAACGTTAATCTCTTTGAGGATGTCAAAGCCTTCAAAATCCGAGGCTCCAGCAGGTTGGACATATGCTAAAACAGCAACTTATTTCAGTTTCCAATCCCAGTGAGTTTTACTTGTGGGAAAGTTTAACTTATACCAGCAAAGTAGACATCAGTCACATCTTTGATGCCCTCGATATTGGCCAGCTTGGCCACGACATCGTCTATGCTCTTGGTAAGATCAATACCGTGAGCTAGCGTGAGGCGGCTATCGTCGGGCAGAAAAGACGCTTTTCGATCTAGCGGTCGATTGGTGAGGCCGATAACACGATGAAATGCCGTGGGAGTTGGATACTTGAGGGCTTCGCGCAGAATGGCCCATCCAGTAATGCCAGATGCTCCGAACACCAAGGCGACGCGGTTTTCAATAGAGGTGGAAGACATTTCTATAATATGTTTGAGTCTTGAGAAGCACAAAGTGAAGATAGGTTTATTTCTTGCCTTTACGAGAAATTAATAATCTCGCCAGTCAAGCAAAAGGACGGCACGCACACATGCGTATATATATATGTTTCGTTAGCATAGGTACATTATCCAAATCTTCATTTCCCATTCGTGCGAAACCGGAAAACAAAGTTTGCCCGCATGTCCATTCAAGCGGACTTTGCACAAAACTCAACGCAGCATTCATGAAGCCCCAACTACACTCGAAATATCGAATTTCAGGTGAAGCCTGCTTGCGCTGTCGTCGCGAGGACCGATTGAGCGGACCGAGAGCGAAAACGACTCGGGCTGTAGCATGCGAAATGACTAATCGTGCCGTCGCCTAACTCGATCCCTGCAGCATTGGACCAATCAAGAGGTGTTATTCCAGGGTCAGAGCTGACCAAGACGGCATCAAGAATTTATCCTTCCTGGATTGTCTCTCCGTCCTAGTCCGCCACTCCGCTAGAGAATCGGACGAGAAATGACATCTCCGCGCGCTAGACTCCGCACTATGAAATTTAGTGTGTACCTTCTATCACTATTTTCACTCCAGAGATTTGTATGTTGCTGCGGAAATGAATTCACCATTAGTCGGGAACTATGAATGCTACTTTATACCGTACTTAGTAAAGGGATATCTGGGTTGGTTGGTACCAAAAGCTATCAGGGCCAACAAAGTATCTTGCCTCGCTTATCCTAGAAGCTAGGTTTTGTTAACAGGATAAATAAAGTATTTCCTCACATACAACTCTGTATATACACACAGATTTTTTTATTACTTTTTATTTTATTCTTATAGCCTATGTCTTTATTACCATTACCCTATCTTATACTTACTGTACAATATAGAATATTTCGGGCCGAGATTATAGATCCACTTATCTAGAACAGGTATAAAATTTTGCGTCACTAACGAGCTTTTTGTGTATTTTTGTTTTTTTCTTCTTTACGTCGAAAATACTTTAGTATGTGCACCCCTAGAAACGCGCTATTACTAGAACAGTTATAATAACAAATCGCCGGAGGAGAATTATTTCTATAATATTTATCGATCGCTTTGGTTCCCAAAAAAGCCATCGAACCTACCCTAGGTAATGATTGTATATCCTTAATATCCAACAGTAAATATTTTCTGGTCCTCTTACACTGTCCGAAAGAATGGCGGCGGAAGCTTTGTGCATCTGCTATAGAGAGTTGTTTTTCTCTTGATAATCTTAACCCCATTGATGGTCTGCCCTTTGGCGCCTTGGTGGGGTAGATGTCGACGGACGTCTGACAGGCTTTTTCTTTTCATTACAGTTCTGAGGCTTGCCTTTGATGTAAAGAAGAGGTTAATTCATGCGTATAGAATTTTTCATTTGTTTCGCTGTTGGAAATGTTCGCTATAGTAACCTATGTAAATATATGCATTACTAATATAGGATTCTGAATAACAGCCTTTATATTTGACCAATAGCATTTAGTAAACAAGATATGCTAATTGTGTTAAAATAAAGTAAATATTTAGTAGGATTGATACGGTGTTGGTAAGAATACTTTTTTCGGTCATAGGCCTAGAGGAACATATATATATATATATGTGTGTGTGTGTGTGTAAATTACAATTGTCCAACTGGAATAAGTTCATGACCTATCTCAAGAAATAGACAAATTTGTGATAGCTATATTTTTACAAGTAACTAATGCGACAATAATGGGGAGGTCGACTTCGTGGTTACGGGCGAGTTTCATCCAAAACCCTCTAGATAAAACTATATAAAGCCTTTCATGCCCGGATTCTATCAGGAAGATCCAATTCCCAGTTGAATCGGTGCCATATGCCCTTCGATATAAGTAACTCCGTTTTACCTCCTGTGTCCCGTTACTTCCAATGCAATCTAACATACTGGCTCAATAACAAGTCCCAAGTCCCAGTATTAGTGATTGTGGGCGGAAAAGGTCCGCCTACTTTAGCATACATTAGTAATAATTAGTTTTTGAGATCCATTCCACCGACATATAGAGTATTCGTTGCCATAACGAGACCGTTATTACTGATTAAGTCGCGGTTATAATTGAAAACATTCGAGTCTCCAACAGCCGAGAGGTCAACATTGGGTATGTAAAAGGCCAGAATAGCGGGTGGTTGAAACCCTTCACGGTGCGCCTTCAACATGGTTGAGAGCATCATTTGACCACCAGCAGATCTGCTTACGCCGGCAATATTCTTGGCACCAAACTTAGCAACCATTTCACAGTATACAGCGAGACGTTGTTCGATAGCGACGGGCTACTTGACTTCCGGGGAAAGACTGCAGTCGACAGAGTACACAGTTAAGCCTAATTTACCAGCCGTCATGAGAGCTGTGCATTCTCTGGCAGTACCTATGACGAAGCTCCCGCCATGAATGTCAAAAACAAACTTGGAATCTGACGAAGAAGGGCTGATAACAAGAACGGGCACCCCACCCATTGTGACATTCCTTATTTCGAGTTTGAACATCTTGATGAATCTTTCTTCCACAGCATCTTCTGCCTACTGAAATACTTGGCGGGTAATGGTTACTGCCTTGGTGGCTTCGAACAGGATACTCTCCGCTACAGAGAGAAACTCGGCAGCCAGAGGACTGATGGTTTCTCACTGTGCTGGCGTAACGTGAAGAGGTGTTTTGGTATTCAATGAATTCTAAGTTAGTTGATAGGTTGCGATACATTCAAGCAGGGGATCTCAGACCTTTCTAAGTTCATCATAAGTATACAGTTCGCTATGTCCAGAACTTTTATGGCTGTAGTCTTGCAAGCGGATTTAGGCACTATCCCGACGTGCCGACAGGTTCTTTTCGCTGCACCTTATCTGATAATATCCTGAAATCAACACCCCGAGTTTGCATGCCTACCATTTCGTAGCCAATTAAACTTGGTACAGACACTAATCGTAGATCACTCTTAGGTATCGAGCATAGCAGCCAACGCCTACTCTCAATATAGAAAGTTTAATAACACAGGGGGCCGGCTATATTCCTGCTACTTCGCCCTCCGTCTCAATGTTGGGCTAAAATCTTCTCTAATACTTCAGTTATAAAGGACACTTCCTTAGAAACTGTCCGCACCTCCAATGCTACCCTAAAGACTCTCGGCCCTGGACTTGTTGCCGTGTTTGTTGGAGGCACAAGCGGCATCGGAGAGTCAATCTTGAAGGCATTCGTGGGCGTTGCTGCGGCGCCGCGAGTCTACATTATAGGTCGAATCCGAGATGCTGTCAATCGCAATGTAAATGAGTGCCGAGCAGTCAACGGGATGAGCGAGGTGAAATTTTTACAAGCTGACGTGTCCGAGATAGCGAACATTAACCAAGTCTATTCCGATGTTACGCAGAGAGAAAAGATGTTGAAGCTGTTAGTGTTAACGACTGGAGTATTGACCATTGATGGCCGAAAAGGTACTGCGCCTCTTCAGGTAACTTGGTGTTATGCCGACTGCCCACCTGAACAGGATCTCCCGAGGGTCTTGATTGCAAAATGGCCGTGCACTACTACTCCCGCATGCGCTTTATCTCCAACTTGCTTCCACTGCTCACAAGCTCCGCGTTATCTTCTCAGTTGTCCTGCGTTATGACTGTATTGGGAGCGAGAATTGGGAATCGAATAGTGGAGAGTGATCTTGGTCTAAAGACCAGCTTTTGTCTTTCTAACTGCGGGGCGCACGGTATAATGACGGATCTAATGGTTGAGAGATTTGCTGCCACATGGAAAGGAACGGCATTTGTTCACACGGCCCCTGGTATAGTAAAAACGAACCTGGGGTCAGAATTGCCGACCTATTTACGTGCTGCGTACAAAGTTGCAGGGCTACTGCTAGCCCCATGGACTGTCAAACTAGGCGAGACGGGAGAAGGGCATTTGCACATGGCAACCTCAAACCAGTATCCTCCATTATAGCTTCCAAGTGAATCTAGCTGCCGGGCACCGTCTGAGGAGAATGATATGGCTGAGGGAAGTAATAGGTGTAGAGGGTTAGGGGCTTATCTGCTAAATTGGAATGGGCGGGTGCAGAAACAGAATGCAGACGTGCTAGAGGAGTATCGACGAACAGCTATGATAGAGAAGATATGGAAGTATACAATGGATGTATTTGACAGTTGTAATAGAGGCGGAACTACCTTACGGCAATGCCTATTTGTTACGATCTAGTCCGCCGTAACAGCGATCAAACCCTTATAGTTAGTTGGTCCGTCAGATTGATTGCCAAACATCGGGTCCATCGCCCAATATTTTGCCTAGTGGCGCATTCGAATCGACGGTTTCGTTACACTATTATTCCTGACGTTTCTCTGATACGCTATAATCTTGACGCCCGTGTAATCCCAACGACATGTGTAAAGAGTATTTCGTGCACAAGTTGCAAGTACAGTAAGAAACACAATCGATTCCTCCATGCCAAAGAACTAGGGGGGTTCGTGCATAGACACCAAATCTGATAGCTACTGTAGAATATAAGGTAGATACAACATTGTATCCTACCTACATGTAGGCAGCGTTACCAGACATAACATATTATTAGTATAATTAGTAGTATTATTGCATTCCTATAAGAGCCAAGTATGCGTTAAATCGCATCAAACAGGGGTAGTAACATTTAACTGCTAATTAGATATCCTCTAATTTATATTTTGGCACGCTTCTAAAGGTTGTAAAAGTATTCGTGTTTTCCTTCTATACGAAATTAGTATACCGAACTATACTTATTTAATAATATAATATATTTTTAAACTAATTAATATTTTATAATTTTAATAATATAAAAATATTGTTTTTAAAAAAAAACCTATATATAATTATATAAATATTATATATATATTTATAATTAATATATTTATATTTAATTATATTATAAACCTACTTACTTAAAAAAAATTTAACATACAATAAGATAATTAAGGAAGTTACAAATATTTTTAAAAAAAATTAATATTATTATTACTTTTAATTTATATAATATTTTTACTAAAACTTATTAATTATTTAAATGTATTATTGTAATTATAATTATTAAATAATTATATATATTTATCATTTTTTAATAATTTAATAATAAACTTTAGTCGTTATTTTTTATAGCTAAATTTATTGTAAATATTTTCACCTTAATAATAATCTTTCTAAATCCATTATTTTTAGTATAAAAGCTAGATAGTAATCCTGTATTTTTTTCTTTGGTTTCTTTTCCTTAACTTTCTCTTTAATTTTTTCCTATTCTCTCTACAATAATACAAAATGCGAAAGCCGCAAATAAATCAATTTTGGATATGGATCCTTTCCTCTGCTACTATTATTGGAATTCTAATTGTAGCATTTCCTAAACTATATGCTTTCTCAGCAGTCTCGTTCTCAAGCACACCAGAGTCTGCGATCGACAACGGAAAAAAAGATGCGCACCACACTATCTATAACCCTGGCGACCCTATTCTACGGGGAACTAGCATATCTGGCAAAAGGCCAGATTTTCCCTTTGAGTTCCTCGAGCGCCATGATATTGAATCGCTGGATAGCACATCTGACGGAGCGTGGGATAAAGCAATGAGCACCCCTCTCGGCGGCTTCCTCTTGGTCAAACACAACGAGACATACAGCCTTGGCTGGGGCGTCAGTATGTTCCACAGCATTCATTGCTTGGGAATGCTGCGCACCACGATGCAGAACTATTTTGGCCTTATTCCAAAAAATGCTGGTCATGGGATGCATACTCATGGCGCGCGTGATGGTGCAACCCTGAAAGTAGATGAGAGAACACACGTGGAGCATTGCTTGGGATATATCGGCCGGGTGCGTTTCTTTTTTTTTCCTCCTCTTCATTTTTTTCTTTTTTAAATCTATTCCATCTCAAAGTCGTCTTTGGATTAACGTTACTTCTTCTCCCGCCTAGGCTTTGTTATGCAATGGTGATGACACTCTGGAGCCACCATTTACAAAACATGATGCCGATGGTAATATCCTCCTAAGTGCTGTGAATGGTCAGGGACATCAACATTCTTGTCGTGACTCGACGCTAGCATGGCAGACTGTATTTGCATCTGAAGAGAACCCCGTTCAACCCTTCGATTGGTCTCCAGGAGATACAATCCAGAGTATATTTGGAACAAACAAATAGAAGAATGAATGGCAGAGGATCATCAGTAGACTACAAGGGGAAAGAGTTCAAATTTCACTTCATAAATAAATAGAAACTGATTGTATTTGCTCCCATGTATTACATGCCGCCTGGGAATAGACTGTCTATCACCGCATTTAACCCTCGTCCGATTGATCTCTTCCTTAGTTCTGCAGGTAATCAGTGGAAATGGTCAACTCTGTAGTCGCCCGGTCGGGGAAGTAGAGTGGCTTTCGAGTCCAGAGTCACCATATGCTGCATCATCCAATCGTGTAATGTCTCGAAGTCGCGGCAGGTGTGTGTCCGACTAAATTCGGGATCTGTCTGGCCATCGTCTCCGACCCAGTAGAAGGGAACGAGCCCAACATCAGCGGTACACATGATTCGCTGTCGCAGATTGTCTATGCAATGATCTAGAAACAAAGCAACTGGATATCAGCTTTACTGTCTTGATAGGATCTCAAAGCGACATGCCTCGTCGCTGGCGCCTGCTTACCGACATGGACGGATAATGTGCCATCTGGATGCTGGAACTCGTCCGCACCGAGCTTCCGATAGTAATCGTGATTGTACCACGTCGATTTACGAAGCAGATTCTGTATTGAGTTAATTAATTAGGTGAGATCCTTGTGGGAGGAGGCAAATCAGTGTCTGGCATACCAAGCAATGTATCTGATGAAACACCTCGAGATCGGCCGGAATCCCAGTCAGATTGGCTTGGTCTGGACCGCCGGCGAGGTGAATGTGATCAGATGTTAAATCTGAATCGTTTGCCTGATCTTCTGGGACGAGAATAAACCCAACTGCTAGGCCGTCAGTCCGGGGAGGTACAGCAAGCGGATGGCGAAGACTGCAAGGAAATATGAAATAATAAAACGGGTATCATACAGTTGGCACCCGCATAATTCCATGCGGCATCAGTCTCTGGCGATGGAGGCTTACGATATCGGCTCCCCTGGCTGAAGAAGGTCGAGTCAAACTTGACATGTATAGTCTGAAGGTTCAGGTCTCGAAGCATCGGCGTGAGGCTTGGAGGTTCCGCCACTGAAACTGGAGCATGGCACTGCGGTCTTGTGGAAGCGGTGATCAAGAACGTAAGGAGGTTGGTCAAGCATAGTAGCGCTGGGAATCCGATGACAGCGCTGTACCATTTACAATGGGAGCTACGTGATCTCCTTGGTGCAGCTGAGAAGTTTGTGTCTGCGTCTGTGTCTGTATCCGTGCTGTCCTCTAGAAGACCCTGTCCCTGCTCAACCTCATCAACACCTGAGATGGCTTTGCCATTAACCTCTTGTTTCTTGAACTTGCTCATGTTTCTTTGCTTTTTGTTTCCCAACTTTTTGGCTGTTTCTGCCTGGGTAGTTAGACCCGAGCGGGATGTGTTGGATAAGAGAGTGGAATCGACGACGGTCAATGCCCATCTTCGAGAGAACTGCCGACTCACACTTGTAAACGCGAACAGGGATCTAAAGTTGTTTGATCTAACGGATTCTATCAATCTAGGCTTCCTAGATACGAAGTAACCGCTGGTTAAGGTGCAGTAGTCTGCGCTAGCAAGCTTACTCTTGAGAACATACGTACAATGCAGTATTAGTGCGTCTTGCTCTAATGCGAGTTCCTCCCCACTTTGCCACTTGTTCTAGTGGGTGATAAGCGAATCCTTTGCTGCTGCATCAGGGATAATATGTCGGGCGCGCAACTACAACTGGCGCAACCCACAGAAATTTCGTAAAATGAGGATATCTTGGTAGGCGTATTTGTCCAAATACGTACACAGCAATGCTTCTCCGCGGCCACCGCCCCGGGATCGTCGAAGAGGGGCTAGCGATTTTGCCGGGAACTTCCCCTCAAACGAAATGCCTATCTTCAAAGGAGACAAATTTTACGAGACCTGCACGCCCAGTTACTGAACTTCCCAATCCTATAGCACACATGGAGACACGGACCATAGATGACAAATTATCTAGCTAGGCATTATATACCCGAGTCATATTGGTTCGTAATATCCGCTTAGCTTGCCCAAATCGTATTTCTACAGCGGTAAAAGCCCAGCTCCACCTCGTTGATTGCATCATCACCTTCTCTCCCCACCGTAAGCTGGTCGGCGCAGTGGCTCGAGTGATGAATACTGATAGTCTTGTTATCAATGTACCTCTCTCGATTGTCAATAGCGAACATGATTTTCCGCCACTGGAACAAGCAGTGCTCCCCGTGGTAAATGTGCGTGTAGACCTTGATATTGCTGCCACGCCAAAGTGCCTCCGGTTCGACTTCATTCTGGTTGACAAGTCAGAAACGTGTCGTAAGAACTTCAAGGTTGCGGGGGTGATTGTGGTAGATCTTACAATCATATTCTTTTCAAGGTACCATTTTCTGTCTTCAAACACAGGATATCGGTCAGAGAGCTCCTCGTACACGCACTCTTTGGGCATCCAGCCGTAGAATAATGGTTCCATGACGCATCCGCGTCTCATGGCTTCCTCGCTTGACCGTCCACATTGATTCCATTCTTCGTCCAGCGCATCTCGAGGGCCACGCGTGACCCAAAGCCAGGCGCCCAAGTTGGCAGTACAAGCCAAAATAAACAGAGCCAACATTGAGATAATGAATTTGCTCGGGCGTTCCGTACATGACGGTCTTTTGGTACGCCGTATGTGCGATGGAACTCCTACTTCCTCATACTGGATGTAGTCTCGAACTTGGTCTTTCCCTTCCATCTTCGCAAAAGGTAATTCTGCCTTTCAACGAACAGAGTTCTAAAGAGAGCACAATCGAGCAGAATTGGGGGGGAACAAAATAAGGGAGAGATATGCCTAAAAGACGAATAGACTCTAAGTTTGCACGAAGAGCTCAGCGACAACAATATCGATCCAAATCAGCGTTTGTGAGTAGAGCTTAGGACGGTCCCGCAGTGTGTGGGGTAGAAAGTAAACACAAGGGGCCGGAAAAGCCAATGTAGATCCAGAGTCACAGCCGGGGCTGTAACTCTGTCCTGCTAGACAAAATATCCCGGTAATGTTAGAAAGTGGGTGCGTGAGATAGCTCTGCGCTGTCATATTGATATTCACCTGCTGTATTAGGATTGGTAGAAAAACCACCATGATTCGATATTACTTTGTAAGATATGTATATAAGCAACTCTAGGAAAAAGATAATTTTACTAAGATAAAGAATATTATAAGTTTTATACTATATTCTTATATAGTTTACTTAGGTAATATAACGCAAGTAGTATTATCACTGACTTAGGCTCCGTCAATATTAAATCACTTAATAATAACACAGAATATTGTTTCTCTCTTTATATTGTGATAGAATTTACAAGCTCATTTATCGGGAAGCTTGCAACCTTGATCTACCTTGCTTAAATGAATTGCCTATCATTCAGATACCTATTATTCTATACTGAAAATCGGCGTTATTCTCGGCCTAATTCCCAGATATAGTAAAAGAATAAACGCAATTATGATATGTAAGTGTATGACAACATACCCCGTACTGATGCCACTACAAACTTTTGATTCCACCAGCCTCCACACCTGCCGTATTTGGAGAAATGTTGCTACTTTACCTCTAAATACTCTCCAATACTTAACATACTTTGCCAAAGTCGGACACGATATGATCCTTTGTATAAGCTAGCCTGTGGATACTGTGTCTTTACCTAGATTGAACTTCAAACATAATTGAGGGGGATGGAGACTACATCCAGTAAATGCTTTTCTCCCCTATATAGCTTAAGAGGGGTTTAGGCTTTATCAAACAGCTTCTCGATACTTTAAAGCTGCCTGCACGAAGAATTCTGTTACCAAGTTTTCTTTGTCTTCCTCTCTCTATCTTGAATAGATTGTTATCCCTGTCTCATATCTTTTTGCTAGTCGACACTTTCACTATCTTAACTTATATATTCCAACACAATGAAGGCTTCATTTCTGTCACTTGCGCTTTATGCGGGGGCTCTTGCTGCGCCAGTTTCACAAGATGGTATGGAAACCTTATATTTTCATCCATGGGTCGGAACGTATACACATGTACTTACCAAACTCTACATTATATTATAGCCAAGCGTGACAAGCTACAGAACCTCTTTTACGTTCCTGCCGGTGCCGAGGGTGTTGCGCCTGAAAAGCGTGATAAGCTACAGAATCTTTTCTACGTTCCTGCCGGCGCCGAAGGCGAATCACCTGAAAAGCGTGATAAGCTACAGAACCTCTTTTATGTTCCTGCCGGTGCCGAAGGTGTTACGCCTGAAAAGCGTGATAAGCTACAGAATCTTTTCTACGTTCCTGCCGGCGCCGAAGGCGAATCACCTGAAAAGCGTGATAAGCTACAGAACCTCTTTTATGTTCCTGCCGGTGCCGAAGGTGTTACGCCTGAAAAGCGTGATAAGCTACAGAATCTTTTCTATGTTCCTGCTGGCGCCGAAGGCGAATCACCTGAAAAGCGTGATAAGCTACAGAACCTCTTTTATGTTCCTGCCGGTGCTGAGGGTGTTACGCCTGAAAAGCGCGATAAGCTGCAGAACCTTTTCTATGTTCCTGCTGGCGCTGAGGGAGAGACACTGGAAAAGTAGTCAAGTAATTTACTCTTTGTTAAATTATATATTGAGTATATAGTTAAGTTTCTAATAAAAGATTCTATAACTAATATATATAAATATAATCATATTTCATGGACCTTGTATTATATAATTTTTTATAATATTAAGAAAAGTTTTTTATTTAGATTATAATATATGTTTATTTAAACTATAATAATTTATATTTATTATAACCTGGTTATTATAACCTGACTTTTATAGTTATAATAATAACCATAACAAATAAAGCGCCCACGATCCCCTCCCTCAAGGAATAATTCATCGCCCGCCCAAATAAACATCCTCTCCCAACCCCTTGTCCACCTCAACCAAACGATCCAACTACACCACCGACAGGTATACCCCCGGCAGGCGAACTAAAATGCTGCCTTACAGATTGGCTAAGATCTGATGGACGGCGACGGTGCGTCTCAAAAAGCATTAAAGCTTCTTGTCAATGAGGCTGGTCTGTTCTTTGTTCAGGATATGTCAGATCCACATATTCTTACTGTTCAACCTGTGAGCCAACGATTACTGTACTACTTCAACATGAGGGCAGGGAAGTGATTAGTAACGTAATCCTCACTGCCAGTCAATGAATGCAAGGACGGCCCGACTTTCCTCCCTACTTATTGAAACGCTTGAGTATCATCACAACCCTGCACGAGACTGAGTTAATAATACTCCGAAAGGCGCCAAAAAGTGGTTCAAATAATCAGCGATGCCTTCGCGACAAGCCTAAGGTTGTTCCCGATGCAATAGGCGGTTCAATTCGTGTTGTGCGAAGCAGCAACATCTCAATGATTCACTAAATCACAACATCTGCCCTTTCTGCTCTCCAGCGCTAGATTTCGCAGCAGACGATGGCCTTAATGACCATTTAGGGAACATCTCATTATTTTTGCATCGATTGCAACCTAAAATTCGCTATCCCTGAGGAGCTCGGCCGGCACGATGTCGATGAGCACAACAAGTGTTCAACGTGTGGACGGTTTTATTATACACCAGCTAATCTAGCTAATGTTTGTCAATAAAACCATACTTTATATTAATCTATTAGTATCTAATAATCTCTCTTTTCTTCCCTCTTCTTATTCTAGCATCAAATCACTCATGCCCCAAGAACCGTTGAGTGCTTTGGCCGCTCTCACTTCTTCTGGACAAAATCTGCTATGATGCTGCACATGGAAGCTGGGTTATCCAAATCTGGCGTTCACCTAGATACAATTACCACCCTAGCTTTCGAGTGCCACCAGTCACAGAATTATACATCCAGTCCCATGGGATTTGACTTTGAATGCCCAACTTGTCAGATACCTTTCTCCTACATAAGTGGGCTTTTACAGCATGTGGAGAGCGATTCCTGTGATGAGGAGCTAGGTTACAATAGCTCGCTTGGGATATTTCTCCGCTTTTTAAAGAATCGTACTTAGATTATAGTGCCTATACTATTATACATGTCCCACTCATGTATTTACTCGTCAACACTAGTTCATTTTATAAGAGCCACTGAGGCCGATCGGGAAAGTAATGGTTGTGGTGTGCCGATGGAGTGGGCACAAAATTTGTCTGTGGGAGCTCTGTAGATTCGAAATCAATCTCTTCTCGCTTCCATCTCGTCCATCTGGTCATTGGAGTCTATTAGAACTGTTGCCCGATATATCGTTAGTGCTGGCATACCTGCTATCTTCCACCGGTGGCCGTTGACCTTTCCTGGCATCAAACATTCTCCATATTTTGTGTTGGACGAGTTGCAACAAGAGCTGACTTATCTCATCTGGAATTTGAACACCTGTTTCTTGCTTTGACTCTCTTGGCAGTTGGTGTGACTGAATAAGAAACGCCATAAATCTCTTCCATGAGTCTCGGTAAAGACGCCTAGTGGGGCGCTCCGTCATAACCTTGAACGACCGCGAGTTGTATTGCATGACCCTGGATGAATTTATCCAGCAGCGTATCAGACGACTGGTATGAAGCGCTGTTCGTTCGCAGCGGTTGATGACAATATCAACTGCTTTCGTCACTCATCCTATGCGCTCCTCTGAAGTCTGCGAGCTCACAAAAATTCGTATCTCCGTCAGCTACTCCCTATGTTAGAACCCAGCTTGCTTGCAGCTGCTTGTGAAACAATTGGGTGCCGCTCTTCAACTGTGAGGGCTTGCGCAAAAAGAAATCTTTCCTTAAAACGCAGTAACTTAGCATATGATTATTGTTAAATATTGGGTACCAAGGATTTCCCTCTAAGGCATGTGGCAAAATATTCTACAGATAGCAGATTTGTAATGTATGCAGACCTCTTATAAGAACTGAATGTGAATAAGCCCGCCTACATATAACCTTAACTCTGAAATTTCTCGCGGCTCTCTCCGTGTCCCACTACGTTTCATAGTAACAACGGGGATGTGTGTTTTGTTTTGTTTTGTTTTGTTTTAATAATAACAGCTATAAGTATCTATCTAACTAAATAGTCACGTCACATAATTGAGCAATAGGTTGGAAGGAGCCAGGTCAACATGGTCTTAGACACCGCCACGTAGTTTTGTTCCTTCGAGACCGACCTAGCTAGATAGCAAGCTTATCAACCAATAGCCGGAGGTGTTGATCTCTCGTGTTCGCTTCATTTCTCGTGATAAAGGAAAGATACAAAAATTTTATATTAGCAAGCTACTATAAAGGGGAAAAAAACCCTTTAGAAGGGGAATAATCTTGTGGTTAGTAATGTCATTAGCTTGTAATAGCTCTGCTATAGGGCTAGAGAGGGCCTTAAGCATGTGCCTTCACAAGCCGAAGCTTGCTTTGTTGGTCTGTTTTGTAGAGACTGGCAGGATTCGGACCTACGCCCTTTCTCTCTAGGTCACCTGTGTGCTTGGGAGGTAAAGGGGGGATATATGTTGTATCACATATGAAATAATGTTATTGTACCTGTAAGTAGCTTGTTTGATCCCGTTTTTATTCTGGTAAATTGTTTGTATGAAACCGACACAAATCATCGTGGCTGCTATTATCTGTCACTAGAATCTTTTGGAAATCCGCAAAGCACTCCCAGCAAAATTGGTACTTGCACCGAGAGCCTAAGGTTTTAGTGGATATGCATTAGTATTCGCGTATCAATTCTTCTTTAAGAATAATGGAAACGCAGTATATGGGAGGCTCAAGCTAGTCTAATGAGAGCATGAATGCCATTGCTGGGCACAGACCCAGCAAAATTGGTACCGGCAGCAGCTGCCTAGTCGAAAGCAACGATAGTAATAGCAAGTGTCAGCACTGGAATATGCTTGACAACGCGATAGCATTGTATCACGAATTAATGGCTGAGATGTAAACGAGGGAGGCATGAGGAAGTGGTAGAGAGAAATGTAGGAAGACAATGAAAAGCGTCGGAGTCTTACATGTCATATGTGAGCTAATCGTGAGTTAGTTAGAAGCAATGTTCGCGCGAGGAAAAAGTCTCACCATCCTCCATTCTTTTCAATCTTTGACCTGCAACTGGGGCAAGCCTTTGTTGTCGAATTGATGGTCGCCTCGCTAGCGTCATTATCCTTCTTATGGTGACGCGCCTCAGCAGACTTATGTGCCCTTTTGCCTTGTGATGGAGATGCCTCAGAGTCAGCTTGCTTCGGATCGAATTCTTCGCACGTCACACCCTTATGCCAGGTGACTTCATGCTGGAAACATGTCAGGTGGCCACAAGAGATGCACTTTACTATGGGCTCGGCCTCTCCACTATCGTGGAATTGACCAGAGCCGCAGCCAGATGAACACTGTCGAATGGCAGAGTAAGCAGTGAGAAATGCAATGGCCATATTTAAGATCATTCATATGAGGGCAGAATGACTTACCCAGACAAAGTCGGGACATTGCCCTATAGTATGCAATGCCATCAATCTGTCATACTTTCCTCTGGTCTTTATATCGGTATACTTCTGTACGTCTTGGTACTCAAGCACGACGCCACATTCAGGACACCCAACCATCTCCCATGGTCTGCTAGAAAGTTCGGTTTTGATGGCGAGATTTATACACGGTAGGCAAGTTGTCGGTACATGGGCACACTTTTGTGAAATGTATGATGTAGGGAATTGCGCTGCGGATTTGACTTCGGCGCAAATACCGCACTCTTTTGTCATCTTTATGCTGACGAGATTATATTTGAGCAGCAGGAAATAGCAGGCGTAGCTGAGCGCAGCTAAATAGCGTCCAAGATTTTGATTGCTAACGCGAGATGAAAGACTGAAGTCTGGGCTCGCTTCAAGGTAAATAAAAGAGAGGGCGGGGTTGCGGCTTAGTTAACCTTAAATGTTACTATGGAATGCAACTTCACTGCAAACAGTCGGCAATAATGCGCGTCTTGTTATGTAAACAAACTTTAATTATCTTTGGGTTTAATTCCAGCCGGGCTTTCAGCGACCATCTTGAGGCTTAGCATTAAGAGCCCTGCTGTCTGGATTTATGCCGCTCCTCTGGTGGTCTGAGCTTGATGGTCCATCTATAGCGATGAGTTGGTTATTTGTTTGTTTGTTTGTTTTATTATTAACGTCCACTAAGTAAGCTAGTTACATGAGTCCTCTTCTGGGCACTAGGTTGGTAGGAGCCGCCTGGAGTCGGATCCTGCGTTCGATACATGTCATCTTAACAAAGGAAAGGGGGGTTCTTCAGTCTGTGTTATGTATCAATCTGGTTTATTTTGGGGGGGGGGGGGGGGGTATGGGCTGGTATACTCCACTAGTTTCTGAAAGGCTTTGTAGCCTTTGGGGCCGAGGAGGTAGTCTAAGTGTCTAACCCCCATAGCATAGTCTTTGTCGGGTACTTCGGGTCAGAAGGGTCTGACCATCCTGCATTTTACGAAGTGCTCTTGTACCCTTGGTTTTCCACATTTGCACTTGGGCCGGGTTGTGTGTCCAAACCTCTTATGGTATTCCTCGAAATCCCCGTGACCAGATCGCTCGGCCAGGAGGCGATGGAGAATGGGTCATGGCAGTTATAGTTCCGGAGGCATCGCTGGTGCATCTAGCCGCCACCGCTTGTAGTGGATTGGTTGGCTAGCATGCCAGTGTGCGTTCCGTTCTATTTATCTCTCTTTGCGGGCCCATCGTCTGATATGCGTGATTGTGGAGACACCGCTGTTGTTCCTGGGAAGTTCTGACTTTTCCTTGGCGAGCTGGTCCGCTCGCTCCTTTCCAAGTATATGTCGTTGTGCCCCGGGACCCACGCGATCCGAGTAGTGACCTAGGGGGAGATATCTTTGGCGATTTTGCGGAGGCCCATGTACACTCCCTGCGAGGAGTCTGGGGTCTTCCCTAGGATGCCGTCGATGACCGCTGTGGTTTCCAGGAAGAGTATCACTTTTTTGATGTCTGGCTTGTCTCTCGCACGATGCCGCACTAGCTTCATCGCTACAAAGGCGCCTATTGCCTCGGTGTCGTATACTTCCGCGTTGGGGACACAGCCTCGTGCGCTCGAGGAGCGGCAGTCGTGGTAGGTGACTGACCCCTAATACCGACAGAGCCACAGTGAGCTTCCAGGATTGTTAAAATTAATTTCCTTAAGCACCATGGCAGTATAACCGGGCACAAGGAAGCATTTATTACTATAATCTAGTAATACAGTATGTAATTATAATACCTATAAGCTTATATAGGCTAGGCTTTCTTGAACATAGAATTATCAGTGGTCGAGTAGCTAAGCACAAGTAATTATTTGTGGGACGGTCCAAGCTCCGACATGGAAAACTGATTGCCAACATTCCTATGCGCTTTTGGTTGCGAATTGAGACAGAAAATACAAAGCAGGGCCACAAAGAGATATCGCTTTGACCATATCTTGAGCGTCATCGAGAGACTGTTTCGATGGTAGGACTCGTCAATTGCCTACTAGCGGTCCAAGGCTTCTCCTTTCGCCCAGAGCTGGTAGAGCATCTTATACAGTGATACCGAGAGCTTTAGGAATAGAAGTATCATGTCTATCATGTGTACGACTCGTAGATAATAAAATTGCGTTCCAGGAGCTGAAGTTTTTAGTCTTGACAGTCGACAGCATCGGCTGCAAACGGCCAATGAGGTCGAAGTTTGGGCCGTGCTTGCATGTCACGCCTCCTCTTGGTCGAAACCTCTCAACTTGTGGTGTACTAAGCATCTAGAGACGATCAAATCAAAAAGTGCAATGAGACTACCATGATTCAAAAAACTCCACGCTCCGAGGAAACACATCTGGCCAAAAATATTGCACTATCTCTGCTCCAAGAGGTCCCAAATGTATAGAACCAGTGGAAATAACAGCAATAATCGCAAAAGGGCTGCTAGTGGATAGCCGACGCCGATGATTGACCATGTGACAATAGACAGAAAAAGAAACATATGATAATGTTCTGATCTCGAAGAATAACTTTTCAGTTTCTTTGTTGCGAAGGGCAAGAACGTAAACACTGTCGTGATAGGGACGTCGGCGGCAAAGCATAGGCTGGCTGCCAACCATTATTTTAGTAGAATTCCAGTAAGTTAATGCGGAATTTATTTTATATTTCATGACGTGACATTCTTATGTGGCGCATATTATTGCATCATGGCAATAGCACTGAGGGCAAGCAATCTTGCCCAGTGGTTTCTGACAAGCCTTCCCATAATCTTAATCGGAGCCTGGAGCAGAACATATATATGTACTTGCACCATATAACGCCCGCAGCCGTGACTACGGCTATGCTACACTTGTTACGTCAGGATAAGCGCCCATCTCAGGGCTAGGAATTCCATGCCATGGGCCTGGCATGGAGGCAAACCAAAGCTACGTAATAGCTGAACCTTTTCTACTCAATCAAGCGCATAGGTATATCTTGTTGTTTTCATTAACCATGCGTCGGCGATGGGTGGTTTGCAAAGTATCATGCCACCATTGTGTGAGAGGAGGTATATATAAATTTTGTATACAATATATCATAGAGGATCCTTTTGAACCTAAAATTTAACAGAAATCTGAGCCATGAATTTCTTAGCCCGCGAACTTCTTTAGAGTATTTTCGCTCTTACCTGCTCTGCAAGAGCAGTAACTATTTCAATATTTTTTGTTCTTTATCCTGTCTATATCAAAGACTATAGGACCCTCTTATTAGCTAAAAGTACCAGATACTCTACTAGGGTAACTATACTTGCAATAAGCTTCCCTTTTATATCCACAGGTACCCTACCTTTTAGGTACCCCCTTACTAAAAAATATTACTGTACCCGACTAATTATTAGAATAAAACTTATATTTAAAATACCTTTTTATATTACCTAGGTATTTATTAAAATTATAGTTATATTTACTAGACTTTTAAATATTATAATAAGCTAAGCTTTTATAGGTTAGTATAAGAGGAGTTCTTAAAAGATAAACTTTATACTAGGTTTATATTACTAGAGAAGTTAGGCTAAATATTTACATAATATAAATAATTATATAACTAGTAAAAAATATTTAATAAATTTAATTTAAATATTATATTTATAATTAGCTATTAAAGTTATTTAAATAAGTATAAAAATATAAACTTATATATCTAGTTATTATTTCTAAAATAATTAAAAGTAATAGTTATTATTTATTACTGTTTTATAAAAATAATTATAAAAATATATTACTTTTATATTAAATAACTATTAATTAATAGCTAGTTTATTTTTAATCTAGAAATATAAACTTAATTATACTTTAATATAAAATATAAGATTATAATATAATATCCCTTTTTTATTAATTTTATTTTTAAAACTTATTATAAAACCCTAGGCTTTTCCTTATATTAATATATTATTATATTTCTTAATATATAACTTTTATTATATTACTTTTTATTTATAATAAATTTTTTATGGTTTTTTTTATTTATAATTATATTAATAATATAATAGCTAGGTATTATTCTAAATCTTAGGTTTATATTAAATTTTATTTAATTAAAATAAAATATAAGTAAGTTAATAAAAATTATAAATACTTAGTAAATTAGACTTTTATAATTAGTTTTGTATTATAAACTAATATACTTATAGTTGTAATATTAAGCTTATTAAATAAATATTATAGAACTATAATAAACTAAAAGACTAATTAAAGAATAACTTATATAATAATAAATAAGCTTAAATAAGCTATTTTTTAATTAGGAAATTAGCTTACCTTAGGATAAGTAAGCTTAAGTAAGTTTTTTATTATATTTTTATTTTATAATACTTATTTAAAATAATTAAATAACTAGTTATAAATATAATATTTAAATTAAAATTATAAATTTTTTATAGTTATATAATTATTTATATTATTTTAAATATTTAT